>JADRCH010000123.1:881928-949295 GCA_019843965.1 Rhynchomys soricoides
CTGACCTCTAAATTGAGTTAACACTTTGATCCAGTGTAACTCATGGCTGCTGAGTCCAGGAGAGAGGAACATGCACTGATGTGCCCATGCAGGGTTGCAAGAGGCAGAGATACCCACCTTTAGCTGCAAAGCTGGGTCCTTATGGGTCCCGCTGAGGTGAAGACTCCTCACCCACAAGTCCCCTTGTGCTTGTTTTGTGCCCAAGAAAGCAGAATATTGAAGAGAACTGACAATATTCAAGCCAGGGCAGTAGCTCTGAGTCTCTTCAGAGGACATAGACTCCCCTGATCACAGGCCTGCCCCTTCAGAATGGAATCTAAAGAGCCCTGTAGATGTCTTCACCGGCAGCCTGGCCCTCAGCCTTCCCTGTGTCAAAGTGTAACTCACTTTAGAGGTCAGGGTGGCCCACAGCAGTATGGAAGAAGACGGGGGGGGGGGGGGGTGTTCTGGGAATAGTCAAGTTATCAACAGGCAGCCGCTTCTAGAGATAAAGCAGTCATTAGCCAGCAGCCAGCAAGCTGCCAGATGCTCACTGTGAGACTCCACAGCACTTTTCTGTTTCCCGTGGCCTGGGAAGAGAGTGGCCTACAGTCAGGGAGCTCCACTTGGACCATTGGTGAGCTGTCTGTGTTCTTCACTCCCCTGACTGTGCCTCAGGGTGAAGCCAAGAACTAGAGGAGCACTGGAAGTTTAAGAGTGGTCCTAGGATCACCCCGGGACTAAGTCCCTCAGAACAGAGCAACAGGAGTCTGTCACTGGAAAGGGCAGGAGGTGGGTTGGCAAGGGGACAGGGAACAGGAGGCCAGAGCCAAATTTCTCCAAACCTCACGCCTGAACTTCCTGAGGTGGCTTATTTACATGATGCCCAGACAGATGGGCCACTGGTCACCTGCATTCCAGATCATGCAAAACTCCAACAGTCACTGTGGCCAGTCGGGCCATCTCCACACCGCTCCACCTGAGCTCACCCCTAGGCTTGGTCTGTGACATGCTACATCCGTGCCTGTATGTCTATAGAAGAGGGGCCTGGGGATCAGACAGGAACCTTCTCCCTGGGCTCAATCAGCTGGTAAAAGGCAACAGCCATAAGCTCAGGTTACTCAGGTCCCTTGAAGGCTTTGGGTAAATCGGCTTCTCTGCCTGGCATGGCTAGCAAAGCTCTGTTTATGACCTGGGGCTGCAGCCCTAATGGCTGGTGGGGAGATGGGGCACAGATCCCAAAGAGGTGCCTGGGTCACATGGACCCAGCAAGAGGGTAGCATGTAGCACTTCTGCACAGACTCAATGTTCCACATCAAAGTACCTTCAGTTTCCTAAAGGGAAAAGTAGGCTCAGCCCTGACTGCAGGCCCACAGCCTCTCATGGTGGTGCATGCCCTAAGCTTGAAGCAACTGCTTCTATCCAAAATAAATAAATAAGTCTTATTACTAATTTAGGGGTTTTTTTTTTTTTGGTTGGTTGGTTGGTTGGGTTTTGTTTTTTTTTTGTTTTTTTTTTTTTTTGTTTTTTTTTGCTGTTGTCGGATTGCTTTTTGAGACAGGGTCTCAAGTAGTCCAGGTTGGCTTCAAAGTCAGTATGTAGCTGAAGATAACCCTGAACTCCTAAGCCTTCTACCTCCACCTCCCAGGAGCTCCAATTAGAGGCCTGTGACCCCTCACCCTGGGGCGCTGGCATCAAACCCAGGGTTTCTTACGTCCTAGGCAAGCACTCTACCTACTGAAATCCCTGTGGTGTGGGAAGCCTTGAAATCCCTGTCTTGAATATGAGACTTCAGTGTTACTTAACACTAAGAGCACAGGTCACACATGGAGTGTCCCTTTGCTCCCAGAGAGTGTGAAAGCTCAGAACATTGCTCTGAGTGAGACATCCCAGGCATCTTGATTTCCATCTAAGCATATCTGTGTGGGCAGATGTCTCAGCTTTACCACAATTCCTGGTGCGTCTGACTGGATCAAACAACGCCCCCAAATTCATGTTGACCCAGGCCAGAAGGAGACTTCATATGGAAACTGGATCTTCGTGGGTGAAATTAAAGTAACTCTAAATCCAATGCTGGTGTTGGTGTTATGAGAGAGGACACAGAGGAATGGGGGCTGGGGGTGGGGAGAACCCTGGTGACCACAGAACCCTGAAAGAGATGCTGGTCACGAGCCACAGAATGCACAGGATACCAGCAAACAGCCCTAGAAAGAGACCTGGAGAGGAAAGAAGCAGCTCTATTCACACCCTGATTGTAGATCTAGATCTCCGTTATTTTAAGCTACATGTTGGTACTATCATCAGGAATGCCGTGGACTCCACTCCCCTCCCCTCCCGCCCCATCTCCCGGACCCCTGCCTCCATCTGCAGCCAGTTGGCTCATCACAGATGAACCCAGAACCCCCGACAGCAGTGCCCAGCACCCATGGTGACTTACACAGCAGCAGTGAGGGGTTGGGGCGGTGTGTGAGGACAGAAGTGAGGCTATGCCTCATGCAGTCCCCCTGACTCCAGCTCTGGCTGAGGGACCCTGGTACCAGAGCCTATCTCTGAGTTACACAGGGCGGCCAGGAGTCTCCACAATGTCGACATCCTTGTGAGGACACATGTCCCAGAAGGACTTGTTACTTGCCAGTGATCCACCCACATCTCACAGATGCTAAGGACTGTCCACTGTGAGGCACCACAGTCATCACCGCCCAGAGAGTGCCCATAGCTGCAGCAGAGCCCCAGGCTGTAGTTACCCTGGCAGGATTGTGGCCAGGTCTAGAGAGACACTGGGCCCCTCCCCTGGGCTTTCAGACTTTTGAAACAATTCACCCAAAGAAACTGGGATTGCCTCAGGCATCTCATGCTGGAGAAAAGAAAGCTCAGAAGGGGAACTTGTCACCCAGGGAGAGATTCCAACAGTCTGACAGCAGATCAGAGCACCTGGCGGGAGAGACTGGAGCCAGTCAATAATGGGTCAGGGACGGGCGGGACACACCTTGACCAGGGCAGCTTAGCTACACAGACCTCTCTTCCTCTAAATCTAAACCTCAAGTGAGAACCCTGAAGATGAACTTGGGGGGTGGGGCACTGGACCTCCGTGTTAGTCCCTCTTCCCAATGGGACCGTCCTCATTAACTCTCCTCTCTGGTTTTTGCTTGTTGCTTCTTTAATTGACGTGTTGAGGATGAGTGAGCTAGCCTACCTCACCAGGCTGCACAGGTCCAGACTTCCACTCTTAACGACTCCAGTAATAAATCCTACGTGTCTCTCCTGGCTTCGGCCTGCATCGTCTGTGACCACGTCCAACCCCTCCTGCTTGAGGCTGGCTCTCTGTCCTCTTCCCTCTTAGAGTCAGTGGAAATATGCCCCAGCCTCCACTCCCTCCAGTTCATCCCTTCTCCTGTGCAAAGTCTGTCCACACAAAACCCAGGGTCTTGACACACACGTCAGCCACTGCTACCAAAAACCAGCTGTGGGGTTTAAAAATAGTCCCCTCGGGCAGCCAAAGATACCAGGTCCCTGGCTCAGAGAGGAGAAACCCACACCAAGGTGGAGCCACTATCCTCCGTCAGAGCAGGATGTGCTCATGTGCTCAAAGTCCTCGGGCAGGGGCAAAAGACTCCTGGCCTGTCTGGGGCTGGGTGGCAGTTGATCCCAGCACTTGGGAGGCAGAGATAGGCAGATTTCTGAGTTTGAGGTCAGCCTGGTCTACAGAGTGAGTTCCAGGACAGCCAGGGCTATACAGAGAAACCCTGTCTTGAAAAAGCAAAAAGAAAAAGAAAAAAGAAAAAAGAAAGAAAAGAAAAGAAATCAGATAGAGCTAGAAGCCCGAGGCAGACAAGGGGCCGCCCCCCTCCCCTCTTCCTCTGTCTCCTGTCTCCTCCCACCTCCCCTCCGCTGCAGAGCAGCACTCATAAACTGTGCTGTTAGGCTAGTGATCTCAACTCTGGAGCCTCAGTTTCCCATCTGTCAACTCCCCCCCACCATGTAACCCAGGGTCTACAGGCTGTCAGGGGTGAGTGAGCAGGGTAACTGCACCTGTCCAGCCTCTGTTAGGTTTCTTATTACAGTCACTGTCTTCAGACACACCAGAAGAGGGCATCGGACCCCATTACAGATGGTTGTGAGCCACTATGTGGTTGCTGGGAATTGAACTCAGGAACTCCGGAAGAGCAGTCAGTGCTCTTAAGCACTAAGCTGTTTTAAGCTAGGGGTTAACCAGGCCATACCCACCTGCAGTAGCCTACCTAGTTCTCTCTCTCTCTCTTTCTCTCTCTCTCTCTCTCTCTCTCCTCATAGACACTGAAAAGCCTGTGAACCTCTGACTCTCCAACAGACTCCCAGGTGCCTGGATTCCAAGGGAATGACAATCACTGTTCTCACTACATTGTGGGTTATAGGTAGAGACACATCCCTCCACCCGCTTACAGGAGGCAGAGACACCTCCCTCGGCTCTTGTATAAATATGTTCCTCCTTCCTCACAGCCTTTTGTCATCTTGGTGGGGCTTTTAGATTTTTTTTTTTAGCCAGTGTTGTGTGTAGCCCAGGCTGGCCTTGTGTAGCAGAGGATGGCTTTGAACTTCTGAACCTCAGCCGGGCAGTGGTGGCACACGCCTTTAATCCCAGCACTTGGGAGGCAGAGGCAGGCAGATTTCTGAGTTCGAGGCCAGCCCGGTCTACAGAGTGAGTTCCAGGAAAGTCAGGGTTATACCGAGAAACCCTGTCTCGAAAAAAATAAAGGGAACTTCTGAGCCTCCTGCCTCCATCTCCCCATGTTAGGGCGTGCAACCACAGCCAGTTTTATGTGGCACTGAGGGTCTGACACAGAGGCTCATGCAGGCTAGGCAAGCACTGTACCAACCAAGCTGTATCCTCAGCCACTTTCTGTCTTCTTTAAAATGAATGAGAGGGAGGGACGCTCTGGCCCTTCCTCCCTCCCACCCCTACCCTGTACTGCTGTGCTCCCTGCTCCTCAGCAATGTACCTCCCCCTCCCCCCATACAAGGGAAGATGGTGGTGACAGAGCCAGGACCTGTGCCCCTGCTCACAACAAAGCTGACTGAAGAGCTCTGGCCTGACATACCACCTGCCCCCGTGGTGAGTGTCTAATGTATATCCACGTGTCAGCACCTAGAACATCAAGCACACATGTCAGCAGCACACAGTAGGTGCTTGGCAAATACTTCTTAAGCAATTAAAAGAGCCAGAAGTAATTGTTCCCATTTGACAGGCATTAAACTGAGGGTAGCTGGAAAAGATCAGAGTTCAATTCTTGGATCTAGAGGGAACCCGAGTTTGGGTGAAAGGTCCCACCCAAGGTCAGAGGCAATGCCTGAATTCAGTTTCACAGGGTAATGACAGCCATGCTCCTATCTCTGCTCGATAGCCAGTAGCTTCACAGGCCAAACGCTATCCTATAATGTGTGGTCTGACATAGCTCACACAGCCTCTCTGAGTCTTGGTGTCCACATCTATAAAACAGAAAACAGGCATGTTTGCACGTGGGCACAGGTGCCTCAGCTTGTCCAGTGCCCACTTACCTACTCCCTCCCCCCCCAAACTGTCCCTCCTAGCTCCCAGTAGAAGCTCTGGCTCTAGGCCCTCACTTAAATATATCTTGTCTGACTCATTATTTGAAAGGACAAGCTTATTTGAGAGCTTGGGAGTTCGTTCAGAGGCCCAGGGGCCCACAGTTTAGGGAATCATTCTTTTTCTCCATTTCTTTCCTCTTTAGAAGGACGATGGGAAGATGGCAGACATACTGGCCGGGCGCTTCTGCAGAGCACAGGGTCGGCATCCACAAACCCCCAAGCCCACTCACTGATCTGTCTCCTATTTAAAAACCAAAGCGAATGGCTGCACAGTAGCTTGCCCCCCCAGTGAAACCCAGAGGGCAAGTCTCAGCCTCAGCAGGGGCTTTGGTGGGAGCCACACCTCAGAGCTTGTCCTACTGGTGGGGATGTGTCCTGCTGTGTCCTCCAGCTTCTCCATGCTTGTGCTCCCCAAGAGTTAGGACCTGTAACCCAGCCACATTCTGTCTTGTTGGGGAGCATGTGTCATGGCTCTATAACCACAGATACACTTCCCCAGGAGGCTCCCAGGGGATACACCTCAATGCTGGGGGGTGGGGTGGGGCTTCTGTCAATCACAGAGATATTTAGGAAAGAAAAAAAAAAAAGGCAGGGTCTCCTCTAGTGGAAGGAGCTCACCTCAGAGCCCCTAAGGAAGGTGTCTTATAGGCAAGGTACGGTGGGCCTGGCAGGGGTCATGGTATCCTAAAAGGATGACACAGAGAGCCTCTCTTCTGGGCTACCAGACTGTTGAGACAATGCACCCTGAGAAACTGGAATTGTCCCCGGGATCCATGCTGGGGAGGGGAAGGCTGAAGCCCAGTGCACTCAGAGCAGGAGCTTGTCTCTCAGGAAGAGTTCACAGTAGGGCAGCTTGTCAGCCCACCTTGCAGGAGAGACTGGAGTGGGCAATGATGGGTCAGTGACGGGTAGGACACACCTTGACCAGACTCCTTAACTGTGCACCCTCTGCCCTGTGTTTAAGCCTAAACCCTGTACCAGGGCCCTGAAGATGGTCTTCAGGGGGTGGGGGTGGGGGCCCACTGGACCACTTGCTCTTCTCAGTGTGGCCACACTGAGAAAATCCCCCTTCTCTGTGCTTCATTATGATCTGTCTCTCTAATTGTCCTGCTAAGGGCAGGTGGCTGGGCCGGTCCACAATGACACCCCCTGCCCCTCCTGATCTCCAGAACTCAGCTCTGCCCAAGATGATGCATCAGGCCATACCAGTGTTCGCAGACCCAGACACTCACCCACACTACAGCGCCCAACTCCTTGGCTGGAGTCAAAGGCTTCAAAAAGCTGCTGGCCTTTCTGCACTTGGACAGAGTAGCCAGGACACTCTTGTCAAGGGCTGGGTAGCCCAACTGCTTCCAGCTAGGCTGCCCAGGGTCATTTTACTTGCCATGTTGGAGGCCTGTGGAATCTACAGTGACTAACAGGCCTGGCTCTGGTCATCCTGAAGTCCAACACCAGGGCTAGAGGGTCTGAAGAGCTGGGCCAGGCCACCACCCCTACACACACAAGCACACAGACACGTACACAGGTTCACATAGACACACATGTACATAGTTTTTCACACACATACACAAAGGTTCACACATGGGCACAGAGACACACTCACAGGCACACACAAGCTCACACAGGCAGTAGGACCGCAGGACTGTCTCCTCCCATGCACTTCCTGCTCTGGGGGGTTTCAGAGAGATGTGACATACCTCTCTAGCACCCTGGGACCATGAGAAGGTTGGAAGGTGGTGACGAGGTTGGGGAGGTGATCTGGAACCGGCGAGTCTCTGTACCCCCAACTCCCAGGAAAAGGGGATCCCTCCCTCTGCCAGCTCCTTGGCTTTAGATCTAACCATTGTAAGGAAGGTAAACTGAGGCTCCAGGAGGCAGAGCTGCTTGAAGGAACTGAGACAGGTGGGCAGGGGATTCCATGCCCACGGGCACTCTCGATATACAGCTGGCCTCACCTAGGTCCTCTGGTTACATCTTCCTCCACTGTCCTACCTGAGGGTCTTCTCCCTCCAAGGAGGCTTGATGGCAGAAGTCTTCTCCAGCTATGTCACACTGCAGACACAGGTGGGACCAGAGACCTCAGTTTGCCCTTGACCCTCAGCAACCCATACCGTCCTTTGGCCAACCTTGCCCCTAAACCCTACAGAGAAGACACTGGGAAGTGGCTCATTCCTACCCCAGGACATGTGGGAGCAGAGGCCTTCGTGTCCTTGGAGGGGAAGAAGGAAGGGTCATGCCTCAGCCATTTTTAAGGACCCCAGGGCCCTTGCACATCTATGCCTGCTCTCAGGGATCTGGTGAAACATTGCAAAATGTCCAACTGTAAGTTCCTCTAAAAAGGGATACAGAACAGCGCTGGGTGCCACTGCAGTGGGGGCTCTTGGAGCCAGTGTGAACAAATCTCTGCTGGGTGAGCACTGGAGGCAGGGTGAGCAGCTGCAGAGCCTGGCCAAGCCCCGCTGCCGGGCCTTATTTGGTAAGAGCCTGTGCTGCCCTGGTCACTGGGACTCCAGAAAGCCCTGGACTCACCCCAGTGTTACAAGATGAGCAGCCACCCCCACCCACCTGGCTAGGGGCTGGCAAATTCAGAGATGGGAGCTCCAGAATCAGTGGGTCCCTTGGGACTCCATCCCAGACCTGGACAGGGATTCCCTGGCCTTTGCCTATATAAGGTTGAGGAGAGACATGGACGGGTGTCCTGCAGACCCACAGCCCTGGAGGTATTGTCTTAAGTGGGTGCTTGGCACTGGGCACTGAGGCCTTGGATTCTTGTAAAGACCTGGCAGGGAAATTGTTTGACAGTTTTGACAGTGTGCTGGAGTCTCCTCTCCTGGGGAGAGGAGCTCCAGCAAGTGCAGCACCAGACAGAGAGCACAGATACAGCTTTGGCTACTAGGACCCTCTTATGAGGTGGAGGGGGATGTGCCTTTGTCTGCACGGAAAGAGAGTAAGAGAGTTCCCAAGGATGCAGGAGAACCGGCATGGCGGGTGTGGCTGAGCTTCTGAACCCACCCCCCACCACACCCCCTCTCTGAGGACTAGCTGTCTATACTAGCAGACTTCTCTGTTGCCTTGTTCCTGTCTCAGAAAGATCTGGAGCTCAGGGCTCCCCAGGGCCCTGATAAAGGGGTGCTGGGATTCAGAAGAAAAGGGTTGGTTTTTTTTCATTGTTTGGTTTGAAAAATTGAACTCATGGCCTTGCACTTGATAGCCAAGGACTTGGCCTTTGGTTCACTTACTTTCTGACCACTTATGCAGAGTGTCTTATGCTCGTGTCAGGCCCCAGTGTAAGCCTGGGACACCACAGCAAACCAGCCTGGATAGATACTGCTTCAAAACAGGCCAGCAGGGAAGGCCTCCCCATGTAGATAACTTATAAGCTGAGACCCCAAAATGTATAGGGGTCAGTCCTAGGAGAGGAGGAAGGTTGTGTTCCAGCAGCAGACGCAGCCCTGATGCAGGGAGAGCCTGGTCCAGTCTGGAGACCAGTGTGACTGGAGCAGAGTAAGCAGGAGCCAGGAACAGGCAGACAGAGGCACAGGAGCCATGGGGTCCGTGCAGGAGGTGAGTTTCATTGGGAGCAGTAGGGAGCTGGACTTAAACCTAATAACATCACCAGACCATGCATTCTGTGTCTTCAGTCTTCTGGGTTCTGGGTGATTGCTTGTGATTTCCCCCATCTCTAGGAGGGGCGGGGCAACCTTATCCCCACTTTACCAAAGAGGAACTTGAGGTCCCAGAAGGGATGGGATGGGGCAGGGATAATTTTTTCTGGTGCCAAAACCAGGCACCTGAAGCTGCTGATGGCTGTAATGGCCAGGCTGCTGCATGTGGAGGGCGGGGTCTTCTCCCACCTGCTGACTACCCCATCACCCTTCCTCCCTGACAACCTGCTAGGATGTCTCTCAAGAAACCTTCTTTTCTTGGCAAACAAAATCCTGCCCCGGCCAGCCCAGCCCAGCTGAAGTTTAGGGGAAGGCAGGAGACAGCCAGGTGCCCTCTGCCGAGCCCTGTCCCTGCCCTTCGTTACCTACCTGGCCTGGGAAAGAAAGGATGACAAAATGGACACCAAGCATCTCTGGCTCCAGATGTGGCTGCCCAACAGTGACAATGAGCTGCTATGCAGCTGCTGCAGGCCCAGCAGATGTCCCCTAGGCACAGACTTAGAGTCCCCTAAGTCTGCTTTTGAGACCCAAAGGCTCCATGGCTTCAAGGATACTTTTGACCACTGGGCTAGTAGACCATCTTTAAAAGGGCATAGAAGTAAGTAACCAGGCTTGCTGGATACCAGGCACCATGACAGCCTCCTGGAGTACCTGTGAATCTTGGTGAGAAGAGATTGCTATCATGTACACACAGAGAACAGAGCCCAGAGAGGCTGACACAGCTGCCCTGGGTCACACATTGTGAGGATTGGGGACTCCAGCTTTAGATACCACCCAGCAGGGGGCATCATGGGTTTGGTAGTCCCCCAAGGGTTCTATCCACTAAGGGTCCCCCAAACCAGAGATTGTGCTCTCTGAACACAATCCCTGCTGCCCAGCAGGCATCTGCTGGGCACTGTTCTATGTGTCACGGAGTCGGTGCTGAATAAAACTGATAAGCTCCAGCTGGGGTTGCACTCTGAACAAAAGAGAAAGCCAGCCGAGCAGTGGTGGCTCACACATTTAATTCCAGCACTCAGGAGGCAGAGACAGGCAGATTTCTGAGTTCAAGGCCAGTCTGGTCTACAGAGTGAGTTACAGGACAGCCAGGGCTACACAGAGAAACCCTGTCTCGAAAAACCAAAAATAAATAAATAAATAAATAAATAAGAAAGCCCACCATGTTGGGAGGGAAGAGAAACTAAGGGGTTACCCTCTAAGAAGGGGACTCTGCCTACCAGTCACCCTGGTAATCTCTGAGAGAGAATTTGTAGGTTAATTCTGTGGGAGCGCAGCTGCCCCCAGCTCAGCCCACATGTCCTATGGCAGCTTTACCAGTGCTAATTGTGGCAGTAGCATCTGGCTCACAGGTCACAGGGCCACCATAGTGGAGAGGCTAAAACTGTCACCCCCAAGTCCCTCTCCCCCTTCTATGACCTACGGCCCTGCAGACCTGCCTGGGGGCAAAACATAGCATCTGAGCCATACCTCCCAATGTCAGAATCACTAAAGCAGAGGGGATCTGCATGCATGCGTGTGTGTGTGTGTGTGTGTGTGTGTGTGTGTGTGTGACAGGGTATGTGCTGGGGGCAGTAATGGGGAACAGGGCATGTTGAGGGGACAAAGGTCCAGGTTGCCTCTCCCTGGTTCTCCTCAGCCATCCTCTGTCCTCCAGTGTTCTGACTTCATTAAGATGTACAGGCACCTGCAGGAAGTGGCCAGGTCCTGATCCTCAGATGGCCGGCAGGTATTCATTCTCACCTTGAGCTGGAAGAGTTGGGAATGGGGGACCCTATGCCAGGTAGCCCACCCCATGAGGAAAGTCGCAGAAGGGAGGAAGGGACAGAGGAAGGAGGAGAGGGTAAGGAAAGGAATTCTAACCACTCAGAAAACAGTGCAGCAGTGGGGGAGGTGGAGCCCCACTGCCAGGGCCACCTTGTCAGTGCCCGAGGCTGGCTTTAGCCACAGTTCCCAGACTCATCATCTCTCACCTTGGTTTCGTTTGACCTCAGAGTGTCTGTGAGGAAGTTCTCTGGCACCTATGCCAGCTGTCCCCTCCTATCCTCTTTCCAGGAGGCAGGGAGCCTGCTAGAGAATATGTCCTCTGAGAGAGAGAATCTCTGGATTTACAGTTGCCTTCAGGCCTTGGGATCTGGCACCCTGCTCTCCTCCTGTGCAGACTGTGCAGACACTGGCAAGGAGAAACCCTGGGTTTGAGCATCACCCAGTGGTCTGTTCCCGGGGTCAGGATGCTCACTTGGTTCTGTGAGCACAGAGGGCATAGAGAGCTGCCTGGGTCAATCACTGGGCCCAGTCCCTCTGAAGACACCTCCAAAGACAGATAGATTCCCCAGGGACTGCAATGTCTACACCCCAGAGCTGCAGGCTGGGACATGTCTGTAGAAGCATGCTTGCCTTTGCTGACAAGCAGAGGAAAGAAAACGGCCCCTTTTTCTTTGTTTGCAGGCATCTCCTGGTGACAGCACCCTCCTGGAAACTGTCTATATCTCCCTAGTACAGGACTCTGTTTGGTTTGAACCCTGGCTCCCCCATGTCACCTGGTCACCAGCAAAATGGGGCTCTCAGAAAGGACACAAAACAGAGTGGTTTTTAGAGCCATGGCTGTAGCTCTGTTGGTAAAGTGTTACCTAGTGAGCAGGAAGCCCTGGGTTTAATTCACAGTACCACACCTACCTCTAATCCCAACACTGTGGAAGAGGAGGCAGGGTCTTCAGAAGTTCAAGGTCACCTTCAGTTACTTACCAAGTTCAAGGCCAGCCTGGGCTACATGAGACCCTGTCTCAAAAAGCTAAGAAGAAAATAGCAGGTAAATAGTTATGAGGTACTAGTAACTGCCCTACGTCAGCACTTTTTACAGCGTGGGTACCACAGGGACATGAGCGAAGTCCCTGAGCTTCTCATTGACTTCTGCTGATTTTATTGTCTGGTCCTGTGGTGGAAGGGGGAGGGACTGTGCACATATGTCCACACGCATGCACGTGTGGGGGTGCATGTGTAGAGGACACAGAGCCTACTGTTGGGCTTCTTTCTCTCTCATTCCTTACCTTGTTTTACAGACAAGGTCTCTTTGAACCTGGAGCTAGACCATCTGGCCTCTGAGCCAGGGATCCATGTGACACCACATCTGGCTTTTCACATGGGGTCTGGTGATTCGAACTTACGCCCTCATGTTTGTACGGTAAGTACAATACTGACTGAGCTGTCTTCTCACTCCTGCCCCTCCTGTTTCTATACAGCACCATTCAGAACGATGGGGTAGGCCAGACAGAAGCTGGGCGGCTTCATGGCGCATGTCTGATCCGCAGGTCTGAGCCTCAAAATCTGGCTCATTTTGGCAAAATCTGTGGCTTTCCTTGTTTTCACTTCTGATGTAAGCAGCGTGGACTGGGCTCATCAGGCTTTCTTTCCAGCCACAGGCTGTACCCCCATCTGAGTGACAGAATAACAGAATTCCCTTGGGATGTTCAGGTTGTGTGACCTCTGAAATCACATCTCTCAATGTCACAGAGAAGAGCCCCTGAAAAAAAAACTTCTTTAAATTTGTATTGCATTCACTTATTTATGCATTCATTCATTTCTTTCTCTCTATAGGAAGGGTGCACACACACCACAGTTCATGTAGTGGTCAGAGGGCAAATTCCACCAAGTCATTTGGTGGCAAATACTTTTGTTTTTTGGTTTTTCGAGGCAGGGTTTCTCTGTGTAACCCTGGCTGTCCTGGAACTCACTCTGTAGACCAGGCTGGCCTTGAACTCAGGTGGCAAATACCTTAACCCTCTGAGCCTATGTAAAGTCCCCGCCCCAGTCCCCGCCCCAGTCCCCGCCCCAGCCACACCATCTAGACGACCCTCCCACCCTGTGACTGAGTGAGTTCTTCCTTGGCACTGATCCTGACAAACCAAAGCCACCAAGGCTGAAGACAAAGGAATTGTCTCCTGCTCTTGGATCAGCAAATCTACAAGAATACCAGGTGCTTTTCCTGGTTCCAGGGACCACCACCCCGGGGCCGTCTCCTGAAAGTCTGCAGGCCAGAGGTCAGAGCCACTGGCTCGCTCTACAAGCTCCCTACAGTGCCGGCACCCTTTTTTTCTTCAGCAGTCATCTTATGTGCCAGATGCTGAGTGAGCAGCAGGCAGGTCCTTGCTCACCACCCCCGACCCTGAAGTTCAAACCCCACCATTGCTGGAGCTTTCTGCAACCTCATGAGTGTGAATTAAAGATAGATCCAGGTCCTGCGGATGTGCCCATGCTGGTGGGATCACTGGCACGCTCTTGGAAGCCACCAGTACTCAAGTTTCCTGGGTGAGAGACACTGACATCCATCCTGTCTGCCCTGGGTCCCCACACACCCATGCACACTCCTCACCCCCCACAGTTCCTGAAACCAGCCTTCTCCACCCCTGCTTTCCAGCATTTGAGGACCATCCTGGTCCCTGCAGTGTTTGTGACAGCAACAGCTCCTGACTTCACTAGTGCCAGGGGCTGACTCCTTGGGAGAAGCAAACACTTCCATCTCTGCTCCTCCCTCCTGCTGTCACGGTAACCTAACCAGGCAGAGTGACCATCCATGCATGGCTGGTGCCTTTCTGGGTGGCAGAGCAGCCCTTTCTCCCATATTTGGAGTCATTCTCATCCTGGTGACCCAGAGGCATCTCCAGGCTGAACCTACCTGTCTCCAGCCTGTTGACCAATTGCCAGGTAACCCCTGCCCTCACACACACACACACACACACACACACACACACACACACACACTACACCACACACCTACACACACACACACACACTACACCACACACCTACACACACACACACACCTACACACACACACACAACACACACACACCACAACACACTTCTCTCTTCTAAGCCACCAGCTTCTCCCACACACTCCCGGGTTCCAGAGGCACACTGACCAGAGGTCTCTGCTCCCCTCTGCCTATCTTTTATAAAACCATTTATTTATTTACTTATTAGGTAGGTCAAGCCATGGTGCAAATGTGGAGGTCAGAGGAAAACTCTTTTTTTTTAGTTTTTCGAGACAGGGTTCCTCTGTGTAGCCCTGGCTGTCCTGGAACTCACTCTGTAGACCAGGCTGGCCTCGAACTCAGAAATCTGCCTGTCTCTGCCTCCCGAGTGCTGGGATTAAAGGCGTGCGCCACCACTGCCCGGCAGGCAACTCTTGGTGTAGTTTTTGCCTTTTACTGTGTGCGTCCTAGGATCAAACTCAGGAGCTTATGCTTAACGGCAAGTGCTTTTACTAGCAGATCCAGATTGTCCCCCCCCCCGCACCCCCCCAAAAAGTCCAAGGTTTCATGATGGTCAAGCCTGTATGGCCTTAAACTTTCTGTCACCAAAGTTGACTTTTGAGCTTCCGACTCACCTGCCACCCCTCCCTCATCCCCCAGCACCATGATTATAGCTATGCACCATAGGGAATCGAACCCAAGGCCTAGTACATGCTAGGCAAACACTCTGAGCCACATCCCAGCCCCCGGCTTTTTCTTAAATTACCATTTGTGGTTTTAATTTCTACTCCCCCGCACAGTGCTCTGGACTCACAAGGACAGGGACCCATCTCCCCCACTCTTCTCCCCTGGGTCTACCATGTCATGGGGCTAGAAGACCCTCAGGAAACACAGAGTCCTGGGAGGAAGGAATAGCTGGCTGTACTCCCTCTTTTAGGCATGGACACAGTCCATGGTTCACAAGGCTTGGCGACACAGGAGGCTTGGTGCTTTGTGCCGCCTGCTGCTAGCACAATTTGCAGGTGCCCCTGGCCTAGGCATGAGAGGAAGCAGATGGAAACTCCCTTCAGCTCAGGAAGCAGCCACAGGCCCAGCCACACCCGGACTCTGCCTGAGAGGCTGTAGCTCTAAATATAGCCACAGGTTGTGCAAGGAAGTGGTGGCTTTGATTCCCAGCGGTTCAGCCCTGGGTGAACACTCTCGGCCCAAGGAAAGAAAATGGAGAAATGAACTCCTCCAGTTTTTGGGCCTTCTCACACAGAGAAGGCTCACGGCAAGGCAAGGGTGTCTGGATGCTTCCTGGGGACAGCTGGGACCTGACTCTGCAACACCAGTAGGGTTCCCTAAGTGAACCCTGAAAGCAAAGTGGTTCTGGACCAGCTTAGAGTGTCAAATCAGTCTTTGGCTCTTAGAAGCCTCTGGGCAGGACAGAGAGACTGAGGTGTGGGAAGGGAAGAGCCCCTCACTCTGGAGTCAGGTTGAAGATCTTGAGTCCAGGATTCCAGGAGTCACCGAGGCGTGGTGGTGCACACCTCTCATCCCAGCACTTGAAAGGCAGAGGCAGGAGTTCAAGGCCAGCCTGGTTTACAGAGAGCATTCCAGGACAGCCAGAGAGAAACCCTGTCTCAGGGAAAAAAAAAAAAAAAAGTTAAAATAGCAATGAGCTGTGCTTCAGGCCTAAGTATACATGACCTTTGTATATAGCCTGACTCGTTACAAGGAATAAACTTACAATGTTCTGAGGATCTCACGGGCAGACTCTGAACTGTTTACAGTACACACATGCTCCTGTGACCAGGGTTTCACCCCAGCAACACAATCTCAACAATGGGCTCTCAAACACCCTTTGAGAGGGAGCTTCAAATGTCCCCAAATCCTATATATGGCTACTGTAAAGACACTTCATCAAGGGGCTGGAAAGATGGCTCAGAGGTTAAGGGCACTGGCTGCTCTTCCAGAGGGTCTGGGGTCTGTTCCTAGCATCCACATGGCAGCTCAAGACTGTATGTAACTGCAGTTCCAGGGACCAAGACCTCTTCTGCACACACAGTGTACACACACTCCTCAGACGCACATACATAAGTACAAATAAAAATAAATCTAAGATTGAAACTAAACACACTTCATCCCACAGGCCTCTCGAGAAGCACACACCCATGCTTCGTGGGGGATCTATTCTGCTTTTCCTAAGTGACTCTTGTTTTTCCTCTTACCATCTGTGCTAACAGATTTAACAGGTTTGTGTTAAAAAACCTCTTAATGAGCTGGGCAGTGGTGGCACACGATTTTAATCCCAGCAATTGGGAGGCAAAGACAGGCGGATTTCTGAGTTCGAGGCCAGCGTGGTCTACAGAGTAAGTTCCAGGACAGCCAGGGCTACACAGAGAAACCCTGTCTCAAAAAGAGAAAAACCTCTTAATGAACTCCAAGTTTGCATCTTGTTTGCTTGTTTGATTTTGTTTTGTTCTGTTTTTTTGTTTGTTTGTTTTATTTTTTTGTTTGTTTGGTTGGTTGGCTGGTTTGTTTTCTGTTCAAGCCAGGGTTTCCCTGTATAACCCTATCTGTCCTGGAACTCACCGGTAGCAAGCAAGATGCTCCAAAGAGTCTATGCGGCCATTCATTCAGTTTATGGCAAAAACAGTGGTGTCCTGATGGCACGAAGGGTGCATGGCAGAATCACCAGCACACCAGGCAGGCTTGTACCCTCTATCCTCATGATTCAGCAATGTGGACAGTCACACGAAGTCACATGAGGTCACATGTACATGGAGCATGCAGCTGTGCCCCAGAGAGCCAGCCAACACAATGGCCTTGAGAAAACTGTCTACAACAGAAAGATGTGAATCCTGTCCACTGAATCACCTTGTGCATGTCACACACCCTCTCTGACTCTTGGTCCTCTAGCAGGAAGAGGCTGCCTCAAGAGCTAAGGAGAGAAAGGATGTGGAGTCCAGCCCGGTCACACAGAGCTCCTGGGCTGGCACCGAATACATCTGCCTGGAGAGAAGTGAACTCTCCTCAGCCAGGCAGCTGGGTCAGGAGGCTCCCAGGGAGCTGGGGGCCAGGCATCCTTCCTGGGGGACTTGTGGGAGTTGGAGGTGGGGGGTGATGGCATGCTCAATGGCTGGTTCCTGGCCTGTATCCTCAGGTCACTTGGGGTGGTACCAGGCAGGCTGGCCTATACCCAAGAGCTCAGTCCCGTCTCGCCTGTGACACAGACCCTTGTGAGCAGTGGCCTCTTGTAGAAGGAAGGTCCCAGCCAGGTCTTTGGTGCTTTTTAATCTGAGTAGAGCTTGGCAGTTAGGGGGCCTTTCCTTATGAGCCTGGGGAGGCTTTCAGAGGGCTGGGGGAGCAGGGACTCCAAGTGTAGGCAGTACATTCCTGACAGCTAGGAGGAGGCCACACACAAGTGGGGAGGCTCTGGCTGTCAAGGGCAGAGTCTTTTGGGAACTGTCATCTTTCTGGGCTCTCTCACTGAGTCCCTGGGAAACCAGAGCCACAGTATGTCACATGTATCACTTCCAGCAGGGCCCCACTGAGTCTCCAGTCTTCCTGGCTCCCCTTGCCAGGCTTCAGCCGTAGAGGACTCCCTCCTGTCTGTCTGTCTGTCTGTCTGTCTGTCTCTCTCTCTCTCTCTCTGCCCCTGCACCCCAGAACTCCCTCACTGCTGAGCCCTTGCCTGGAATGCTGTTTCCTTTGGGAGCCAGGCTCTGTTCCCCAAGCATGCTTGAGGCTGCTTAGGACAAACCCTGGCCCCAGGGTGTGTATATTTGACTCAGTGTTCTTTTGACCAAAAGAGTCTAAATGCTAGGCTCCAGGAGAGCTGGGCAGGAGCACATCCCAGACACCCATGGTGACCCATCCCCCTCAGTGGGCACTTGCTGAGCAGTTAGTTAGCAGGTAGGGTAAGGGACATGGAAGCCTGGATATTCCAGAACCAAGGAGGAAGTAAGAAAGGGAGATTCTGGCCAAGAGAAGGCAGGAAGGAGGGAAGAGCGTGTCAGAAATGAGAACAGTCGGTGCAAAAGTCCTGAGGCGGAGGCAGGGTTGCTGGCAGGGGAGGAACACCTCATCCTGGCATCTATGGGACTAAAATTCAACCGTGGTTCCAGGAGTGGCACTCTGTCTCCCCACTAGGACTATGTATTGTTCATTAAGTTGCAGGCAACTTTTGAATGTAATGGATTTCCGGAGTGTAGCAGTCGGGAACTGACAACACCTTCTCCAGTGTGAGGCCCCAGATACATTCCTGCCCACAGTGGGCACAGCCTGTGTGCCCTCAGGGTAGGAAAAAGTAGCTCCGTAGAAGGATTAGTAAGTTAGTTGGCTATGGGAGAGTCAGGAGTTGGTCATGAAGCAGGCCAGACGCTGGTGTGGGCACAGGAGTCCTGGGCCAGGGGCAGCAGGCATGAGTAAGCAGGGGACGGCCACCCCATGAGTCCCATCAAGTATGTTTGTGGCCTGGACAATAACAACACAAGGTTTCCAAGGCCCAGGGTCATGTTCTACTTGAACAGGGTGAGAATGAAGTCAGCCCAGCCCAGTGCCTGTGTCCCATGCTTCCATGTGTCCCATGCTTCCATGTGCCCACACACTCCGTCACAGACATCACACTGTAAGTGCTGCTGAGATCCACGACAGCTGGATGAGCCACACAGACCTGTCCTGTGGTCTTATCCACAGTACAAACTTTGTCTGCATTCCAGGATGGTAACAAAGCCTGCAGGGCCTAGGAGTCCCAGCTGTGACTGTGAAGGAGGCGAGAGATACGGTCTGCACAGAGCAAGTGGGGGTCAAAAGACCTCAGAGGATCAGGGGCAGGGACCTCTCCCAGGAACCTGCTGACCTTGATCTGCACCAGAGAAAATGCTCTGGGTCTTAGTTTGATCTCTGTTGCTGTGATAAAACAGTGACCAAAAGCAACTACAGGAGAAAATGGTTTGTTGGTTTGTTTGTTTATTGTTTTTTCAAGACAGGGTTTCTCTGTGTAGCCCTGGCTGTCCTGGAACTCACTCTGTAAACCAGGCTGGCCTTGAACTCAGATCTACCTGCTTCTGTCTCCCATTGTGAAGATTAAGGGCGTGGTCAGGAACTAAGATATTTGGGCAGTAGGCCCAGCTGTCTGAGAGGCAAGAGGATTCCTGGTACAAGCTTTCCTGGACTGGGTGTCACCACGCCTTTAATCCCAGCACTTGGGAGGCAGAAGCAGCTGGGTAGTTTGAGGACAGTCAGGACTCTGTTACACAGAGACACCCTGTCTCAAAACACAAAACAAAACAAAAAGCCATCTTGGACTATACAGGACTACCTTGTGTCATGGCCTGTAGCAGAACGCTTACCTAGGGGGCAGGAGGTCCCGGGTACCATCTACAGTGTTGCAGAGGAAAAGCAAGCTGAGCATTCAGGTGAGTTGGCTGAGGGCTTACCTAGCACGCTCAAAGCCATATCAACCCAGTGAAGTGCTTTACACCTGTAATCTCCAGGGATTCGGAGACAGGAGGAGCAGATGTTCAAGGTCATGGGTCATCCTCTGCTACAGTCTGAGGCCAGCCTGGGCTACATAAGACTCTATCTCTAACCCAAGCCAAAAATACTAAAAAGGAAGACAAAGAGTAAAACACAAAGAAAAGCATGCCTGGAACTCTAATGTCTGGGTGGTGAGGCAGGAAGATGAGTAGAGGCTAGCCTGGTCTCCAGAACGAGTACCAAGACAGCCAGAGCCACAAGGAGAAACCTTGTCTGAACAAACAGATTCTGCTGGGAAAGAGCACGCCCTGTTTTGCCTTCTGGAGATGGACAGATGCTCATCAGTAGGAGCCCGGTCTCCTATGTCCCAGGAACCCAAAGGATGGCTCCTAAGCTCCAGTCCAGCCTCCAGTCCAGGGCTGCGTTCTGAGTGAAGGACACCACCCAGGGAGGCTGCTGGCTCCCTCTGTGCTCTGCAGGGACAAAGCAAATAAACCTGATAAACTGGTATTTATGCCACAGCCTGGGGTGGCCACATGTCACTGGACAAATATGGTCAAAACTCAAGTCCACAGACAGCCAGGCCCAGGGGGCCCACTCCACCTCCCGAGGGTCACCTCTGACCTCTCTCAGGACACTCCCAGGGGCAGAATCGGCTTGCACTCAGGCTCCATGGGCAACAGCTGAGCTGCATCTCCCTTTCCTAGGCTTGTGAAGTATCAAGTCTTCATTCGGGAATTCTGGAGCAGATGCTCCTGCTTCGGGGACTTCCATGACTATAGAATTGTTTAAGTTAAATTTTGTTTATGACAGGTTCTTACTTAGCCCAGGCTAGCCCTGAACTCAAACTAGGCAAGGATGACCTTGAATTTCTCCAGGGTACTAGGATCACAGAAGTATACTACCACACCCAGTTTATACAGGGCTGGGAATTGAACCTGGCTGTGCAGGCTCTCCCTAGAGCCACGCCCCAAACCTCTAAACTAAGTTCTTTAGTATTCATTCACAGAGGAAGTGAAGCTCATGCCGCCGGAGGCTGGCTTGTCATGGTGGGAAACACTCCTCCTTTGAGCTCAAAGTTCAGGATTAGGAGAGAGACCAACTAATGGGTCTCCTAACCTATCCCAGGGGTCAAACCCAGAAGCTTGCTGAGCAGTGAGGAGGAGGCACATAGTGCCTGGTGGGGTGGCAGGGATTGCCAGGGAAGGCCACTGAGGGCAGAGGAAAGTGCACATGCAAAGGGCCCGTGGTTGAGAGGTGCTCTGGCAGGGAGCACATCCCTCCTGACTGCTCTCTCCACAGACATTATTGAGCACCAAGTGTGTTCCAGACATGGCATTTGGGTACTGAAATGACAAACTCGTTCCTCTGTAGTGGGATCACAGGGTCCAGCTAAGTCAGACTCCTGGCCGTCCAGTGCAGGTGACTCAGTGAAGAAGTACTGGCTGAGATCTTCCTCAGCCCCTCCTCAAGACCGACACTCTCTACAAAGTTGCCGTCCACCCGCCCTGAGCCAGGATCTCTCTCCATGACCTCAGGCAGTAACACTTGTGTGCAGGTGATGCTTAGGTGCTCCCTCCAACACAGTGCTCCCAGGCACACAGTAGGCTGTGCCTGCTTCCCAGACAAAGCTAGGTGTGGGTGTGACATGCTACCTGCCAGCCATGACCAGGCCCCAAGTCCTAGATTCCTGCAGCTCAGGGCTAGAAAGCACCACCCCATCATCTTTTGTCATTCCTCGTCCTCAGCCAACCCATCAGCCTGGCCCATCAGTTCCTCCTTCATAAATGTCTATTTTTATTTCATGTGTATTGGTATTCTGCCTGCATGTGTGTCTGAGGGTGTCAGATCTTCTGGAACTGGAGTTATAGACAGTTGCGAGCTACCATGTAGGTGCTGGGAATTGAACCTTTGTTTTTGTTTTGTTTTGTTTTGTTTTGTTTTTTCAAGACAGGGTTTCTCTGTGTAGTCCTGGCTGTCCTGGAACTCACTCTGTAGTCCAGGCTGGCCTCGAACTCAGAAATCCACCTGCCTCTGTCTCCCAACTGCTGGGATTGAAGGCGTGCACCACCAATGTCCGGCTAAACCTGGGGCCTCTGGAAGAGCAGCCAGTGCTCTTAAGTGCTAAGCCATCTCTCCAGCTCAGTTCTCCCTTCAAATAAGCCCCCCAGTGACCTCCTCACTTCCAGTTGGCCACCCCTCCAGCCACTGTGGACATATCCCTGTTCCCCCATACATCAAGCCCATCCCACCAGGGCCCATGCATGCGGTGTGCGCTTCCTTCTGCTGCATGCTCTTAGCATACACTTCTCTGTGGCTCTTCATGGCGGCCTCCCTGGATCAGACCCAGAGGTGAGCAGCATGTTCACGGTCACATCTCTCCCTCTTCATCCTCCTTGGTACTCACCAGGAAAGCACAGTATGTGTCCAGGTGGAAATGGCGTGTTTGTTGGGGACCTGGAACACACTGGCACAGTCTGCTCAGGGGAGGCGCCGCTGCCCTCTGCTCCTGATGGCTAGTATGAAGGCCTCTCTGCAGAACCTGGGGTGTTCTGGGACTCACAGTCAGCGGTAAAGAGGGCACACCCACCACTGCACTGAGCCAGCCCCCTGCCTCAGTTTGGCAGTAAGAGACAGGGTATGACAGCCTTCCTTCAACAGCTATGCAAACCTGGCTGCAGGAGGGGCCCAGCCAAGCTGGTGTGTGTGTGCGTGCGTCCGCGTGTACATGTTCTGGGAATGGAATCCTGGTCTTTATCCATGCCCACTCTAACACTGAGGTGCACCCCCAGCCCTCCAAGATGGGGTTCTAAAATACTTTTGTGTACAGTTCCCTCATTCTAGAAGATGCTTTCCTGCCCCTTGGCTATGTTTCAGTTGCTATAATAAGCAACTCCCCCCCAAACTTTGTGGCTTAGTGTTGCATGCTCCTTTGTCTCAGCACAGGGCCTAGCCCCAAGTACAAATCCTGCATCCTGTGTGGTGGGAAGCTGAGGCAGGAGGATCTCAAGTTCCAGGCTATAGCCTGGGATACATAGTGAAGCCCTGTCTCAAAAATTTCACGAAGAAAACAGCCAATTATCTTCTGTGCTCACCTAGACATGCGTGCGCAAATCATTCCATCGCTTCTCTCTGTGCGCATACAGACGTGCATGCACAAAGTCACACCACTGATTCTCTATCAGAGGATGTTTATCTTATTGCAAGTGACTTGTATTCATTTATTTACTTACATTCCCTTTGAGACAGGGTCTCACAGTGAAACAGAGTCTGACTCCAAACTCAAGGCAATCCTCCTGCCTCAATCTCCTGAGTCCTGAGATCATAGGCTTAAGCCACAAAACACAGATTCTAGCAGGACTATCATTTAGAGCAGAACCTCTATTCTAAAAATGCCCCATCACCAGGTAGGGGCCAGCAGGAGGCACCTAGGGCTTTCTTAGCCGTGGGTCATGAGGAGCTGGGGGTGGGGTGGTAGGAGCTCCCCATTTCTGTTCTTAGCCCCTGTGAGCACCCAGAGGTAGAATACCAGGCTGATAGGCAAAGCCCAACTCTTATCAGCAGCCCCAGGAGGTACTGGGAGGGCAGGTGCCAGCCCCTCCCCCAGCCTGAGGAAACACCCAGAGCAGTGCTCTGGGCAGCTGTATCTAGACACGCCAACCTTTTTCCTAGGGTCCTGGCTCAGTGTTTACATGTCTGAGGAAAAACACTAGTGTGACTCAGCAGGCAGGGGGGCCCAGGAGTGGGGGCAACACCCAGCTGGCTGTGGGTGGGATGGGAGAGATGGGGTGGTGGCCTGAACCCAGACCTGAGGTCCTATATGGCTAGATTCAAGGTGCTTAGGTTAAATTGGGCCCAGCCACCTTCCAGCACTCTGGCAACATCTGGACACAACTGGATATTTATTCTCTGCCTTGGATGGATGCCAATATGGCGCAGGAATGGTCACCATCCCACGGGTGCCAGGGTCTCAGGGACACGTCAGATGAGGAGCCCACCAGTTCTCAGACTCCAAGGCTAGCCTGAGTTCTGGAGACATGAGGCTGCAGCTCAGTGTTGCTGTGGATGGCTAGAACTGTGGCTACTCTCTCTGGGGAGCAGAGGCCTAAGCTCAAAGGGTTTCACGGGAATTGGGTGTAAACCTCACTTCCGCTAACTGCCCAGTCTTTCTCGGGGCTCCTTGAGATGAGTACCCACCTCACAGCCGACTCCACTGGGCAGCTTACCTAAGCCATCCCCTCTCGTTTCTGTGATGATCCAGAGAGATGGGATTGTTAATTAGCCAGTTTATAGAAGGTCTAACTACGGCTGGGTCAATCACCCAAGCAGCAGGACGGCTGCTGGGGCTCCAGCCCTCATGTCCAAGTTCTACAGTGGTAGAGCCAGAAATGGCCTGCACATTGGCCCCTCCCACTGAATCCTGACTGCGGGAGGTCCTCCCTTCTACTGTACCCTGACTGCAGGAGGTCCTTGGGGGTCAGTCTGTTTACCTGATAGAGAGACATGGAGTCCTTCCTCATGGAGACATGAGGAAGGACTGGTCAAGATGTTCTACCTGACACCCATGGGTGCCAGCTGGCCAGTGGACCACAACATTGCTGTACAGGCAGAAGGAGCTGAGGCCTGGATCAACTCTGTCTCTATACATTTCCCTTCACACTCCCTGCGATCTCAGTGAGGAGCTGGGAACAGAACCATTGGCAGCTACTGTTCCAACCCTGCCCAGGATTACAAATGCCTACTCTGGGACTCTGCCCTCTGGGATAAAGGAGATTTATGTCTGAGGACCATCCTCTAGTGCAAAGGGAAGCAGTTGGTTCTTGTTTAAAACAAACAATGAGGACCAGCTTCAGGACAACTGAGCCTAGGAGCCTCACAGAGGTCACCAAGACCCTGTTTGGCTCCCAGCTCTCCTTCATCAGTGCACCCCGCCTCCCTGACAGAAACTCAGGGTTATCTGTTCCTAGCCTGCTTCCTCCAGAAGGTCCAGAAGGCTCCTGTGACCCAGACAGGGCCCACATCCATTCCTGACCCAATCGCTGGGGTAGCAGAGAGCAAATGACTGCTCAGCTGAAGACACTGGGTGGCAGGAGAGGGCCCCTTGACCCCACCCAACCACTGGGCCCAGGAAGGCTGAAGCTGATGCTAAGCGGAGTGGGGGTTCAGCCTAGCTTGTGCAGAGGAAACTGAGCCCAGGAAGGAACTAGGAACACATACATGCAACAGCACAGGGGACAGAGAGAGCCTGGTGAGGCATCAGGAGATTTCACAACCACTGTATGGCTCCCCTCCTTAGGGGCCATGACTGCACTGGAGTACAGGACACCAAGGAGTTAGGGGTAAGGGAAACACCTAGGGCCATAGGCTCCAAATTCAGGTCTCAGGACCCTCTCTGAGTGCATGATAACACTGTAGCCAGTCTTCAGGCTGCAGAAGGCCACTCCTGAGTGTCCTCAGCTTGAGACACTAGCTAGAGGCAGTCTATGCTTGGATGCCTTGGTCATACTGAGGCTTGAAGCCTGAACAGCAAATAGGATCTGCCAATGACTCACACATCTCAAGCCCCGAGAGGCTCATAGCAGTGGGTGCCCAAGGATGGGGATCCTGGTGAGCAGGTGTAGGTCCCCAGGGAAAACGAACGGTAGCAACTATGTGGCCAACCAATGTGGCAGCTGGACCTTAGTTAAGCCATGGGCTCTGGGCAAGCATTGTGAATGACACTCGACTAAGCTTTCCATACAGGATAGCAATGGGGCTCAGCTCTTGCCTGCTGCCCACCTGCAAAGAGCTAGAAGAGAAAGCTCCAGCAGGTAGTAGCAGCTGACTGCTTCTGCAGAGAAGTCCAGTCCAGGGCCCTGGGTCCTCCCCTCCTCTACCTCCCAGCCAGATCTGGCTCCTCCCCAAGTGACTCCAGCTCAAATGTAGCTACATTCCTGCCTAAGAGTCCTTACCTACCACACAACACAGACGACATACATGATGCCTGTTCATGTTATCCAGTATACCTGGCTTTAGCGTGTGCACGCACACATGAACCGAGTCAGATCAAATGTGTCCACACACCTGTGTGTGAAGTTTTTGTGTGTATTCGTGTGTGAAATGTCCACCGGCAACGTACAAATGCATGTGTCCATGGGTCTGAACCTGTTATGTAAAGGGTGAGCACACTAATATGTGGGCAGTCAGTAAGCATGTCCTTGCATAGGCATGTGCCTCCCCTGGGTTCTACTGTGCACCGGGTCTGTGCTGGAGACACCAAAGAGAGAAGTCCTCTCCTTGGGAAAATCCCTGTCTGAGGACAACGTGGCCTCTCCTACACCAGATCTTTTACCATGCTGCACCAGGGCCGGTGACTCTGCAGCTTGCCACCTATACCTGAGGACACACGGGAAACTGTCCTGTAGCAAGAACAGCAGGTACCATCGCCCTTACTGATGGCAGTGTGGTGTGCTCCTGGCTCAAAAAGGCACCTCTGACATCTCTTAAGCTTTCTCCGTCAAGACCCAGAAGGGCACTTTCCAAACCAAGAGGTTTCCTGAGGGCCTATTCTTGTGCTGCCACCAGCTGATAAGAGACAGGAAGTATACTGGCTTCGAATGGCCTTCCTGATAACCCTGGCAGTGCCCGCCACCCCTCCCCGGCCCCACACTCTTATCAGCAGCAGTAATGTCAGCTGTGGGTTGAGAGCCCCACGCTGACCCTCCTGACCCTTCCCCAGTGTTTGCAAACTGACACTCAAGAGATGGAGGCTTGGGCCACAGGAGCAGGAAGAAGGCACATCTCAAAGTCAAATCAAAGGGAAACTAGAACAGGTCCCTGAGGGACCCAAGGGACAGTGCAAGAAAGCACTTCTAAAGACTTGAGCATCAGGTCTAAAGAGGGCTGTGCCTAATCCTGGCTGCAGCAGATACCTACCTTGTGGGGCTGGAGCCCTCCGATTCAGACTGCTGCTGGATGGGGCATACTGGAGCAAGCCTGTAGCCGGGCAGTGGTGGTGCACGCCTTTAATCCCAGCACTCAAGAGGCAGAGGCAGGTGGATTTCTGAGTTCGAGGACAGCCTGGTCTACAGAGGGAGTTCCAGGACCGCCAGGGCCACACAGAGAAACCCTGTCTCGAAAAACCAACCAACCAACCAACCAACCAAACTGGAACAAGCCTGCTGCTCACTGAAGCTAGTGAACAGCAGAGGCTGAAGCAGGGTAAGGGTTTGATGGACAGCTGTCATAAACCCTGGATCCAGGACCACCAAAGCCATAGGAGAAAAGTCTCAAGCCATCTTCTTTAAACAAGTTTTATTCTTCTATAACCAGAACATTCTAATAAAAATATTACTGTAACATTCCTCCCCTGCCCCCCAGGCCTCGACTGAACGGCCTGCTGGGGAGTGCCCACACACTGGCTCCCTGAGGTAGGTGTGGAGGGACCCACTGCCCAGCCTGCGGGCAGCCCATGCTGCCAGAGATGCCCACTCCTCCCCTCCCAGATGTGGGCTGGACCTTTTCTCTGTGCAGCTGGGTCATGCTCCCAGACTGGCACAGGTGACAATGGGAGGGTGAGTGGGCACAGAGCCTGCCTGAGGGGCACGGGGCCAGGAAGAAGGCCCTCATGGCACAGCAACAGACACCTGAGAATTCGCCCTGATGGGCACCTCTGCAGGTGAGGTGGGCAGCATCAGCAGACAGGAGCCCAGGGCACTACAGGGCTGCGGTCCGGTGACGGCAACCCCGTGGGGGAGGGGGAGCTCCGTCAGTGACACTGGCACAGAGAAATACTGTCATTGTCTCCACAGGGAGCTACTGACCAAAGCCAGTCTCTAAGTAAAAAATAGGTTTGGGGTTCTTGGTGATGATGTCTTGCCTGCATGGCAGAAAATTCCCAGCAGGACATGGCACAGTGCTTCGACTGAGGGGCAAGTGGGCGGGGTTTCAGGATCCCGGTTCCACCAAGAGGACAGTTTCCAAAGAGGGAGGACGCCTGTACACGTCCCAGAGTAAGGCACCTGGCATGGAGTGGCTGCAGAGCTTCCAAAGAGTGTACCTTCCTTCTCAAACCCTTCCTCAAGCATGGCAGGGCTGCAGATGCAGCTTGCTGGTGCCTTCAGGGCAGGTGGGCCCAGGGGCCTGAGGTGGTGGTGGCTCCCGAGGCTGGCAGGTGGTGGCTGTGGCCCTGGGCAGGACGCACCTCACTGCATCCTGTCAGGCTGTAGCTGAGGTGCCTGGTACTGCACGAAGGTGGTGCCCGCAGGTGCAGCAGCAGACAAGGCCGGGGGCATGGCAGCAGGGTAGCCATAGCCCACGAAGCTGGTGGCTGCGGCAGGCGAGGCGGCGTATGGGTACTGGTCGTAAGTGGCTGGAGGGTACTGGGCGTAGGCTGGGCTGGCTGGTGTATACTCTAGGTAGGGCGAGGACAGTGACGGGACAGGGGTGGCAGGGATCACCACGCTGGGCTGCACAATGGTTGGTGGGTAGATGTAGTGGGGAGTCAGCCTGTGGGCCAAGCAGAGTGTCAGTGGCTGTCAGCAGAGAGGGGAAGGCCAGGGGTGCAGAGAGCAGACCTGTGCCCTGCCCTGCCCTGCATGAGCCTGTGGACCCATCTAGAAAATAGATCCAGCAACACGTCGTGTGCACCACCCCAGGGCCATTGCAGGGTAGTGCCCTCACTCCATAGGCCACTTAGCATCAGTTCTCCCGGTACCTCCTCCTCCCTCAGACTTGACTCACGCTCTCCCATTTCTCTCTTGGGACCCAGAGCACAACGTATAACACCTTTCTTAACCTGGGAGACAGAGATAGGGCAGCGTACAGAGTTCAAGGCCTGTGAAGACACTTGGGGAATGGTACAGCTCGCATGCCAGGTACCTACCCACCCCTCCCAGAGACACCCATACTCCTTAGCCAGCCAATACTTCCTCACAGACAGCAGGAGGGCAGGCACACCACTGCAGCCAGGGGGCACAGGGCTGCTGGGGTGCTTTCATCCTGCTGGGCACCAAGGTGCTCTAGAGGCTTTATCTATCTACCAGCACGTCCATTTTAAGGTCAGGAAGGCCAAGTGTCCTGTGCCAAGTGACCACACAGGTCCTGCAGCTTGTAACTGGGGGCCCCTGGAGACCGGAGCCCCTCCCCCACAGCCCAGCCACTGTGGAAGAGCACTCGGGGCCACTTGCTGCCTTTGGTGCCACTTGCTGCCACTTGCTGCCCTTGGCTGCAGCCTCCCCCAGGAAACACAGCATCCACTGCAGGAGGAAACAGGCGAGGCAACAGGAAAATGACGTAGAGGGCACTGGACCTACTGCTGGGTCTGCTTGATGGCCAGCATGCTGCTGAGCAGGCCTGGGGAAAGGGCTGAGCCTCTCTGGGCCTCACGCCTGTTTGTGGCAGCACCCCAACCCCGAGTAGCACAAGGCAGCACCGACAGCAGCAGAGCGTCATTGTCAGAGCAAGATGCCACCAAGTGTCAGCACACAGCTCTCCCATGGTTTGTCCCAGCTCTGCCTCTGAGCCACTGGAGCCTCGCTTCCCTTACTATCTTAAGGTAAGCCTAGAATCCAGCCTAACTCGACAGCCTGTGCTCTAAAAGAAAAAGCAAACGGCTCCGCAGCCCTCATCTGCAGCAGGACGTGCACACCTCTATGGAGAGATCATTCCCAGAGAGACATGGTGAGGTAAGTCCCAGCAGCTTGTGTGAGAGCATGAGTAATCCAGGTCATGCAGGGGACCAGTGCAGTGGCATCCCACACCCTCCAGGGTGCAGGTACCACACCTCAGGCCAGGCCATTGCCCATATAACACTGTTGAAAGAGAAACCTGAGACAGGTAAGGTCGGTACAGACCCAGGCCAAGTACACCTGACACACAGGTCCAAGAGATGAGAGCTGCCCAAGGCCGTCCCAGGGAGGTGTGGTGCAGAGAATGGCCAGCAGAGACCAAGGAAGAGACGGTACTGCTGAGGGCTGAGGTCTCCCCAAGGCCAAGGAGCCATGTGCATGACTTAACCTCTATTCACCAGTGACAAGAGCAGCATCCCAGTACCCACCAGTCATAAGCAGACTAGTGCATGTGGCCTGTGTGTGGTAGAGCACTGGAGCAGTGTGTGCAGGAAGACCAGACGGACGCCAGGTGTCTTCCTGAGTCGTCTCTGTGTTCTAATGAGGTAGGGTCTCTCACATGAAGCGTCATAGATCGATGACAGGTGAGCTGCCATACCTACCCAGTACTTCCTAGGTTCTGGGATCTGAACTGTGGTCCTCACACTTGTGTGGCAAACATGTTACCTACTGAGCCAACAGCAGCCTCTGACAGCACATTTACCAAAGGGACAGAGGCAAGGCTGGGTGCAGCTAGAAGCAGCACTGGGGTGCAGGCAAGGAGGTATCTCTGACACAGCTGCAACTCTCACTCTGTGCCCATCACCCTCACACCTCCCCTCCCCATTTTCCAAGCATATGGGGAGCTGTCCAGATGTTGCCAGGGCGACGTGCATCAGCCGTGATTAGCATCCTATACATCCCATGGGCAACTGACTGCAGCTTTAAGGCCAAACAACCTACGACAGGAGCCCCAGGTAGGTGTGTGCCCTCCTCCGCTGCCTGTGGTACTCCCTTGATTGGAATGGCACTGACGTGGATCCAAACACTATCTCTGAGCTATATGATACCTTCTCAGATCCATGCCAGCACACAGCCATGAACAGACACATGGCTGGGCTCTGCAGGACAGAAACCAGAGCTCAGGGGAGACTGTAGGAAATTAGGGTCTGAGGGGACAGCAGGGAGATAGCCCAGGCATGAGGGTGACAGATTCCTCCACCCCAGCACCACTCAACTGGCCCATCAGATCCCCACGCCCTTGCTGAGACCAAAACCTGCACAGCAGCAGACTCCACAGCCCATGTTTGGGGCCATGACCACTTCCCTGCTCTGCTCACAGGCCTGACCCTCCTGAAATCAGAGCTGTGGTAGAGGGGCTGCTGATGCCTACTCCCTGCCTGGGTCTGAGGCCTTCCCAGAGAATCGCAGCCTATCTTGGTACCCCTACCTGGGTGTGTTTGTGAGGTGGGAGCCCACTACCTGGGTGGGGGGGATCTCCTACCGCCAGCTCTATGACAAAGAAGCATTCATCCGCTTATGCTCTGAACTCCCCTAAACATGAGTAAGAGGGAGGGAGACCCACCCTTACCTAATACCTCTAGGGGTGGAGTTTGGTAACATTGAGTCTCCTTGCAAGGCCAATCCACAGCCCCATGCAAGGACGTGTACCTGGAGCAGAGCCTGGTTTCCTATTCTGCTCAATCCCGTATGTCCTGAATGCTGGGGGTCACCGATGTCTCTGCCTATTCACCTGTACTTTCCTTGAGGTCTTGGCCAGGTACCACTGTGGTGCCTGACACAACGCCATTCCCAGATACAGGACAGACAGAAAGGTTCAGAGGCTTGAATGGCCCACTAAATCACCCACCTATGCAACACTCCAAAGGAACGTGGCTCTAAACCATCACTTGTGGACACTTCTGTAGGATGGTGTTAGTTGAGAACAGGAACAAAGAATCACCCAGCTTCAAACGCCACATGCAGCACAGTGCAGAGCCAGCTCACTGTCGTGGTATCCTACTACATGAGGGGCAGCAAAGACTGTACACCATGACCACCAAGGCACTCGGGCTGAGGGCAGCCACAGCTTGGACAGAGGTGGTCCAAGGGTGGCCTTGGTCCCAGGCTGCACACTACTGCAAGCCCCAACCCTACCTGCCTGAAACCTGGAACTGCCGTGTGTGTGTGTGTGTGTGTGTGTGTGTGTGTGTGTGTGTGTGTCCCCGTCCGTCCAGAGACCTCCATAGTGCTGCTCATTCAGACTCAGAGAGGTAAGAATGCCAGCCACCACTTGACAACTGACTGTCATCATGGCCAGCCCAGCAAGGGCACCAGCCTCTCCACCCACCACACAGTGACACAGGGCTCTGCAGGACTCAATGTCCCCTGTGTCTCAGTGTGCCCACCCACCCAAAAATGCTCCACTGCTGCATTACTCTTCCTCCTTCCAACCTTCTGGGCCAGCTAACTCACTTGCCTAGTTCACAGAGCCTCTCACATACCACTAAGTGTTTCCGTAAAGATTTCAAGATGGAGTCAATCCAGGGACCAGAAGCTTCTAGCACCTAGAAGCAAATCCAAATTGCTCCTGTGCTTCCCCTGCATGACAGCCCACACCTACCTCTCCACTTGAATCTCTACCTGAATGCCTGCTGCCCTGGACTATACCCACTCCAAGGTGTTGGCACCTGGCGCACACAGCCTGAAGGTCCCCCCCACACCATCCTGAGGGGCCGCCTGATACTGCCTTTATTTTCCATACAAAGCCACCCCATCTTTTACTCTGTGTGCACCTACATGACCAACGGAGCAGAGCCTGCTTGTTTCCAGGGTCTCCAATGGCCCAGCACAAGCACTTGTGGATACCTGAGCACCCTGGGCAAGCCAGAAGGCCCAGCCATGAGAGAGCAGAGAGGGCAACAGGCTTAGACACCAGTCGGGTGTGATGAGACATAAGGCTGAGTTCTGCTTGTCAAGCTCACAACAGAAGTCTGACCTGCTCTCCTCAGTCCATCTAACAGCTGCCTGGTTCAGCCCTAGAATGGCCTTAATGGCCCTTGCTTGGGATGACACGCCCACAGGCTGCTGGATCCTCAACCCATGTGGGAACCCCATATCCTTGGCAGTATTGGGGCCCAGGAAAGGCCAAGTGGACTGAGACCTTCACACCCAAGTGTTGGGGGTAGAACCTAAAGGTGACCTACAAACTCCAGGGTAGCTGCCACTCCCAGCTCAGGGGCTCTGCCATCAGCTTTCTCAGGCTCAGTTCCACCCAGGCCTTGGCTGAGAGCGGAAGCCAGCGTCTGTCTCATCACACCCAGGGTTCTGTTCCCTCACCCTCTTCAGGGAACCTTGTGCCCTTTTTCAAGCCAGGTTGGCCCCGGACAATTATTAAGCCCACCCCTGTGTAGCAGCAGCAGCAAAGAGTTCCCAGGCCAGAGACCACCAAAGGAATCTAAATCTTAGAGCTCTGGAGACCCTCCTCCTGCCAGGCACTCCCATGTGATACTGGGGGAATGATGACTGAGGTTCTGGGTAGCACCCAAGCCACCACAGGCTGAAGGGATGTACCCACAGTCAGCTATGGGTGTTGGCCAGGGCTGACAGCTGAGCCATGAGAGTCAAACCAACTGAATGTGGTAGAATAGGTGGCTTCTCCTTACACCAAGCCCAGAGTCAGGGTGACAGATGGGCAGCCAGGAGCTCCTGGCTCGCTCGGCCCACAAGAGACCCGGGGTCCAGATCCCACCGCCCGTTTGAGCTCCCCCCCACCCCCCGGTCTCAGTTTCCCGACCAGTGAACTAAGATGCCACAGGCACATCCCCTGGGCTCCTGGTTGCCCCAGAAGAGGGGTGGGAACCTGCAGTGACACTTGAGACTTCTGTCCCCCCACCATAGCTACTACTGGAGCTGACGGTGAGCAGTGGCAGTAGAGGCCCTGGCCCTGGGTGTAGTCAAACACAGGGGAAAAAAAAAAACCAACCACTGGCTGCAGCCCAGAGGGCCACTTCCCGAGCACAAAGCCACCTCTGAAAATAAAAAAGGCAAATGAGCCCGTTTCACTTTTTCTTCTCCCTGGAGGCCTCACACCACAACGCTGAAGGAGGCCTGGCAGCTTCCCAGCAGCCCTGGCCTTGGGTTGGGGTGGGCTGGTGGGGGGCACTGGAGTGTGTGTGTGTGTGTGTGTGTGTGCACGCGCGCGACTGTCAGGCATCCTAGGAATCTCCTGTGATGGGGGCACCAGGTTCTCTGGGGTTCGGACAGCTGGTAAGTGTTGGGGCAGTTGAATGCTGACAAGAAGACGACAGGCTACTGTGGGAGTCAGCTGGGAGCAGCAAGTCTACTCCCTGCTTGAACCTGTTTGGTTTTTTTTTTTTTTTTTTGGTTTTTCAAGACAGGATTTCTCTGTGTAGCCCTGGCTGTCCTGGAACTCACTCTGTAGACCAGGCTGGCCTCAAACTCAGAAATCCACCTCCCTCTGCCTCCCAGGTGCTGGGATTAAAGGCGTGCGCCACCACTGCCTGGCTTGAACCTATTTAAACTCTATCTCCTAGTACTTTCAAAGTTGTACATGGCGATGGCATCCTCTTCCAAGGCCAAAGCCATGCACTGTCTACACTGGCATCTTGGTCCTTCGCCCCAGGGCTAGGGGTCCAGGTGATCTCATGGTTTCAGGATGGATGGCTGCTGTCCCAAGGGGAGGCCTTCAGGCTCAACTCAGCACTAGAGGGACACCCTCAAAATAAATCCAAAATCTAACCCTCAGGAAGCAGGAGGATTGCTCTGTAGCCCAGGACAAGAAGCTTGTCTGTCCAGCATGCATAAGACTGGGTTCAAGAACTACCTCCAGAGAAAGCAAGAGAGGTGGAGGCAGGAGAATCAGGGAGGTCAAGGTCTGCTGGGCTATAAGAAAGACCGTCTTAAAAAGGAGACAAAAAGTGATGGCACACGCCTTTGATCCTAGCACTTACAGGGGCTAAAGGAGGCTCACTGCAGGTTCGAGACCAATCTTGGCTGCATACCAAGACCTGTCTCAGAAAGAAAAAAAAAATCTTCTTAGCTCAGCGCCTCCAGAGTGGGGAGGTTGTCTGTCACGGGGAACCCACACTCTGGGCTTTGGTCCGTACTCTCTCATCACCCCCCCCCCCCCCCCCCCTTCCCCCCCCTTTGTTTCCTTCCCCCCCCCCCCCCCCCCCCCCCCCCAGCTCTTTACCATCCTGTGTATTCTGTCCCACCTTGCTGCAAGCCTCCTGGCAGAGGGCACTGTGGTCACAGCAGCGAAGCTAGGGTCTCTGGCCTAACTGTAGATTCCCTGCACATTCCCAACTGACATGGAGCCTAAAGCTCCAGCCTGGCAGAGAGCAAAGCCACTGTTCCAAGGGATGTCTACACTCCTGGGCCAAGATCCATCAAGGGGCCAGTGGGCCACCTGGTGGACTTCCATGCTGTGGGTACATCTTTGAGGCTAACAGTCTCTCCATGCCATGGCCCCTCAGCCTGAGGCTTCAGGAGAGGTCCCTCAGGCACCTGGCAATAACTAAATTCTGAAAGAAACCTAAGGGCGTCAGAGGCTAGCTTCTGTCACCGCAGACAGGGACAAACAACAGGTGTGGCAGCATAGGCTACATGCCCTTTGGGAGGGTCAGACAAGACACAGCCCAAGCCTGCCTCCAGACAGGCTGCCAAACAGGAAGTGATGATGGGGGAGCAAGCAGGGCCACCCCTAAGACACCCCACAGGTGCCGGGGGGGGGGGGGGAGCGTGCTTGCACCTGCTGCTCTGGGTCTGGCTGTGTGCCTGCCTGCACCCCTCTTTCTTCACTTCCGGCAGCCTACACAGGCCCGTCACACACTTGCCCTACTACGGCCTCACTTCTCACTGTGCTCCGTGAAATTAGGAACTCTCTCTGAAGGCACAGGAGCAGCACCCCACCCCCAGCCTCCCCCCACTCGGTGTACTGTCTGTGCAGGAAATGTCTGGTACAGTGTGTGGCCCTATGGGACCTAGACACTATGGCACTGGTTTATACTGGTGCCAGTGTGTGACACAACTACTCCGTCAGATTCAATGTAGTCCTTGCCAGCCTGGGCCCTGGGGTGGGAACGACCGTCTCACTCAGAGCATCTGAGTCCACGGGCACATCCTCACCACCACCCCTCCCCCAGTCTTTGGGGGACAGACTCCTCCCCAACACCTCTCCTCAATCCTCATGCATAGGCCTGGTGACGATATCTCCATGTGTGTAGCAGGTCCACCCCACAGAGAACATAGTCTCTAAAACAATGCCTGCAGGAAAGCCCAAACCAAGGAGAGGATCCCTGGATGTTGTTGCTCTCAGAGACAGAACACATTTATCCAACAACTGTCCCATGAGGCTCTAGGAAGGGAGAGACAGGCTCAAGTGACCCTCTGGAGAGGGCAGGTCACTCATCTATGTGGCTCCAAGCTTAGACCAGCAAAGCTTGCTGCTGGGCCTGTCATAGGACTCCCCAGCACAAACCCTACAGCTTTCTATGGCCTTGGGATTAACATGTTCCACACACCATGATCCATTAGTCCTTAATGTGGCCTGGCCACAATTGCCACTCTACAGAGGTCTAGCCTGACACCCAGCACCTGGGGACCATGACATGACCCCAGCCCTTAGGACCCAGCTACGATGTGAGGAGAAAGTATGATGGGGTAAGCAGGCACCTTGCCACAGCAAGGTCCCCTAAGAGCAGAGTGCAGCCCCCTGGAAAGAAAGGCCAGGAGAGGCTCCCATGGCTGCCAGGCGGGAGATAAACCTCAGCTCTCAAGAGCCTGAGGCTGAATGTGGACCAATAACACCCTTGACCCTGGGAGGCCCTGACAAACCAAATCAGCACTTAACCAGGGTGGGAAAATCTCCACTGGGCGGCCCTCCCTTCTCATCTGCATTACTGTGCCCCAGGGTTGGCAGAGACCCCCTTGCTAGAAGGCCCTGGGTCACTTATCCCCACCAGGGATTACCACACAGGCCTGGAGGCTGGAAAAAGCTATCGCAGTGGCTGAGAAGGCTTCACCAGATACTCCACCTTGGGCCCAGATACAGTTACATGATGGACAAGCACAGGCTGTACAGCCAGCAAGGCCTGTTCCATAGCAGGCATGCAGCAAGCAGGTGAGGACTCAGGCAAGCAGCAAAGCTGGGCATTCTCTCAGAGTCTTTCTAAGCTGATGGGAGGTTCTGACAGACAGAGGAGGACCCAGTGGTGGGGTCTTCTGAATGCCAAGGGCCTAGGAAAATGCACAGCCAGGCTCTGAGCTGCCAGGGTTCCAGCTCCCATCAGGCCCTCAGCCTGGGCAGCCCCATGCTGACTGACAAAACCAACCGCTGAGTCAGGCCCAGCCAGGCAGGCCAGATTGTTTGTAAAAACAAAGGGGGCTTGCTTGCTGACAGCTCAACTCTGCCTCCCAGCTGGGCATTAACAGCAATTGGCCCAGGCAGCAAGGCCTGACCACACCCCCAGGCTCCCCACAGTCTGGCAAGCTCAAGAGGTGGATGTTCCTTAGGAGAATCCAAGGATCACTGGCAATGTGGACTGGCCAGTCCCTTGTGCCCGCCTGTCTGTTCGTTTGGGTCTACACTCCTTGGCAACCCAACCAACCATGTAAAGCCACCTTATAATCAGTGTTAGATGACCAGCCCACTAATCTAGTTACACATCACTGTGGTCCGATGTCAGATGCATCCCTGAGTACCAGGACTCTCGGAACCTGTCCACCCCAGAGATAGCACGTGTGGCCCAGAGTAAGTCACTAGCCATCTGAGGAGAGCCACTCCCAGGACTAGAGCATGCTGTCCTGACGTGGTGCTGTCCCCACTTTTCAGGTAAGAAAGGGCAACTAAAGTGGGTGCAGGCTGAGTAACAAACCACACTGAACCCAGATCTGAGGGGCACAGAGCCAAGCACTAGTGATCCCGAGGCAGTAATGTCGGAGCCAGTGAGGAGGCCCTGCCCCAGTGTAAGCAGTGGTCTACTGTACAAAGCTCAACTCAGCCCAGCACCAGCCTGAAGCTCAGCCCCAGGAGCACAGCAAGCTATGGAGAGCAGGCACTCTCCTCAAGGCCAGCAGGGAAAAGCTAACGTGAAGCTACCAAGACTGGGATATTCCCACACTCCTTCCAGACAGCCTAGAACACATAGGAAGCATATCCTAGGGGAAAAAAGTGATCTGGAACAATCTGCCACAGTAGCACCCCAAGTTCTTCCCTAGGAGAAGCCTCCACAGCAGCAAACAGGCTGGGGCCTAGACCACAGTTCCCCATAGATAAACTCCTGCTCAGCTCACATCAATCCCCAAGGATGGTTGTGGAGAATCCTGGTGCTACCCCACAGGACAAGGACATTTAGAGAAAGCAAGCAGCACCCTCTCCAGTCATCTGACCCACTGTGCTGGCCAGGCTCAGCTCCAGCCCCAACAGACACCCCACTCTACCCCAACCCCCAACCTGGGACACAAAACCCAGCAGCCAGGATTTGACAAGCTTGCCACCGGGGTCTGTGTCAGAGTCCCTACCCAACGGCTCATTCACAGCTAGTCTACACTGAATAAACAGATCAAGTACCAGGGTCCAACTTTGGTGTTCCTTACATATGAGTCCTTCCATAAGGAGCTACCAGGCCTATTAGTCTTTTAAAGACACAAGGAGGGGGGACACAGAGCAAGTGATTCACACAAAAAGTCAACCAGTGGCAGTCACCTACTGCGCCATTCACAAACATCAAAACCTCAGCTGGTACAGACCTTCATGACACCTGCCTACATCAGAGAGCACCCCAGGAGGAGCCCACTAGATCCAGCCTTAACATACACTAGGTTTGTACTGAACCCCCCAACTCAAGAGTAAGAAAAGCTGTCCCCACATTCACTGTACAGGTAAGGAAGTGAAGGCACAGATGCCCATGTGACACCTGGCTGTAGTGTCACATAAGTTGGGGCAAGGTACATAACAGGCTTGAAGACATGTGCTCCCCTTTGGGTTAGAGAAATGTAGTGGGTCTCCTCCCTTCCTCCACAGCCCCAATACACAATCTAATTTCTGAAAACAGCCATTCCCCAGCCTTCCATATCTGAGACCGAGAAGCCCACAGCTGTCCCACCTCAAGGCCTCCTCACCCACAAGCAGCTAAATGCACTCACCCGTAGGTGCGCTGGATCAAGGTGGGGTGTAGCTGCTGCACGCCAACAGCAAAGCCTAAAACAAGAGGGCAGTTAGGACAGCATACTGCATGGGTAAGGTCCCAGGGCCACACACAGGGAGGGCAGAATAACACAAAGTAGAGTTGGCTTTCTCTCCCACCCCAGCCACCACCTCTGTCCCTGAACCCTCAAAAAGCAGTCAAAGCACATAAGGTCCACAGGTTGTATCAGCTTCTCTGGATGCCCCCTAATCCCCTGCCTGGTCGGCATTGGACTTTGTCCCTCCCCAAGAGTAGGAGACTTTTGAAAATCGGTATGCCTGGGACCATACACTGCTGAGGAAGAGGATCAAGCTCCCAAGCTAGGGGTGGTTGCCCTGGGCTGCCTCTGCAGGCACATGATTGCTGGCTGCCACTCTGGGACAAAGGGGGAGCCGGGGCAGCGTTTTTCCATCGGACAGATACCAAAGCTGAATATAGAAACAAGAAGGGCTGGAAAGAAAACTCAAACTCTCACCCGTCTGCAGGCTCCTAGGCTTGGCACCCAAGTAGGCCAGGTTCACATTGGCCTTTCGGCCATCGATGATAGGATTAGGGTCTTTGCAAGCCCTATCGGCTGCTGCCCGATCTGCCATAGTCACCTGCAGGAACACAGAGGGTCAGGGGCTTCAGTGGCTGGCTGAGGAAAGCAGGGCAGAGAAGGGAAGAGGGTTTTGCCCTGGCATCAGGCCCTCTGGGTCTTTCCTCCCAGGAGGGTATCTGGTATTCAGGACCCTTGGGGCACTGTCTTCTCTGTCTCTAGGACTGCAGCTCCTTCCCCTAAGTTCAAGTGCTGAATGACTTCAAGGACAGCGACAATCCCCTGGGAGGTGGAGTAAAGTGAACCCTAAGGAAAGCCCACCCCCACTCCCGGCTGTTCTGGCCATCAGTAAGTACCGTTAACTTTCTCAGAGAATTAGTTTGGGGACACTAGAGTGAAGGAAGTGGGAAACTGTCTTCAAGTCGCTGGCGCTAAAGCTTACGCTTCTTTGGGGCGGCTGGAAAGTGTGGGGGAAGGGCCGACGGCCCCGGGAAGCCCCGGAGTCCCGGCTGCGCGCGGCGGGTCTGGGAGGCGGTGGGGGAGGGGCGGCGGCAGGTGCGCGCGCCGCGGGCACTCACGAAGCCGTAGCCGCGGGACTTGCCAGTCTGGCGGTCGGTGATGACCACGGCCTCCTCGATGTCTCCGAAGCCCTCGAAGTACTTTCTGAGCGATGCGTCGGTGGTGTGGTAGGGCAGGCCGCCCACGAAGATCTTGGTGAACGTGGTGTCCTTCTGTGAGCCGTGCATGGCGCTGGGGGCGACGGGCGGCCGCGGAAACACACTCGGGACGCACGTGGGCTGCAGCAGCATCAGGGCCGCCGCTACCGAGCCGGCCGGCGCATGCGGGGGTGTCGCAGGCCGAATCCGAGTTCCCCACGCCGTCCCGCGCCACTCCTCCGTCCGCCGCGAAGCGTCTACTCCGCGCTCGGCGAGCTGCCGGCCGCCTTTGTAGCCGGCCACGCCCCGCGGGCACGCCCCCTCCCGATTTGGCCACGCCTTTGAAAGCGGGGGCCGCCGGGAAGTGTAGTTCTAAACACGTCCCTCGTGCCAGGACGCGGGGCGGGCTAACGAGGTGGCTTAGCTCCTGCGTGCTCCCTGGTATATCAGCTTGTCTGTCTCGCGGGGCGCATGGTCCGGTAGATTCCAAGCGCTGCTTGAATCAGCAGTGGTTTACGCCCGAGCGACTAGGAATGCAAACGAACTTGTTAAAATGTCCGAAGGAGTGCCTCAGCTACTCATGCGCGAACCATTGTGTTTGATCTCCGTATCACATAAACCTGGCTGGTGGCACACACCTGTAAACCCAACACTCAAGAGAATCAGTTCAAGGCCACCCTTGGCTATATACTAAGTTTGAAGCCAGCTGGGCTAAACCATACCCTATCTCAAAAAAAAAAAAAAAAAAAAAAAAAAAGCAAAGTGGATTTGCCATGTCTATAGAAATAATTCACATCACACGTACTTTGGAAGTTCTGTGGTGTCAGGCACTCTATGCTAGGACTTCAGTAAAGGCACACCCGGGACACTAGGTTTTCTGGGGAAACGAGGGCTAATCGACAGTGAATACACCTTTTACAGTCTTGCAGGAAGCTAAAAGTCATGAGACCGTGGCGGAGGTCAAAGACGACTGGCTGGGCTCCCTTGTCACTGACATGGGAACTCCTGTGGGGTCACCCTTAGTAAGAAAACAAGCAGAAAGCATAGCCTGACGTGTGTAGAACCTGGGCCAAGGCTGGGACCAGAGTGCCAGTCTGCAGAACTCTCCACCAGGCAAACGTGGGGCCTCTTGTTAATGAGACATGGATTTCAAACAGCCTAGTGGAGTGCACCGGTGATCCTAATACTGAGGAGCCGGAGTTAGGAGGGTTACGGGTTCATCCCCTACTACACAGAAAGTCAGAAGCCGGCCTGTATGACAGAAAACCATAAAATATAAAAAAGAAAATGGGAGTTTCAGCACAGAAGCAGGCACGATGCTTAGCCGCCGGGCCAGGAGCAGCTTGGAGCGTCCCGCATGTCCCCATCACTGGCTATCACACTGAGACCTGAAGACTTGCATCTTTTAGTGGCGTTAAAGCTGGCCCGGCCCACTGGTCAAGGGGGGCAGTGAAACAGGCAGCCTCTGAGTAGGCTCAGCCCCAGTCAGTCTGGCCCTCTTCATACAGAGCAGAACCCCGCGCCTGCTGGGGATACCCCTGCCCAGCGCGCCTCACTTTCTCGGCTTTGCCCTCTCGCTTCACCTTTCCTTTGCTGTAGTGTTTATTTTCCCCCAGACACTACCCAACCGGGCTTCCTCCTGGTCTATGGCCTCCTGCTGCTGACTGAGCTCCCTGGCAACTCCGTTCTAGCAAGTTTTGATCAAGTTGTAGGGATTGGCAAGAGAGGCGCCTCCCGGGACATGCCTGTTGACTGAATCCAAGGTGGAATGTAAAGAGGGGGGCTCCAGACCAAAGACCCCTTAAGAAGCGCCTTTTGAAAACTGGTTAAAATGTGATTTTTTTTTTTTTTACTTATTCCTAAAGCGTCGAGACTGCCTGGCCCTGAAGTCTTGAGCCACCTCGGTTTATTCCTGGGACCTCAGTTTCCCCTGGGTGGCACACTGCAGCTAGTGGCAAAGACTGCTGGCTTCAGGGCTCCTCGCCTACAAGTCCCAGCGCCGCCCCTGCCACTGCCCAGCCACGCCCCTCAGCTTCCCAAGGGCCCCGCCCCAAGAAGCTCGCTGGGCGGACGCTGCAGGCACGTGCTGCCGCCTAGGCGGGAGGAGGGGGAGGGGATCTCAGAACGTGCGAGAACTCGGCGCGCGGGCGTGACCCCTGGGGGCTGGCTAAGCCTGCGAGTCTGAAACTATGGCTGTCGGAGGACCGTTCCTGCTCTTGCTCCCCTTGGCTCTTTGAGTTTCTGTATCACCCACTTTTGCACCTGTTCAGGGTCTCCACCTCCCATGTGTCACCACTGCCTGTCGTTTAGCCTGGCTCTGAACACAAATGCTCTAACGGCCGTGACTCCGAGCCAGGGTTGCTCTGAATGGAAAGCAGACATCCGCCAAGTTTTCATTCCCGAACCGTGCAGCTGCAGCAAATGTATAAGTCTGCATAGAAAGCATGCCCGCTAGGCACAGTTGCCCAGGTGGGCACTTAGGAGGGGACAAAGAGGGCAGGAAAGAGCAAGCACGGCCAGCGGCCAGCGCGGAGTAGGGAATGGTGGCTGCAAAGGCTCAGAAGTGACAGCTGTAGCTGCTAATGAATCCTCACCCCCCTGCACCTCTCACGAAGGGTCTCATTATGAAGCCCAGGCCAACCACTAACTTTCTGTCCTCCTGCCTCAGCCTCCCACGCGCTGGCATTGCACCTCCATGCTTGGCTCAGTGGTGTGTTTTGAGTGCTAGCAACTGCCTTAAGCATCACTAATTATGAAGTTCATTTGGCCTTTGTGGTGCTTGCTCACTGAGGATTTCCCTAGATTAGGTGACTTAACCCAGAAGCAGCCGTATACCATCATCATCAGTCTGGTTCTCAGGTGGGGTTGGACTGAGGCTCACTCACACAGGATCCTGAGCCAATCGAACTCTAAGACCCCACTTCATCCTCCCAATGTCCTTCAGAAGCTGCCCTGGTCCCCTGCTGGGAGGACTGGGAATCTCAGAGAGGTAGGTGCATGGTCTAGATGCACCAATACAGCCAGATTGGGCAGAGTCAGGATTAGAACTTGGGAGTGGGGAGAAACCTGTTGACACCTCATCCTCTGGGCTAGAGTGGGGTGCTGTTGGCCATAACCCAGCTAGTCTGTCAGCTGATTAAAGTCTGTCTAAACCTGTGTCTGTGCTGGGCCAACAGCACCTGACAAGGAGAAACTCTTCTCTCAAGCTCAGATCAGACTTCAGGCTTGGGCTGCCCCATTACCCAGCTGGCAAGGCCAGTCATCAGGAGCCTTGATGGTGTAGGCATAGACTGGCTGCCCAGCTAGCTGGCCCTGAGAAGGACAAGGGGCGGGACTGGGGCTGGCCAGTCCCTGTAACTCTCCTGCCACCAGGAGATAATTATAACTCTCATGGGGTCAGCAGCTCTAGAGGCGGAGCCCTTGGCACAAGCTTAAAACCACCCGTGATGCTGTCAAACGCTGGTCCGTACTGTGTTTCAGTGGGGAAATCCTGCCCAGGGAGCCAGCAAAGGCTAGGTACATGCCAGAGACCCAGCAAGGGGAGCAAGTGACCAGAGACTACACCACAAGGAAGTGGGAGACAGCATCCTGAAGCAAGTTGGGTTTTTGAAGAACTTTCCAGATTCAGGGATCACAAAATGTGCTTAGCTAAAAGCCTGGAGACCCAAGTTCAATCCCCAGAACACAGGTAAAGGTAGAAGGAGAGAACTGACTCCATAAAGTTGTCCTCTGACCTGCACTCGAATGTGCGTGCGCGTGCGAGCACGTGTGCGCGCGCGCACACACACACACACACACACACACACACACAGCTTCTGCGGCCAATGTTTCCACCAACAACAAAACAGTAAATAAACAAAGAGAACCCCCTCACACACTGTCCTAGAGACAGCCTGAGTGTGAATCTCTGCTTTTCAGGAACCTCAAGCGGGATGTGGGTGGCACCAGGCACCAAGGCAGTGGACATGGAACCTGTTGTGAAACCTTGGCCCTCTGGAGCTGACAACACCCTGTCCCACAATCTTCTTCCTCCCTGGAGCACTATCCCTGGGCGGGAGAGGTTGGGATAATACAGTTACTTTTCCAACTCTCTGTGGCTAGGGAGTCCCCAGTGGACCTTGGCAACTATTTTTTTTTTTTTTTAAGTTTTCTTTCTTCATACTTCTTTGTTAAGGCAGGATCTTGTGTAGCTCAGGCTCCCTTCAACTTTGCTAGGAGCAGAGGATGACCTTGAACTCCCGTCATCTTACTTCCTCCTCTCGATTGCTGGGTTTGCAGGAGTGCACCACCATGCTTGATTTACATGGTCCTGGAGAACATGTTCTAGGCTCTGAGCATACGAGGCAAGCACTCCGTCAACTGAGCTATTCCTCAGCCAAACCTTAGCACTTTCTGTCCTGACTATGTTTTAGATGTCTGGAGCTCTGAAGACATCTTGTGACCATGGGGCAAAGGGCAAGATACAATCGTACTGATTTAACTAAACAAAGAGATGTGGGGGAGCCTGGAGACATCCTTTACAGTCACAGCTTGGTGGGGTTGGAGTCAGGTAGGCTATGTTGCCATACCTGGGGGCAGAGGTCAGGGATGCTACTGCATCGTGGACTGGAGGTCAGGGGTGGTGCTCTGTCCTGGGTATGGAAGTCAGGGCCCCTGAGACTGGTTCTAGCTCTTCTGCCCACAGCCTCCTCAGCTGCTGTGGCAAGGGCTGGGGTCAGCTGGACTTGGATCTCAGCCCCATTTCTTGGGCTCTCAAGCCCCCAGTGACTGATCGATTGGTTGGTTGCAGTGCTGTCTTCTGTTCTGGGGTTGGAGGGGTGGAAGTAACATGCACAGGTGTGGAGTGTTCAGGCCCATGGTGTGGGACACCAGTTCCAAGTCTTCTTCTCCCCAGAGGACAGTCATACAGACTCTCGCTCCAGATATGGCAGGTTCATGTGGATTCTGGTCAGAACAGCCCTAGCTGCGTGCCACCTGCCCCAACCTCAGCCAACCTGCTCGCCAGAGTCCTGGAGTAAAATAGCAAACTAGCATGTATATCAGAGGATGCTTGTGAGCCTCAGAGCTCGGACTTTCAGGAGGAGGCAGACCCCATCTGTCCCTCCCATCTCCTCGGGTTCGAGCAGGGTACCTCATCTTCCGTTGGTGGCATTTCCCACTGGCCTGTCTCGAGGCTCTAATGGGCTGAGCACCAGGAACTCTCTTGCAGGGCTTTTGCAGATGGTTCAGGATTGCTCAGAGAGCATCCAACTTGCTCTCATTTGCATAGGAGCACTGACTCACTAATTTGTATTCTGCCAAGTACTGTCCTCTCTCAGGTCCTCTTAGGCCCAGGAGCCTGTAGCAATCCGCAGAGACTGGAGGAACTTCCTCCAGTCATAGCTTAAAGACTAAAACAAATGCTTCAGCGTGCAAAGGAAACAATCATATTAAAAACACAGCTATGAGGGCTGGGACGTGGTTCAGTGGGTAGAGCACTTGCCTAGCATACATGAAGTCCTGAGTTCAAACCCCAGCACTGCATCCTAAGTGTGGTGCTCCCTCCAGGGTACCAACATCCTTTTCTGACCTCTGCATGCACCTGTGGCATACACAAACATGAAAACATAAGAATATTTTTAAAATTATATTTTAAAAATATTTAAGGTTCTCCTCCATCACATACCAAGTTCAAGATGAGTCTGGGCTATGAGACCCCGTCTCAGAAAATTAAATTCAGTTGCTATATTAATATTAATCTCGTATTTTATTTTATGTTATTCTTCCTAGTTCACAGTAACGATAAACTTCATTACATGTGTGATGTAGGCACGTGTATGCTCTCATCCTAGTGCCAGGATGGCCCCTAGTGGGGCCAACTGGTGGCTGCATTGTACTACAGTGTGGAGGCAACCTTATTGGTGTCACCATGTTGGTGAAAGCTGCATAATGGCATGCAGCCTCTTGCTTCTTGTATCCTCCAAGGCACTGGTGCAGCTGAGAGTGCTGGGGTGTGTGTGCCACAAGCACACAATGATCTTGGGTCACTTGAGCACTGGCTGGGGAATACAAGGCCCTTCTCCCACCACATCCATGGGTCTGAGTGCAAGAAGCTCCTATATACCGGTCCTGTGGCCCATTACCAACTGCCACACAGCCAAGGGCTTAAGCATTACCTCTCACCATCATGGAGGCCAAGAGTCTCTGTGGGAGGAGCTGTGACACCTCCAGACCAGAACTCGTTCCTTGACCAGCAAGCTGTCCCCAGGCTCTCAGGCTCCAGACCAAAGCTCTCTGGTCTCATGGCTTCTCACCGGCTCTGTTGCTTAGGAGTGCTGGTCCTTAGTGGGCCTCTGGGTTACCCAACTGCTCCTAGTTGGCCATATTCAAGTCCCTTAATGGTGGATACTCTGGAAGTTGGGGAGGGAGAAGCTGTCCTGCCTCCTCAGCACTTTGGGGGTGCTTTTCACCTGTTGGCTCTTCAGTGTGCTGAAGGCACAGGAGCTGAAAGTTAATGAAATCAGAAGGCCAGTTGTTTGACAGAGGATCTAGCTGGCTAAATCTGGTCCCTGATGTGGTTGTTAACCTTTGACAGTTTGACGCATCTAGAATCACCTGGAAAGGGAGACTCAGTGAGGGACTGTCTAGTGCATGTCTGTGGGGGTTCATTCTGAATGTTAAATGATGTGAAGACCTGCCTGTGGGGGGAGCACCATTCCCTAGGTAGGGGATCTTGAGCTGTGTGAGACAAGTATGCTGAGCAGACATACATGTACTCATTGTTTTCTATGACTCTGGGTGTGATGTGTTGGGATTGGCTCCTTCAAGATCCTGTAGCTATTGACTCCCTCAGGCCCCTGCCATGATTTACTGTAACTTGCAACTGTGAGCTAACATAACCTGTTTCTTCCCTAAGTTGCTTTTGTCAGTATTTTATCACAGCAACAGGAAATGAAACTGACAGTTTCCATATTCACCCAGTCTTGTGAGCCTTGTCACTCTTGTCAGCTCTAGCTAGGCAGGATCATGGGGGTCCAGCAGCCACCCACCCAGCCTGCCTCTGCCTTCCCCTCTCCTGGCCCTCCACCCTTACACCACCACTGCCAAGCTACCATGGGAAGGCTCTCCACTAGGGCATAGACCCCACAACTTTTCACAGCCAGCACCCGAATACATTACCCTCATGGCCACGGATTTTTTTTTTTTTTTTTGAGACAGGGTTTCTCTGTGTAGCCCTGGCTATCCTGGAACTCACCCTGTAGACCAGGCTGGCCTCGAACTCAGAAATCCGCCTGCCTCTGCCTCCCAAGTGCTGGGATTAAAGGTGTGCGCCACCACTGCTCGGCAAGGCCAGATTCTTAAAACACATAGTTTTGCATGCCAAACACATCTTGGTAACTGTAACTAACCCAGGGCAGACACACAGTCATGATCTTGTAACAAAGTGCTCATGTGGTCGGTTAGCCCATCCCTAGCACTTTGAGATAGGGTCTAAACTGACTTGCCTGCTGGACTCCAAGTTCTGTCTCGAGATGAGCAGCTGGGACTCCAAAGACACCCCAGGCCTTCAGGGAGGACCAATCACCTGGGATCCACTGCTTCCCATTTCTGTGGGATAAATGGGCTGTGGAAGGAAGACCTCCAGTGCTGGGAAAGGTGGCTTCTCAGGACATTACACCAGTACCTTCCCTTAACACTGAGCAGGGGTGGTGTGCGGCTCACACAGCTTCTCAGGAGCTGACGAAGTGATGAGGAACTTGGAACCCAGCATTGATTCTGGGATTGAGGGCTATTTCCTGAGGAGATGGGGAAAGAGATGAAGGGGCAGGCCATCTTCAAAATATTTTATTATAAAACGCGACATAGGGCTCACCAACAGTCCCCACCCAACACTGTCAAATACACACTGCTGGGCGCAGTGCCCTCAAGATCTGACTTCAGTGAGAATCTCAGCTCCCTCAGAGTTTCAGGAAAACCGCAGCAGGGAGTGGAATGGAGAGAAGGCAAGTCACCAGAATGCTGTGACACTGAACAAGAACACAGTCCCTCCAGAGGTGGCAACCCAGAGCTGGGGCCCAAGTTTGGGCAGAGATGAGGCGGAGTGGAGATGAGACCCTAACAGCCCCAGCTCCAGGCCACTACTTCTTATTCCTTGGCTTTAGCTCTTCAGCTGCATTACGAAGGAAAATGTAATTTTTCTTTTGGGGATTATAAAACTCATGTCCCTAAAGAAGAAAAAACAAACGACCTTAGTATTAAAAGCAATAGCCACACAAGCACCAAGTCCTGCTCTGAGAAGGCAGAGTAAGGATGGAGAGAAGTTAATGACTCTGTGTAATACACGGCCTCTAACCTCAAAGAGGAGAGCCTGGGCCTGTCAGTGGTATCCCATCTATGACTTCATTGCCAAGGCACCGTGGAGGGTGTCGAGCTTAGCATTAGCCCTGACCAGAGGTTTCACAGAGGGCTGAATCCGTCCATGATGCTTTAGGGGAAGGACCTATTCCACAGAAGGAACAGCTCCCAGGAGAGCAGCATCTCGGGCATCAGTGGGTAGGGCCAACAGGATGTAGCCAGCCCACACAGGCTGAACGCTGGGCCCGCCCTTTCAGTAGGATCCAGTGAGCAGGAAATGCAGCACCACCCCAAACAGCTGAGGTGAGACTCGGGAAGGTGTGACCTGGAGAAGGGACAGCTGCAGCACATCCTTGATATTTTTAGTCTCACCCCAGGAGCACATTACAAAGTTTTAGAGTGTGTCAGTGGTCAGAGGTTGCTTATCACAGGATGTGAAGTCCAGCTTTAGGGAACGGTTATGTCCAGGCTGCACGCTCATCTGTACAGCCATAGCTGCACACTGGGGACAGATGCTCCCGGTCTGAGCAGAGGACTCCGGAGCCTGTCCTACTTGTCCACACAACACTCACCATGAGCCCACATGCTTCCACAAATTACAACTTCAATTGGTTTTTTCATTTTTGGTTTTTTGAGACAGGGTCTCACTCTGTGGATGAGGCTGGTCTTGAACTCAACAGTTCACCTGCCTCTGCTTTCCCAGTGCTGGGATTAAAGGTGTGCTAGCTGTGACTTCAGGCTTTGGGCAGCACTTAAGAGCCTAAGTGCTCCATGGCTCCTGGGAGGATGCAGCCATTTTCCCCCTAAACATTCCCTGTCTTTGGTGGTGCTGGGGGCTGAACCAAGGCCTTGCCACAATACGAGGCAAGCACCCAGCTACTGAGCTATACATATAGGTGCTGCAACTTTGAGGAGTCTTGCCAAGTCACTCAGGCTGTGTGACCCGTCCTCCTCAGCCTCCTGAGAGCTGTGACTGTAGTGGGAACCATCACTCCCCAAAAAATGCGGGCTTTCTAAAGCTCTGTTTACGTGTGCCCATTCGTGTCTGAGCGTGTATGTGCACTTTATGGGGTGAGAAGAGACCCCCAGAACTGGAGTTACAGACAGTTATTAGTTGTCATGAGTTAGGCTGGGAACACACTAAAAAAGTGAGCAGGGCAGCCAGGAGGTAGCAGCTGTGCACCAGGACAGAAAGAGAAATAGAACCCCAGGCCACCCCTAACTGGAGAATGGCTGTCAAGCAATGGTGGAAACGGCCTCCAAAGGACGCTTTAAGCAGCTGTGGGAAGTAGAGCGAAAGCAGGGATGGAACAGAAGGAGGCTTCCAGACCAGACAGGGACAGGGAAGGGAGGAGACTGGGAGCACATCAGCACTCCAGCCAGTGAGCGCACATGTGCACATGGGAAGGCATGATGGGGCTGAGCAGGCGGCTATGCACTCTGCCAATGGCAGCAAGAAAACAGTGTAGAGAAGTGGAGTGAGAACCGTGCAGTAGGAGAGGGCAGCAAAAGTTGAGACAGATGGAGAAGCCACCGTGAGGAGCAAGGCTGGGTGGGAAAAGGGAGAAAAATGAAAACCTTGAGGAACAAACTGGAGCCACCTCCCCAGTAGTCTCTCCATAGGGAGGTTTGAGTTACGGTCCACACTCTACTGCCTGCAATGCCTGCAGACTCAGCCAGAAAACCCGTCGGCTCCTAACGCTCCCTGCTCAAACCAACCAATGCCAAGTGAAGCAACACTTTAGCCTGGACTTACCTCCATCCATGTTCATGTATTGTGTCCAAGAACAGGGAGGAGCTCCCGATAGCTCTCCCTGACATAGCACCCCCCCTCCCCATGCAAGGTTAAACCCCACACCAAGAGTCGGGACCCTGCCCACAGGGAGGTGGCAACAGCCTGGCTAAGGGCATACATGTCCAGAGAGAATCAACTCAAACTCAGGCCTTTGGCCCCATAGCCTGAGAGGGAGGGAACAGAACTGGCTTGGAACTTCTCACCTTGGACCAGTCGTAGCTGGAAGCATAGGCAAATATGTTTCCGTTGTGATTGAAGCAGCAAGCTGCTATGGGCTGATCTAACTGTTCCGAAGTCTTTAGTTTGGTCCTGGCATCTTTGTCCCAGAAGCTGAACCTACCATCAGACCCCACAGTGGCAAGGGTGCCATGGGCAGGGTGGAAAGCAATTCCATTCACCTGTGAAGGTGAACATGGACAGTGAGAGGCAGACACAGGTTCCTGCCAATGTAGCTCCCCGTTAAAAGTCAGGAAAACACAAGGGCACAGTTCATTCCCCAGCCATGCTGTCTGAGACAACCAGCAGCTTAGAACTAAACCCAAGCTAAACTAAAACCTCAGGAGCTCCCCATAGAGGATTTCATGTTTGCACCCACTGGCCACACTAAGCAGCAGGCTTAGGAAAAAGTGTGGGATTTCTTCTATCAGACTAATTTCTTGACCATCACTGTGTGGAAATTGTCTATGGACACCCACAGAGAAGTTGCAACCTCAAATTCCAAGCACATCAAGAAAAGAGCTAGTCAACAGGTTTGTAAACGAGCACTGAAGTCTGCAAACACAAACACAGGCTCTCCTATGACTCCTGGTTCCAGTGCACTTGGAGACCCAGCTCTAAATCTGGTTCCAGGGGGTTTTTCTTCAAGTTAGTGCTGCTCAAACGTACTGCATAGATATCTTGAGGAGCAGAAGTGTTGGTGCCATTGGACCGATGGCATTTGAAGGTGAAGTTATCTTTGGCCCTGAAAAACAAAGGCGCCTGTCTCAGTTTCCCTTCAGAACCAGTGGGAGAGAGCATCATCCCCGGCAGTGAGAGTCACTTACGGATTTGGAGGGTTGATGTAGTGAATGGCAACTCTCCCCTCAATGCTCCCTAGAGCAAAACCAGTCGGCTTGTTCTGTTTGTCTTTAAAGATGGCCACACACCGGTGCTGTGGTTAAAACCAAAAGGAGGGACATCAGCACCGTGCAAGCAAAGGTCAGGCAACACGAGCTACGTGTCGCCTTATTTTTAGGTCTTAGAACTAAATCATGACTCAAATAGGAAAGCTGTTTTGTTTCCTCAGCAAATGCTACTCTCCAACCTTCTACAAAGCCCCAGGATCCCAGGAGCCATGTGTGCACAAATGCAGCTGCCCCATTCAGCACAGCCCCACTCTGATTAGCAGGCACCCTTCAGAGCAGACAGCCCATGTCTGTCCTGCTTCCCTGGCCTGGAAGCGGTATAACAGCCAGCCTTCTTACAGGGAATGCTGGGTAAGCCACATGTAGCAAAGGCAGTGTGGTCCATACACGCTTGGCCCTGGAGTGGCACTATTAGGAGGTGAGGCCTTGTTGGAGTAGGTGTGTCACTGTGGGCATGGGCTATAAGACCCTCATCCTAGCTGCCTGGAAGTCAGTCTTCCACCAGCAGCCTTCAGATGAAGATGTAGAACCCTCAGCTCCTCCTGCACCATGCCTGCCTGGATGCTGCCATGCTTCCCACCTTGATGATAATGGACCGAACCTCTGAACCTGTAAGCCAGCCCCAATTAAATGTCCTTATAAGAGTTGCCTTGGTCATGGCGTCTGTTCATAGCAGTAAAACCCTAAGACTAAGACTGTATAAGGATCCAACTAGGCTGTGTCTTCCTGCCCTGGCTCACTGCACTTAGTATGGCAGACTCCAAGTCCTCTCTTGGTGCAGTGATAAGCTCACTTCGTTCTTAGGACGTGCTGTCCCAACAGTACTTCTACTGACTGTGTCAGAACCTTGGGTTCTTCAGGACACTTCCAAGGTGCAGGAGCTCTCACCACACTCTTGCCAACACTTGCTATCTTATTTATTTGTATTTCTTGTATGTGTTCACACATGCGAATGTACAGGCATGTGAGCAAATGCACAGGAACCAGAGGAGGGTGTCAAGTGTCCCGTTACTTTCTGTGTATTTTCTTAAGGCAGTCACCCAGAGGTACTCCTATCTCCAGCTCCCACAGCACTGAGGTTACAGGAATACACTGAACCAGGCCCATCTTGTCATGTGACCAGGCTCACCATGTCATGGAGGTGCTGGGATCAGAATTTAGGTCGTTGTTACTATGCATCATGAGCTCTCAACTGGGGAACCATTTCTTAGAGCCCTATGTTCTGAGTTTCTGAAAACAATGTGTGAAGTGCTTCTCGGAGATTTCCTGGGATAAAAAGAAACACTGACTGCCTCCACATGCCCACTGGCCAGGTTGTTAGCTTCAGAGTTTTTAACTGGGTCATTAGTTTTGCTAAAAGTTCTTTATACCCTTTTGAAGGTAACATGTTAGCACCTACGGGTTCCTCACAGGTCTCTGTTCCCTGTAGGGTTGTTTTTTTTGTTGTTGTTTTGGTTTTTGTTGTTGTTGTTGTTGTTTTTGTTTTTCAAAACAGCGTTTCTTCTCTGTGTAGCCCTGACTGTCCTGGAACTCACTCTGTAGACCAGGCTGGCCTCGAACTCAGAAATCCGCCTGTCTCTGCCTCCCAAGTGCTGGGATTAAAGGTGTGAGCCACCACTGCCCGGCTTATTGTTTATTTCTTGCCTACGTTTTCTGGTGTCACATGTAAGACAGCACTGCAATGACAATGGTAGGAAGTTTTTCTGTAGCTCCTAGAAGACTTGGGACTGGGAGAGGTAGATAAAGGAACGGGGAAGCCTGGGGTGAGAAGGGGGAGGAGATAGAGGTGACTCAAGTGTGACCTCTAGTCTGAAGGGCAAAGGGAGCCTGGTTAGAGATGATGACCACCAGGAGCAAGGTGTTCTGGAGAACCTCTGATGGCGGTGCTCTAAGACTTACACTGTGCTATCAGTGAAGCCACAGGGGACAAAAAGCATAGAGTGGGAGGTATGGGGACGAAGACTGAACCAGAGGGAAAAGGATCATAGGCAGTGCTGGAAGGGGCAAGGATGGTCTGTTTCCCAGGATCAACCAGAGTCAGCACACTTGAGTGAAGAGCTAGAGAAGTCTCGGTGATGGACTGTGTCAGGTTCTTGCAAAGGCTGCAGGGCAAGAGGATTCACCATGGAACCAGCCTCCAAAGACCCTGCCAGCACCTAGCAGGGGAGGCTGCAGCAGGAAGAAGGCACAGATGGTTGAACCCCCCGTCCTTTGTGCTGACAGGAACTGACCCCATTTGCTGAGTTGTATGCTAGGAGACTCAGATCAGGAAAGCAGGAAGGAAGTCCTGTAGCCAGGGTAGGACTAAGCTGGAGGAAAACCTGATCAGCCATAAGAGTGAAGGCAGAGCTGAAGCTGGAGAACAGAAGCAGTCCACCCAGATGGGCCGGGAGCACGCAGTAGCACTAAGCTGCTCAGGGGGATGTCTAGGGGACAGGGAAGTCTGCCTCAGTCAAGCTTCTGTAAACTATGTTTGCTTCCTTAAATTTACCTCCTCTGATTGTAGCAGCAAGCTTTTCAAGAGAGATACTGTATACCTGTGTCCCACACATGAGCACCACCCTGCATGTGGCAGGCGCTCAACATATGCTTCACAATGGTGTGTGACCCACCTGGTGCTTCAATGGAGACTCTATTCTCCTGAACTCAGAGGGCTGATTCTCTAATTGATAGACAATCAGGCCCCTCTCTGCAGTAGCCACCACAGCCATAGGGTATATCTAGAGTAGAGAAGGAAGACACACACTTGACATAAAGACAGGGCTTTCACATCCAAGTATTCAGTTAACATTTTAGTCATGAAATTCTAATGTTTTAAAAGTTTAACAATTTAGTGATATCAAAGTGTAAAGCTCCGCCAGTAAGCAGAACACCCACACACCTGAGATGATTTTTCCCCACAGCCTAGTGTGGTCTCTTGTCCTGGACCTGGATTCTCTTACTGGTGCATCCTAAGTACTACAGTTCCAGCTTTACAGTTTTAAACTATAAAACATGGATATTTAAAAAGTACACTGCGTCACCAGGGAGAATGGATGGTCACCTCCACCCTGTCAGATGATGTACTTCAGTGATTTCCTCCTGTCTCTTTCTTTCCTTCCTTTGTTAAGATAGGATCTTACTGTGTGGCTCTTGAAAGCCCGTAATTCCCATTGTAGACTGGGCTATCCTAGAACTCAGAGACTGTCTGGCCTCTGCCTTACGATCTGGGATTACAGGATGGGTAATCATGCTTGGTCAGGTAGGCTTCTACATCAGTTTGTGAGCATCAGCCCCCAACATGCACTTTTCTAAGGATGGATCTCCTCACTGGAATTACTAGGGCATTTGCTACAAACCCTCAAGACCACTCAAGAGGCACTCCCTAGAACAGGGCGACACACCCCATCTCTCCTGTCGTCATTCCTCTACCGTCAAAGCACGCGATCTCCACATGAGGGAGGACAGGCAGCTAGTGCACATGCTCAAGCAAAAGCCAAAAGTCCAGTGCTTTCATCTCCAGATCCAAAGACAACAGGGGAAAACGCAAAACCTTAACACTCGGTACTTCTAGGGCACGCAGTCCCAAATGTCACGTATGAGCAGAGTCTGCGGAAGTTGAAGGATCTGGATTACCTACAAACTGCACGTTGCCACACAGAGCCGTGTTTACTCAGCTGTTGAGAAGGAAGTGAGATTCCTTACCACATCTGCACAGTAACAGCGCTCAGGAAGCTGCAAGACCATCATAGGATTTGACGACCGGGTATCCCAAAACTGAAAGCAAAGAGGAGCAAAGAGGAGCAGCAGTGAGAGCCCACTGAGGGATGAAGTCTGCATGGACCCCGTGATCCCCACCGTCAGGAGTGCACAACCCTCAAGCACACAGCGTACCTTCAGAGTCTTATCCCAGCTCCCGGTCATCACGCAGCTGTAGTTTGGGGCTTTGATCCAGTGTATGGTCTTAACAGGAGCGTCATGCTTTCCACAAGACAAAACCCAGGGACAGTTCAACAACTAGTGCAACAGCTCTGGTTCTGGAGACTAAAGGCACTGACTTGCTCAGACACTGGGGTACCCTCAGCACTAACAAACCAAATGGCATTGTCATGTTCTCCCATGACCCCAGGACTTGCCCCATGTGCGCTCTGACCTAGGCTCACTCTCACTTACCATCAGTGGTGACAACCAGGTGCTCCCAGGGAACCATTGGGAACAGCTGAGAAAACAGGTGCTGCTGCGAAACCACCTCAGGAGCCTTCCCAACCCCGCCCTCACCTAAGGTAGCCTCTCGTGATACTGTCATCACTTAGTGGTCTTCACACCGAGAGCCAGCCTGTTGCCCCCCCAGGTGATGTGGTGGCTTGAATGAAAATGGCCGCCAGGCAGTGGTGGCACACGCCTTTAATCCCAGCACTCGAGAGGCAGAGGCAGGCGGATTTCTGAGTTCAAGGCCAGCCCGGTCTACAGAGTGAGTTCCAGGACAGCCAGGGCCACACAGAGAAACCCTGTCTCGGAAAAACCAAAAAAAAAAAAAGGGCCTCTGTTGGCTCACAGAGAGTGGGTGTGACTTTGTTGGAGGAAGTGTGTCACTGGGGGTGAGCTTTCAGGTTTCAGTTGCTCAAGCCAAGCCCAGTGTCACTCTCTCTTCCTGCTACCTGTGGATCCAGATGTAGAACTCTAAGCTACTTTTGCAGCACCATATCTGCCTGCACGCTGCCATGCTTCCCACCATAACAATGATGCACTAACCCTCTGAACTGTAAGCCTGCTCCAATTACATGTCTTCCTTTATAAGAGTTGGCTCGGTCATTCTTCAGAACCCTAACTAAGACAAGTGATGTTCCATGGGTACCCGGTATCCTAACCCTGAGGACACTGCCGGGCACATGGCAGACACTCCACCAACACTTGCTGAATGACAAGTAAACACGTGTAATTGACAGAGGCAAGTCACACACAGATGGTGGAATGCCACCCGTGTCAAGAACCACGTCCTCTCGTCTCTGCTGTCACTACTCCCACCACTACCTAGGAGTACATGGGGGTCTGTGGTAAAGTGCTCGGAGAAATACTAGCACAATGAGTGAGTCTACAAACATGCCATGAATGTGCTAAGAGTCTTCCCGCTGTCTCATCAGCCCACCCACAAAGACTTCTCACCTGTGCTATCTGAATGGCCTGGTTGCTGTTCAGGTCCCACATCTTGGCTGTCTTGTCGCAGGATGCTGTGAATACTTTGCTCCCATCCTAATATAAAAGAGACAGTCTGCTGGCTGAGCAAAATTAAGTCTCCACGCCTGAAAAGTTGGGTTAAGCATCTGCCCTGCGTTGTGTTTTCCTATCATTTAAGGGCCAACACACTGCAAACTAGTCCCATAGGCAGTACACACTGATAGCTGGACGCTGACCACAAAGAGCTCACAGAGAAACAGGATCTCAAGGGGTGGTGGTAATGCATGATTTTAATCCCAGCACTCAGGAGGCAGAGGCAGATGGATCTCTCTGAATTAAAGCCAGCCTGGTCTACAGAGTGAGTTCCTGGACAACCAGGGCTACAGAGAAACCCTGCATCAAACAACCAAAAAAAAAAAAAAAAGGAAACAGAATCTCTAAGAATTCAAGTGGCTTTGAAAGCTAGCAAATGAAAACCAAATGTGGCTGGTGGTCCACTCAGTGGGTACTGGTCACTGCCTGCCTGACTGATCACATGAGCCTTATCTGTCACATTTCAGGGCATCCTCAGGTAACCAAGAAGTATCTAGCTTGGCCTCTATAGCTCACACTGTTATCTAAGCCCCCATGTCTGAAAGGTTCCACACCCTTCAAAAACAACACAAAAAACATACATGTGGGCAAAATGCAACAGCCATAAAAACAAAACTAAGAACCTGTGGTCACTTTATACTTAAAACATCACACACATTATTTAAAAAACAAAACTAGTTGGGTAATGGCGTCCTCAGCAGCTCAATCTCTGCGTTCAAGGCCATCCTAGCCTACAAACAACTCAAAAACCCAGTCTCAAAAAAACAAAACAAGTCTTTGAAAGCCAGGGTAGCCACAGAGCTTCTGTCTAAGCTCAGGCCCAGAGAGGGAAAAGGCCCTCCCTCCTCTAAGCCCTGAGAGGGAAAGGGAACAAACCTTGCACCAACCATTACAAGCTCAGACCCCACTTCTGACATTCCGGCTTCCGGGTTCACATCCTTAATCCAAAGTCCCAGGCTCCAAAGCACCACCACAACCCACTGGTTACTCAATTCAAAAGCGTTGGAAACTAAGGCACTTGTGGCCCTAAGCACTTTGTTACAGAAGACTAACTCCCTGCTGAGGTATTAGGGGCTCAGAAAGTTGAGGGACACAGAACTCTTTGAGCTCTGTACCATCCAGGGCTGGACTGTGAGACCCTGTGGCGCTTTGAGTGAGAATGGCCCCACGGGCTCTTACATTTGAGGTTTCCCAGTGGCTTCCTCTGCCTCCTACCTGCAGATCAAGATCAGCTGTTCCTGTGGACATGACTTTGCTCTGCCATCATGGACCCTAACCCTCTGAAACCATAAGCTCAATTAAACACTCTTTTATAAGTAGCGTTGGTCTTTTGCCATAGCAACAGAAAAGTAAGTAATACAAATCCTATCTCAAAGGAGGACGGACACAAGACATACGTCACTCCAGCAGGCATCAAGCACTGGCCCGGTGTGCATCTGCTGGGCCTTTGGAATGGTTTGCCCACTGTCTTGCACTTCCCAGCAGCGAACCTGTAAGAACAAGACAGGTTAATGAGATCAGGGCGGTTCCCAGTCTCTGCTGTGCACATGTGTAGTACAGTTTACTACAGACTTGCACAAATCTGATTATCTAACTTCAAGAGCAAGCTAAGCAACATGTACAAGCAAGCAGCTGAAACCCACAAATGGGACCGCTCAGGCCTACACTACAGCCAAGCTGCTCGCTTGGCAGTCACTCGGGCCTCAAGAGGAAATCCACCTTTCTCCTGGAATGCTTCCTGTGTCATTCTCCTGTTAAAGTAACGCACTTTGCAGATTTAGTAACTATGACAAGAAAATCAATCCCACCAGAACCAGTTAAGTTGCAGATGTGTTCGGTAGTCCTTCAGTGCATACATCCTACAGCAGACAAACAGGAAAACTGTAACACACAGCCAGCCTCTGCTGCTGCGGCTTCCCTCACCTGCACGCTCACCCTGTCCATCTCTGAATATGCTTCTAACTTGGCTTATTTCTTTTTCTGAGACAGGGTCTCACACAGCCCAGGCTAGCTTCGAACTCACTATGAAGCTGAAGATGACCCTGAATGTGATCCTCCTGTTTTACTTTCCGTGGGGTGGAGAAAAGGTGTGCGCCACCAAACCTGGTTTTTGCCCAACACGAAGGAGCAAGTCAAATGAGGAGAAACCAGGCCTGTTCAACCTTCACGTGCTTCCTCCTCGCTGCTCCCTGAATCCTCACCATTGCAGATCAGTTTAGAATCTTTCCCTAAACACTTCTGGAAACAGTCTGTCTGTGTAGCTGAGTCTGGTCCTACACAGCACGATCAGACAGAAGCTAACTATGGACCTTAAGCTTGGGCTTTCTGTGGTACTGGGAATGGAACACAGGGCCGTACATATCTCAGGTGAGTGCTCTGCCTCTGGAGCTATAACCCTGGACCTGGGGGCACCAAGATTAGCTGGCAGATCTGTGTCCTAATTTCACATACACCCATGTGAAGCCACTGTCCCGAAGCATGGACATGAGCAGTCTCAAACTCTGGGATGTGTAGGGCAGTATCAGGCGTTTCCCCCAAGTCCTAGATGCAGAGTCAACAGATGGAAGGGCTTAAATGGTAAGACTTCTGAGGATCTGCTGCTACTAGCCTGCCTATCAGCAGGACTGGAAAGCTCTGACTTGTCCCCTCACACTATGACCCATCTTGCTAACTTCACGGGGGAAATGAGTGTAGCATACATTCCTGTGTGGAGCCTCCTGACTGACATCCATGCCCATGACAGACCTTGCAAATTCCCCTTTGTGCAGTCACTGAGCTTAGTGTTTAGGGGCTGATGAACAGTCTGTAAGGAATTTGCCCTCTTATCTAAAGTCTAACAAGTCCAACATTCATCTGAAGGAACAGTTTCTGGGTGCCAAGAAAGGTTCTTAACAAGCAGTATAAATAGTGCAGTTGAGTCAGGTACAGGGAACCTCTGGGCAGTGCCTGGCTATGGTGCTGCCATTCAGAGGGATGCAGTTTCTACACTGTGTCTTAGAAAGGACCACGCATAAGCCGGAGCCTCAGTTCACCACAGACAGAATGGAGCTAAAGGGCGAGCTAGCCTTGCGTACATGGCAGTTGCCTAAGAAGCACTTACATCGTTAGCCCATGACCCTGCAATAAGGAAGTTGCCTGGTAAAGTTGGTGGGCTGAAAGACAGACAACCGATGCTGTCATCAGGAGAAGATGTGACTTCAATGTCCTGGGGAAGGAAGGTCAGGGTTAGCACGCACACACCAGCACTGTAAGGTGCCTCTCTTTTAAACCAAACACCTCGAGCGCACCCTTGCCTTGACCTAACTGGGTCTTACCTTTCCTTATTTTGACCAAACACAAGAGCAATGCACAAGACAAGGAAAACACTAGAGCTGCAGCTTCCCAATGCACTAAAAGAAAGGCACCAAGGCAGCATTTGCACGAGGCAGCTCCCACCTGCTCCAAGGGTCTGGCCAGATCATCCCACCCCCACCCCAGTCCTAGCTTTCCTGCGGTACAAACACAGAACAGTGGACATTCTCCAGGGCTACGGTGAGAGACACACTAAATTATGTAGAAGTGGCCATCAAGCGGCCCTGGGAAGCTCTAGCTCTCATAGGTGGCTTGGCAGTTGTGGTGAGCTACAAGTGAGGACAGGTCACTAGTTCTACCGAGGATGAGCTTTGTGTGCCAGTGTTCTGCAGCTTCATCCTGTGAGACCCCGAAGCCAGCCAGAGACCCCCACCCACTTCTATTCACCCAATGGGAGGCTCCTTGGCTCTCTGCATGCCCTGTAGGGGTCTGGGTGGTACCTTCATTGGGTTGTGGTTATCTGTGGTTGTGCTCCCAAACATGCTGGTCCCACCAGTCCCAAAACCAGAGGTTGATCCAAACAGACTCATGTTGGCTGGAAAACACAAAGTGGGAAACATAAGGAAGGGCCCCTCTTAGGTGGCACAAAACACACAGCAGAAACTAGCACTCTGAAGCTAAGCCAGCTCTTCAGAAGAGACTGAAGTGTGCCACAAGCAGAAAGCCTGATAAAGGAGCCGTTCTGCCCAGCATAGTATTATCTGAACACTTGGGCAAAGGTAGGTAGGTCTACAGGCCAGACAGGGCTACACAGAGCCACCCCCACGCCCCCCACTCACTCTCTCTCTCTCTCTCTCTCTCTCTCTCTCTCTCTCACACACACACACACACACACACACACACACTATTATCTTTAGAGCATTTTTAGCCTCTGGAAGCTATGAAGGAAGACTCTCTTACATCCACATCCACTTTCCTCTACTCTTTCGGAAGGATGCCCTTGCCAGCACTGAGGCACCAACACAGACATTACAGTATTTCAGTCAGCGGCTAGGGAAGAGGTAGCACTCTCCAGAGTCAGGACCGCATGCTGGGCACCCAGCAGCAGGCAGGGACTCCTGTGCCCAGGGGCTACTCTTGAGGGTCCGCTTCCCTGTTTTAGCCCTAAATACTCCAGTTTAGGCCTGCAGGAAGCTACCTAGGATGAACAACCGGTTCTGGTGGATGGTCCACAATTTCTCAGGGCTTTAAGAGAAGCACTCCATGCCAGGCAGCGGTGGTGCAAACAAACTTTTAAATCCCAGCATTTGAGAGGCAGAGGTAGGTGGATCTCTGAGAGCTGAGGCTAGCCTGGTCTACAGAGTGAGTTTCAGGATAGCCAGGGCTACTCAGAGAAATCCTGTCTCAACACACACACACACACACACACACACACACACACACACACACACGGAAAGAAAGAAAAGAAAAAAAACTAAAGCAATCCACTTTGGCCCACTGAGTACTGAAGGTCTGGTGTGACAGTGTAGACTTGGAGCCACCAAGAGTCAGCACTGTGCTTTCTTGAACATGGTAGTCTACCAGGCCCACCTGTCCCTTGCCATGCCTCATCTTCCGGCTGTCCAGGCTGCTCTGTGGCTGGCAAGTTGGCTCAGGCAGTAAAGACACTTGGTATGCAAGCCTGGAAGCCTGAGTTTGATCCCCAGAATCAACAGAAAGGTAGGAGAGACCTCAAAGTTGTCCTCTGACCACATGTGGACTGTGACATGCATGGCCATACACACAACATGCAGACAGTTTAGGGTTCTTCAGGTGAGACGGCACAGGTGATCTCTGCACTTGGGAGGTCAGGAGGAGCAGGCCATCTCTGACTGTACAGAAGTCTGAGGACAGCCTGATCTACAAAAGAGCTTGCTTAAAGAAAAGAGAAAGATTCGCATGGTCTAGCACTGAATGTAATAAATAACTGTGTCGTTGCCAAGGAAACCATCTGCGCACTGTTAACTCCAGACTCCCATATGCTTTTGCCACACTTCAAGCTGTTACTAAAAAGCAAATTCCTGAAACCCAGAATCCCACCAAGTCAGCCACTTCTCCAAAGTGAGGCTAACGCCTGGGCAAGTCATTGCCCAATGAGGGTCGCTTCCTTAAAATGACGCAGAAAGGGGAAAACTGCAAGAAACTTTGGGAACGCATTTGAGTTCTGCTGGCTTCAAAACTGGGTCAGAACCACAGTAAGGAGCACAGTCACATCTCAGCAAACGACTCGGGAGACAACTCTTATGTGGATGACTACGAGCCTGTCTGTACAGGTAGAAAGATGCACAGACACGCAGGTTTCCTGCTTGGATGAGCCAGGAAGGACAGGGCTTATGCACGACTGTGTGTCTTGGGAACGGGAGTTCGTCTTGATTTTTCCCCACCTTTAAACCGAAAACACTAATTCCTCCTTCCTGGAGTTATGAAACGAAATGACTCCCAGTTTGTGCTTGAATTAACAAGCTTCTCGACTGTATACTTTAAGACTTGTTTTAGTTTTAGATCATCGTGCGGGTATGCGCACGTGAGTGTGGCGTCCACAGAGGCCAGAAGAGCAAGAGCGCATCGGATCCCCTGCAGCTGGAGTGAACAGGCAGCCGGGCCTCTGGAAGAACAGCGGAGCCATCTCTCCAGCTCAAATACATCCAAAGGGTGCTTTTGGAAACAAGGACTCATGCAGCCCAGGCTAACTGGGAACCCACTGTTAGCTCCGGCTGGTCTTGAACTCCCGACCCTCCATCGCCCAAGTGATGCCCTCGCCCGCCGACTGGGCCGCGCCCCTCCCGTCTGTGCACGCCACGGGTACCCCCGCCACCCGCCGCGTCTCCCTCACCGTCTCCCCATCTCCGTGGCCTAGACGGTGTACGCACGCGGAAAGGCCCGGCCTACCTAGCGGAACGGCACAGGGTCCGGCTGCAGAGAGGGGCTCAGTTTCCCCACGCGGGCCCCGGCTTTCCTGAGGGAGCGCGGCAGGCGGGGACGGGGGCGCGGCGCGCGGCCGCCTGAGGATCGCGCACGCGGCGGGGCCCGAAGCCACGAACCTGCTCTGGCGCGGGGCCGAGGGGGCGCAGCCAGGAGACCCCAGACCTCCGAGTCGCCTCAAGCCGGTGGACACTGCCCCGTTACCACAGAAGCACCGCGCATGCGCTACGAGCCACTTCCGGGACTGCCCGGAAAGCGTCAGGGGACAACGTTCCTCCCGTCTCAAGGCAGACGCACATGCGCAGAAGCCCTGCTGAGGTCGAGAGGGAAGTCTTTATGCCAGCAGTTTGTGGGTTGGTGGAAAGTCGGCCGGCGTAGTTGCCCGGCAACTAGTTGAGAAGGCGTTGTTTTCACTTGAGTATCATCATATTTATTGTTGTTTAAACGTCTGAAGATGATGGTGGAGTTGAAGAGATGGCCAGCAGTGGCTTCTTGGAGAAGACCCAGGTTCTATTCCCAGCACCCACTGGACGCCTCACAGATCCAAGGAAACCAATGTCAGTTCCTGGAAAACTGACGCCCTCTTCTGGTCTCTATGGGCATTGCACGCAGTGGTGCTTAACCGAGTTCAGGCAACATACTCATAAAATAAAAATGAGTTCACCAGCGCTGTTCTCTAAGAGGCTGCCTACCTGGAACATCCTGAGCGGTACGATAAGGAGAATGGTGCCTACTCCCTGGTATGCTTAAGATTTATTTCCGTGCATGGATGTTTTCCCTGCGTGTGTGTATACGTACCACATGCATGCGGAGGCCAGAAAACAGTGTAGTTGAACCATCATGTTGGTGCTAAGGCCCTCTTCGAGAGCAACAAGTACTCTTAATTACTGAGCCCCGTGCGCTGGTCAGTATTAAGCTGGCCTGAAGCACAAGCAAAAGTCTTGGTCTATGAAACATTCCATACAGAGTGTTTAAGGTGTCAGATAAAATGATGACACAATTAGCTAGATTCCAGAATGGGGTTCCAATCAAAACCAATCAGGGAAAGGTAGTTTTAGAGAGAGAGAGGCCAAATGCCAATAAGGAAGGAAAAAAATGTGATTGGTTGCTACAGAATTAGTTTCCTTGTTGGGCAGTTCCTGGCTGGCCTTCTAATCCCTGCACTCAGGAGGGAGAGGGAGAGGCGGGTGGTCTCGGTGGGTTCTAGATCTGTCAGAGCTCCAAAACAATGTTTAAAAACTTAAGGCAGGAACAGGGTTACAGAACTGGACTAAAAACTGACCACCGGTTACCTGTTTTAAGAGACCCCAGTACAACACAGTGGAATCTGGCCTGTCTAGGACACTTGGTGATCATCTATTTACTTTTTTCCCCCTGAAACGTCAAATAAGTTTCAGTTTGGTTTCATAGAGTTTGGTTTGTGTCTGTTCCTGTTGGGGTCCAGGGGGAGAGCTAGGTCCACAGGGTGGACTCCTTTCGTTTGGTTTCACAGGAAATTGTCACTATGACTTTCCTAGGACCACCCCAGGACCAGTCCAGACAGTTTCCTCTGTCTCCTCCTTTGTGATCCCTGTCGAGAGACTTCATTAACGAGCAAGCGCAGCACACTCTCAGTGAGGGCAGCTGACAGTGGCCAGAGGCTTTACACTACGTGCAAACAGTCAGGCAACAAACAGCTTCCTTCAGGGCCATGGCCCTTGCAGTACGGTACTATAGTCCTAATGTACTATAGTCCTACTGGGTGTGCTAGATAGTTTTATGCCAACTTGATACAAGCTAAAGTCATCTGAGAGGAAGGAACCGCAATTAAAAAAATGCTTCCATAAGGTTAGATTGTAAGCAAGACGGTAAAGCAATTTCTTAATTAGTGATCAATGGGGGAGGGCTCAACCCATGGTGGGTGGTGCCATTCCTAGTCCTGGGTTCTATAAAAAAGCAGGCTGAGCAAGCCACGGGAAGCAGGCCAGTAAATGGCATCCCTCCATGGCTGCTGCATCAGCTCCTGCCTCTAGGTTCCTGCCCTGACTTCCTTTGCTAATGACCTGTGATGGGGAAGCCTAAGCAGAATAAACCCTTTCCTCCCCAACACGCTTTGCTTATGGTGTTCATCATGGCAGTAGACCGTAACTGAGACATGTGGTGTTGCGGTCTATTGAGCCAGCTTCAAATAGTTATCATTGACCTCGAAGGCCAGTGGGCGATCATGCCGGCTAGGGAGGTCATCTTTCTTCCCCAGCTTTAGCATTCTTTACCATCCAGCTCCTCCAGCCCTTTGTTTTACAGACTTCGGACTATGACTCATATTTCTGGCCCCAGTGTCCTCAAGATCTGCTAGTTACTGAGAAGCTACTTAGCACTGTGAGACTGCTTTTGTGTTCTGGGTCCTCATGACCTTCTCAGAGCTTTAGATTCATGATGTAAAATGTAAATCCAATAGGTCTGGGGTGGGCCTGAGGACCCATATTTCTACCACCTTCTCAGCTAAGGTTCTTGGACTGAAGACCCCACCAAAGAATTCCAAGCAGGCTGTTTGAATCACTGGAAGCTTTAAAAAACCTTCATGCCTAGAGTGCACTCACAAAGACTCTAATTTAGTAGGTCTTGGGTGGAACTCAGGAAATTATTCTTTTAAGTCTCCCCAGAGAATACAGCCAAGACCCCTGCTGTTCAGGGGAACCTAAGGGCCTGGCTACCATTGCATGTCCCATCAGTACACCAACGGCAGTGGCTTACCCAAGCGCAGCAGCTTGCATCCTGGGACTGTCTCTAAACTCTATCATGCAGACACACACTTTCCGTGAGCTTCCCGCTTCATCCTTACAGTGGTCCTTTAGGGGCTTCCCCATTGCTATTGCTGTGCCCTGTCATGGCTGTGAGCTGGAAACCAGATTATAATGTGTTCCCTACCTCAGAGGCAGTAAGTGAAGGCAACCCCAAAGCCTGGACAACACAAGAGGCAGTATTGTCTCTTCCCTGTGCCTAAACTTCAAAGGGAGATTAACCATCTATGCACTCGGTATGGGTAAAAACTCACATAAGAATCATAATACTGGCCGGGCAGTGGTGGCGCACACCTTTAATCCCAGCACTTGGGAGGCAGAGCCAGGCGGATTTCTGAGTTTGAGGCCAGCCTGGTCTACAGAGTGAGTTCCAGGACAGCCAGGGCTACACAGAGAAACCCTGTCTCGAAAAACCAAAAAAAAAAAAAAAATTCATAATACTGTAATTTTGGCTGTGACTATCACATCACCCTTATTGGTGGAGTCTCGGGAAACCCAGGATGCATTGCAGTTTGTAGTTCTAGTCCAACTAACTGGATATGCTTATAACTTTTGTTTTAGCTAATGTTTCAACTTACACGATATTTAATTTTGACATTGTATTTACTTGTTTTTATTTATTTAATGTATGAGTGCTCTGTCTGCATGTACACCTGCATGCCAGAAGAGGGCATCAGACTCCATTACAGATGGTTGTGAGCCACCACGTGGTTGCTGGGAATTGAACCCAGGACCTCTGGAAGAGCAGTCAGTGCCCTTAACCCCTGAGCCATCTATTCAGCCCTTTAATTTTGACACTTTTATTGGAAATTTCTCTTAGGCTAGCTTAAGGTTTGCAACCAGTTTGGAAGCCAAGTGTGGAGTCTTGGGGTCACTTGGAGCCGATCAGCTCATGAGGCCCGAGAAGTGTTCAGCACAGGTCTCCTGGCCCCCCACGTTTCTTTATGGGAGTCCTGTGCTCGCCTATGGAGCCCTTTTAAAAGTGACTTGGAAATAATTTTAAGGAAATTACTACTCAAGAGAATGGAAGGATTTGCGTGCCCAGCAAGCTTTTGCCAGCAGAGGGCAGCCTTGGGTTGTCTTAGGTAGCTGTAATTGTGGGGTGTGCATGGGGGTTTGTGGGGGCAGCCCACTTGCTGACAAAGTCAGCGTTGCTCCACACCCCAGAGTCTCTGTTGAAGTACACTTGTGGCACAGTTTTCAGAGTGATCTTTCCAGCAGCACCCTGACTCATGCCTGTCTCACACTAACAGCCAACCAGAAGACCTGAAATAAGCCGCGAGGGACAGCCAAGAAGATTTGCCCTATGTTTGTATGACATGCGCGGGTTGTCTCCCGCATGAAATCATGACTTCTGAAATCACTTAGCATCACGAATAATGACAGTTCAATCTCCCAGGAAATGGATGTTACATGCAGCTTTTTTTCCCCTTTTAAATGAGGGTCATTAGAGCCCTTGAGGAGAAACCAAGAGTCTCTGAACATCTTTTGTGGTCCTCCCTCCTCCTCCTCACCCTAACTGTAAACAGATTCCAGTCCTGTCTTCTTCCACATGGGTCAGCGTACCTTGAGGGCATGTCTGTTGCCAGCTGCCATTGGAAAGAGCTGTTGTGCTTTTTGAAAGCAAGTTTTGTGAGCTAGTGCTCTAGACGGTTCCCAAAAGCACCAGTTTCTCATGTGTATCCAATAAAGGTGGGCAGCAGAGCCAACTTCAGTGTGGCGGATCTGCCATTTCCCAAATAATGGGAAATTATTTTAAGAAAATTTCCAGTCATAAACTTTAGGTAATTTAATTAGATGACTGAATCTGCAAGCCATTTTGAAGTTTATTTCCAAAATTTCATGACTACTGTAGACGTGTGTTTCTTTCCCATTTCTGACAAAATAGCCTAACCCAGATATTCTTTGGGTTAAATATATTTCCAACTTGATATTTTCCTTTTTAGCTTGTCAAAATTCAGTGACATTATTGCATATTGGTACTGGGTATACATTTAAAGAAAAAATTTAATTTACAGAAAATTTAAATTGTTTATTTAATTTTTCAGTGTCCTGTGTGTGCAGGGGCCATCCTAACACCATAGGTGTAATCAGAGGCTTTTATTTAGCACATGGCTTAGACCTTCCCCCTGGCAGTGTGCACAAAGGCTGCATGGGAAGCACACTCTACGTCCCCTATACTGCTTATTAGTTTGTGGACATGGGACAGTTAGTCATTAAACCTCCCTGCACCCCCATCCTCTCATGCATAAAGTGAGGTGGTGAATAAGCAAGTCAGCATTTGTCTAGATAAATACCTTTGATGTGATGCATATGGGGGTCTGTGTATAGTGGGTCTGTGTATAGTGGGTCTGTGTGTAGTGGGTCTGTGTGTAGTGGGTCTGTGTGTAGTGGGTCTGTGTGT
>JADRCH010000123.1:949305-979339 GCA_019843965.1 Rhynchomys soricoides
GGTCTGTGTGTACTGGGTCTGTATGTACTAGGTCTGTGTGTACTGGGTCTACATGTACTGGGTCTACGTGTACTGGGTCTGTGTGTACTGGGTCTATGTGTACCTGGTCCATGTGTACTGGGTCTACGTGTACTGGGTCTGTGCGTACTAGGTCTACGTGTACCAGGTTCATGTTTACTGGGTCTCTGTTTTTTTGATTGTCATTGCCTCATTTAAGTTTACTACAAGCTCTTGGGAGGGCCAGTATCATGGCTCTGCACCCTGTGTGGAGTCACACAGGACTCAGCTCAACTTGAATTCTCTGCTGCTAATGTCTTGGAACTCTAAACTCTGAAGAGGGCTGCCTTCTCTGTTTCTCTGTAGCCCCTGCGTATTCTGTCATTTGTCCACTAAGGTGGGTGGCATCATTGTCTCCTAATGCTACAGTGGTCTTGGACAAGTAACACCTTCGAGCCCACCTGTAAACTATAGAGTCATTCCCAAGAGTGAAATGAGAGCGCAGGTACACAGCAGCAGTGCACTCACACTTACAGAATGGGTCCTACTCTATCCGCTGCTGTCAAGCCTTACAGACTAAGCAGTGTCCCCACCCTTGTGGACGTGTGCAGGCTTATGACAGTTGAAGCTTCTGTTCCTGTAGGGATGCACTGAGACCATAAAGGTTCTTCACTGACAAAACCACAGTAGAGCTAGAGGAGAGGGGAGCATAGCCTACTGTAAGAGAAGCCTGCTTGCAGTAAATCTCAGCACGCAGGGAACAAGGTGGAATCCAGATGCCTGGCAATGAGCAACATTGTGTGACAGGCTCTGGGACTGTGTAATGGGTAGAGAAGCACATTGAACTGAGTAGAAGAAGACGTGGGACACACACCAACGTGAATACTTGTTTATAATAAGCTTTACTAGTTTCACAGGTACATTAACAAGGCAAGGTACCTTTACTATGAGGCAAAAGAAAGTACTAGAAAAAAATACCTTGTGATTCCTGTGCAACCTCTTGAGGTTCGCTTGCTGTTTATGGCTAATGAGACACTTCATGCTACACTAGCTATGTCGCGGGAAGTAAATATTTTTTATAGACTTTTATGATATGTAACAGTTTTTCTAATAAAAATTTAAAATTAAATAAATTATTTTATAATCACTGTAGAACATAGAATAAGAATCTGTCTTTACAGAAGATCAAACCTTCTAAAGAGCACTATGAAGTTTGCTTTGACAAAAATATGTTAATGTAAAATTATCTTTACCATTGCAGAACTGAGACTAGCTACTCCTTCGCCCAGTGTTTGTAATTCAAAGAAGCCAATAGAAAGCTCTGGTGGTCCACGCTCCCCCGCTGTGATTTATATCCATCCTCCAAACCTCAGCTTGTTGGGTAAGTACACTCTGGACAGATAGTCTGACGACAGGAAGGTCAAGGCTTGGATCTCTGCCTTCATCTTGGAGTCTGCCATCATTTCCATCTGCCAGGAGGTACCACGGCATTACCAGCGTGTGCCAGGAGGTACCACAGCATTACCAGCGTGTGCCAGGCCTGCAGACTAGGCAGTCTTCAGACCCACTAGGGCATCTAGAGTGGCTACTCATCAAGAGGTAAGGTTATGGCCTCAAGACTACAGTGCTTTTGTTCTAAGACTTTTACAGTTTTTCTTTTTTAATCCCACAAACTATGATGTCATCACTCCATCACTGATAAAGTGACATAACTGTGAAGGAGCACAGACAGACATCTTCATCCTGCTGGTCTCCTCTGTCAGACAGATTCATGGGATGTGACTCCAACACACTATCATTACCAAACTATGCTGGAATCAGTTGTTGGAAACATAAAATTTCAAGAAAATAAGTCAGACTCAGAAGGACAGGTAGTACATGCTTTCTTTCACATGTGGAGTCCAGACTTAAATATATTCATGTAGGACATGAACACGGAGGAGGTGCTAGGTCGGGAGGAAGGTTCTCACGGGGAGGGGGGATGTTGGGTGGACAGAGCTGGCTGTGGGGGAGGGAAAGACAACGTGCTGCACGTCTTCTTTTCCGTGTGGACTCTAGGCCTGACATGGAGGTGTGTGTAAAAGCAGAGGGGAGCACGCTGGGAGAGGAACGGACCTGCAGGGTTGGGGGGATCGTGAGCAAAGTACCATGGTATATATGCCTGCAATGCCATAATAAACCCTGTTATCTTGTACACTAACTGAACGCATTCATTAAAAATCACCAACAGTGATAAAAACTGAAACAGAAGTTCATGGATGTGCTAAAGGTGTCATGTGAACAGCTACCATGACAGCAAACAGAGTTTTATAAAAACACACGATCTACCTCTTTTTTCCAGAAGGGCTGGTAGGTAATGTAAGGCCTTCTTAGGATACTGTCCAGCTTCATCTGGTCACGCTTTGTCAGTGGGATCAAGCTATCCTTAGGTATATTTAACCTGGAAAAAATGGATGGGTTAAAAACAAGATATTCCTGTAAACATCTATTTTGCCTGCATTTATGATGTTACATCAACAAACTAAGAAAAGTGAGTAAATCAGTCCATTGCTCCCCATTAAGCCCAACATCTGGGGGCTCTGTGACATAGGCTGGGGAGTTTTGCAAGTTCAAAGTAAAAGTTTGTGTTGTCATAGCAACAGATTTGGTTCCCTCCCCCTCTTCACCCTCAAGAGATGACTACAGATAGGCAGATACTGGCTATTGAATGAAGCACTGATGTCAGACACACCAAGCCAAACCAGTCAGCATGGGCAAGCTGGAGCTTTCTGTTCCTGCAGCCATGAGCTCCGGCAGGAGTGGCCAGTGGCTGGCACACAGAACCTCAAAGAAGTCAGGAAGTGGCAGCTGATAAGCACTCGGGTCTCAGCATAGAGGACACAGATCTTATTTTCTTACGAAGGATGCATACTTATCTAGCTGAAGTCTGAAAACAGTAGAGATATCTGGACTTGTGAAGGATGTAATCTGCTTTTGAAGTCCCAAGGTTTCTAGGTAAGCTCTAATTTAAGCCTTCCTCAGTGTCCCCATCACGACCAGCATTTGCCAGTGGCAGTTCCTGTCTGGATGACTGAAGGGAACCTAGTGCTGCTCCTTGAAGCATCTTCACTTTGATCATGGATCTATCTGGAGGGGTTCTGAGGACACCAGAGGGGTCAAGACCTCTGCCTTACAAGCCATTGGGTCCCATGTTCCGAATCTGTTTGAAATTGCCTTCATGCAAAGAGGTCACTCACAGGGATCGTGACCATGGTAAGTACACTGCAGTGGTTGAAACTCTGCTTCTCTTGAATGGAAACATTTAAAACTCCAAAGGGAATGCTTCCTTCTCTCTTGCTCTGTAGCTTTATGGTCCCCGTGTTCAGGAAATAAGCATCTACAAAGACAGTCCCCTGCCTCAGCAAGTCCCTCACACACATTCAAGTTCTTCTCAAGGGAAAGAAGAAAAGCAAGAGGGTGCTTGGGGGGCTGGCAGGATGGGTTGCCTCGGTGGTCAAGAGTGTACACTACTCTGGCAGAGGACCTGTATTGACTTTAGCATCTGTCTTAGCAGCTCCTAATGGCCTGTGACTCCTGTGACTCCAGCTTCACTGGTTCCAAGGCGTCATTCGGCACAGCACCTGCATTCCCATGGTCATGCCCCCCAGGACCTGCACATCATTAAATAAATATTTTTAAAAGTATTTGAAAGGCAGTGTTCCCCATGGTGAGGGCCAGGTGGCTCACTCTCCAGGGAGAACAGATCAATGAACCTATTGAAGTCAGGGAAGCCTGGAAAATGCACACATGCTTCGACCCACCAAGTCTCTGAGAATCCTCAAAGACTTCATAAAGATTCAGGTAACTACTGGAGGACGCTTTGATCTGCTATCATCTATCTACAGCCTCCCAGAGTAGCTGTGAGAGATGGCCTGAACAAATGCTGGCACAGGAAGAGCTGAAATTCAGGAGTAGGGACTGTTTCTGTGAGGTCACAGGAAAGAATATGTTTATTGGTTCAAAAAAGTGATCACATTGTGTTGTGTGCAAAAACCAGAAGACAGAGAAACAGTTGAGGACCTTGAGGTTTCTGGGGAAAAGTCATGGCTGTTGGCAGAAAATCACGTCACCCAGGACTGCCCTGCCTCAAATGACTCTCAACTGAACGTGCTGAAGGTTCCCAAACTCCGACCCTAAGCCCCCTAAGCACAGGATTCCAAGTATGCTGCCACATCTCTCCATGCATTACTCCTCCACATATGAGAAACTTGTACAGGGGATTTAACCACAAACCCTTGTAAAACCTGTAAAGATAACCGTAGCTAGCTGAAAGTGAAGTTAACTAAATTCATTAAGCTGCTTTTTTTTTTTTTGAGATGGGGCCTCTTTATGTATCACCATGCCTAGACTTTATTAATTGTTTAAATAACAGAAACCCCAAGAAATTTAGCTCATGACTACAACAGCACCACCTTACCTTTTAATATCAGAAGGAAGGAGACCAAGCCATCTGGTTGTTGGGACAGTGAGATTGTGGCCTTCAAAAGACATGGACTGAAATAAAGAATGGAGTTGTGTCGCTCGGGGGGCTTTCTGTTGGCAGCAGGGGAGGTGCTCGGGACCATCACTCTAGTACTCTCTCTGGCCTGCGCTCCCTTCTGCCCTCCCTGCTCTGCCACCCCTCTGCTGTGAACTTGGCTGAGCTACAGGCTTATTTACAGATTCAAGTTCAGCCACTATGGAGGAAACCAAGATGTGCAGCTCTGCAGAATTTCAAGACGTGCTGAATTTGGTCACCGTGGGCATCAGCGAGGACTTGATGGTGTTTTCTCCTCTCCCACTGTAGCATTCCCAATGGCGAAGTCAAAACTGGAAGCTGCACGTGACATTTATGGACTTCCCCGTGCTCCTTAGCAGCATAAGCAGGACGGCTGTACCTCTTGCACACACCTCACCTCTCCATTACCTGTGAGTACGCTGCTGATGCTGAGAGCTGCCTCTTGCACACACCTCACCTCTCCATTACCTGTGAGTACGCTGCTGATGCTGAGAGCTGGGCTCACAGCACTGAAGCACAGGTTGGCTCTCGAAGAGATCACCATCTCCCCTGGACATTCTGGGAAGCCTTGCCTTACTAGGCGTGTAAGTAAGCCACCCCAGTGAATGTGCAATGTGTACGGAGGCACAAGAGCAAATGCACTTTGCTGTACTCACCATGGATCCGTACTTATAGATGCACATTATCTCGATGCCTGTTGAGAGTGAGCTTTAAGATTAGACTCAGATCACAGTTATAGAATCTACACTCTCAAATTTCATCTAACATCTAAAACTTTTATTTCTGTAGACATTACCAATGAAATATAATGTTCTTAGTTTCATATATTAAACATCACATTAAATAATTGAAGCCTTTAATTTGACTGTATTACTAGTCTCTTACAGTGAACCTAGGACATCATGCATGCTAGGCAAGTATGTTACCACTGAGCTTTCCCCGGCCCATAAATGTATTATGCAAATGCTCTAAAAGCAGAAAAGCAAGTTCACAACAGAAAACAGTTCTGACTATTGTCCCAGATTGTCCAGGAAGGATTACCGTAGGGATCAGCATCTACCAGTGTGAAAACAGGAAGATGAAAGGTGTCCCACAGCTTCTTTACCAAGAGCCTTGTGTTCAGGTCTGGAATGCCCTTTCCCTGAAAGCAGACAGAGCCAGATTGTGACCCCAGAAGAGGTACTGGGTCCATTCTGCCCATATTTCATCAACACTGACAAGTGGGACCCCCATCTTGACTTCCAGGTAGGGCGCCTGTACTGATGGTGAGGGAAATGCAACAGGGAAAGGGCCACATGGTCACACCTCTGCTGGGGCATGCCTGTTGGAGGACTCTATCCCAGGGAAACATTTCTTCAGGAACAGAAGTAATAAAGGGCCTACACACTTAAAGGTGCTTACTGTGTGTTCAGATGGCAGAGGCAAAGCCTGATGACCCACTTGATGCAAGGAAAGACTGACCAGACACTTGCCAATTACCTATCTTCTATATTGTCTCCTGGCTCTTTCAGCTAAGCAGATGCTGCTAGGATTTCTTGCCATCACCCCAAGGCACCCTGTGTCAAAATCATACTAGGAACTTCTCCTATAAAGAGCTGAGTGCTTGTGTCCTCCTGTGGCTTTGTGGTGACAGTACAGTAAGTGCCACAGAGACTCCTCCTCACAGTCCTTCATGCAGCCCTCCCACTCAGTCATCTGCTTGCATCATCATAAGAGATTAGCCCACACCTCCCAAGAAGCTATCTGACTCTCATTTCTGCCACCTGACCCACAGACGGCACATAAACCATACTGTGCAAAGCCTCCTGTGAGCCTACCTTTTTGCTCAGGATGCTATAGAACAGGACAGGCCTTGTGAGGCTCCCCAGCTGCCTGACACCTCCTCATAGACCTTGCTCTGCTGAGGCTGCGCTCCTGCTCAATCTAACAAACTAGAGCACTGTCTTCTCCAAGGAGCAGGTTTCCTTCCTTTCTTTCTTTCTTTCTTTGTTTTGTTTTTGTTTTTGTTTTTCGAGACAGAGTTTCTCTGTGTAGCCCTGACTGTCCTGGAACTCACTCTGTAGACCAGGCTGGCCTCGAACTCAGAAATCCGCCTGCCTATGCCTCCCAAGTGCTGGAATTAAAGGCATGGGCCACCACTGCCCGGCAAGGAGCAGGTTTTCTACAGCTCAGTAAAGGCAGGCTGGGAAGAGATCACTGAAGAGGGGAGTCCGGTCCACTCCCTTGCTCTGCAGCTCCCATCTGCTGTACCCCAAGCTTCCGTCTCTCCTGAAGCCTGTTCCTGTGGTTCCTCAGGCTCACAAACCCCATCTCCACACCATCACACCATGGGAAGCCAACTGCCCACAATGGACCAACACTTTTGTCCCTCCCAAACTCATGTCAGAGCCCTACCCTTCAATGTGAGTTCAGGAGACAGAGCTTTGGAGTAGAGAACAGAAGGGTGGGACCCCTTGAATGGATGAAAGCGCTTATGTAAGGGAACCCGGAAAGGCTTTCTCCTGTCTGTCTTCCTGCCTGCTGCGTTTCTAGGCTAGCTGTCACTGGCTGGCTGGGACACTGCCTTTTGCAGAGCCATCCTGAAGCTCCACTGTGGTGTCCACTACTGTACATGGATGTTTGCAAAGAGCAAGCTCCTTTGGACTGACCCAGGGAGTCACCTCGGATAGAAACCCATGTGAAGAACAGCAGGCAGGGGCGCTGTGAGCTACCCAAGCCCCCGATAAACCACAGCAGCAGGAATGGGGCACAGAGGAGCATGAAAATGAACCCTGTTTTGGAAAACTGCTGGTGTTTAAGAATGGAGAGTGTAGTCTGAACCTGAGTTGGGTTTGGGGACATTGAAAAGAGCACTGTGGACACTTCTGCTCCGCGGTGCCAGATAGCGCATTGTATTAGACAGGAACAGGATGCACACGTTGTTGGAACCATTTCCAGGCACCGCGGAGGTAAAGGAAGGCAGGGACCCTACCGTAACCATGATGCACGGGGACATCCTGATGCAGAAGTTGTCATCCAGGAGCCGCTGAAATGTTGCGTCCTTCTCGACTATCAACAGAAACTTCGCGTCTGTGATCAGATCTGCGGCGCTAAGGCTGCGAAACTGCTGTCACAGCGCCCCAGCGTAGTCACATGCTACATCACAGCACTGTATGCCTCCACTCAGAGCCTGCTCTAGGGAAAGGCTTTCATTTGCCCTCCAACATCCATATCCACCCAGGCATACAAGGGCCTGCATACTCCACGGTGAGCTCTTGGGAGCCCTAGCAAGGGGACTGCAGCCTAACTTGCTTGTTACACAGCAGGAGGGCAAAACTCATTGAAGGAACAACCAGTTTAAAAAGTTTCCCCAGTAAAGGATACTCTGCATTCCTTGAATGTTAGATGGCACAGCAGTAGCCTAGATTAAAAAACATACAGTTTGTAAGTTAAGTAAGAGCAAGTGTAGCTGCGTCTTCTAATTCACCCCAACAATCTTCTGCTTTCACTTTTCTTTGATGGGTAGTCTAGAGACTGCTGCTCAGGGAGGAGCAGACACAGTCCCGTGGCTTCCCAAAGAGAAGGTTGTGAAAGCTCTGCACATCTGTGGTTTAAGCAGACGAGAGACGAAGTGTCCTGATGCAGGCCTAAGCAGCACTGCTATGCCCTGTCCTATCCTGGTGGAGCAGCAGGCCATCTATCTACACGCCACTCTCGTACAGTGATCAGCAAGGGGTTAGGGACAAAATGCGTTCACTTCAGAAGCACACAGGTTATGTAAGCAGCCATTCCCAAAAGGCCGCTGTGCCATAGGCTGCATGATAAGAACAGCACGTTTCAAAAGAACGTGTGTCTGTTTATTCCAATATGACAATTAGCATAAGAAAACTGTGTGCTCCATGTAGACCCTCCCTCCCCATAAAGCACAGGCCCGTTCAGTCCAGTGGGTGTTATTTTAAAGTCTCTGGGTTCAAGCTTGCTGGCTCAGTGGGTGAAAGGACTTGCCATATAGGCCTGATGACCTGAGTTTGATCCCAGGAGCGCACAGTGGAAGGAAGGAACTGTTTTTGAAAGCGGTCCTCTGACCTCTGACCTCCACACTTGTGCTGTGGCACACATGAACCTGTGAGTGCGCACACACAGACACACACACACACACACACGCACACACATCATGCTCATATCCACACAACAGTAAGTATTTTTTAGCCTTAAAATACATTACACACACAAAAACAAGGAATGGAATCCAATTCAAAGTGGAAGGCTTGTGGGTCCCTGAGCAGGTGAGATGGGAGGATGCTCACTGTGGCACTGCAGGTGCACTGGACTTGGGTACCATCTTCCTCCATGTATCTCAAGTTGCCAGCAATCAATCCCTTGGATGTAGATAACTGGAAAAAATATATTTGAAAACATCCCACAGTATATTTGTTGCTCCAAGGCTCCCCTCATGCTCACCTGCTAAGATACTTGTATTTTAGCTTAGAGCAGAATCTAGGTAGAGATGAAGGAGAAAACGTGTAAGGGTAGATAGGAAATAAAAATATTTGATAAGGGGCTGGAGAGGTGGCTCAGTGGTTAACAACACTGACTGCTCTTGCAGAGGTCCTGAGTTCAATTCCCAGCAACCACATGGTGGCTCACAACCATCTGTGATGGAATCTGCCCTCTAATGGTGTATCTGAAGACAGCTACAGTGTATTCATATAAATAAAATAAAATTTTTAAAAATTGATAAGGTTCCTGCTTTGGTTCATTCGACCAAAGGAACACATTGGAGACAGATTAGGGTTAAGTTGAGAAGATTTAGTGTCAAGTGATGTAAAAAGGGCAGAGACACTTGTCCCCCAGTCAAGATTTCACTGTGTGGCTCCGACTGACCTCTCTGCCTCTGCAAGACTTTGCTCTGGGATTAAGGGCAGCTCCTCTTTTGTTTTATGGCAGTGTTTTGTACTTAGGGTTACTCACCACATGCAGACTCCTCCTGGGCACTTTCAGCATACAGGAAATGTCATTGATAATGCTGTCCACTGCAGCCTGGTTCCCAAAGAGCTGACTGTCAGTGTAGTATATGTCTCTGTGCAAGGGTACAGTCAACACTGAGTGAGCATGTGCTCCTGGACTGTGACAGACACAGAGCGCTGTAGAGAACATGCACTGCAGGCAACACACCATACAAGGAAAGCTACTTATTACCCTGGGTCCGGGCTTCACGGCTTTTCACAGCATAGTGTAAAAGTTAATGGGAACTGGAGGGATGGCTCAGTGGTTAAGAGCACCAGCCACTCTTCCAGAGGACCTGGGTTCAATTCCCAGCACTCACATAGTAGTTCACAAATATCTGTAACTCTTGCTCCAGGGGAACTGACACCATCTTCTGGCTCCTTCAGACACCAGGAATACATGAGGTACACAGGCACACATGCAGGCAAAACACCCATACACATTAAATTTAAAAGTAAAAAAGTTAATTTAACTAAATCTCATACTGCATTGAGTTTTTTGAAGATGAGTTTGCCAGAACAATATATTTACCTCTTGGTTGCATAAGTGTTGCTTTGTATTAATTTATAAATCATGGACAATATTTTCAGAATTAGAGCTGGAAAATAAGACATAAAAAACAATTTACTTCTCTCTCTCTCCCTCTCCCTCTCCTTCTCCCTCTCTCTACCAATTTGAAAGATAATGTTATAAAAAATGGTTGTGTTTTGTTCTGGGGTTTTCAGGGTTTCTCCGCTGTCCTGAACCTCAATTTGTAAACCAGGCTGGCCTCCAACTCACAAAGATTTATCTGCCTCCGCCTCCCGCCCAAGTCCTGGGATTAAAAGTATGTGCCACCATGCCTAGTGGTTATCAAAAATTATAACTGTCTCCACTGTCTGCTATACTTTAAAAATTATCTTTCTAAAAGAGAAACGCTAGGTAAAGCATAATTTTCTAACGAATCAGGTAAAATCAAGTGCTTTCTGGGTAGCAAACCAGAGTAATTCCCCTAAACATAGACCTAGAACAGCATGCTTACTTTGAATGCAGCATGTTTCCAACATTACTGACAAGGAAAAGCTCCAGAAATTTATTTTAAGGTCAAGTTACCTACTAAAGAACACGTGAAACCATCCAACTAGAAACAGCTAGGCTCTAGAAATAACTAGAGCTTGATCATTTTTTCTTGATCACTCAATGCCATCAAAGATTAACTTACCAAATTTTTTAACTGATTTTGGTGAATCACTTTTGATTTTTCTTGTGGTACACTGAGGTATCATCTGAAGGCCAACAGAATCTTCAAACCTGTCGTTTTGTTCAAAACAAAGGAGCAAAATGAGAAGGACTTAACTCCTGAAGAGCTGACACACACCCGGGGTGACCTTCTGCATATCATGTACACATGCACAGAGGTCAGAGGCCGGCCTTGAGAAGTGTTCTGTGGGCACCACCCATCTTGTTTTATGAGACAATCTCTGCCTCGTTGTCTGGAGTTCACCAGCTACTGTAGACTGGGTGGTATGTAAGCCACAGGGCCTGCCTGTGTCAACCTCCCCAGCCCTGGGATTACAGGTACACACCAATGCTAGCTTTTATGAGGTAGCCTAACACATCCTCCCACTCACACAGCCAGCACTTGGGCCACTCAGTCACCTCCACACAGCTTCTGTAGGTGGGCACTGGAGCTTAGAACATGGGAAGGTTTAAATCGCCGTGCATAGTTCCTAGGTGACTAGCTAAGGGTTAAGTATACTAAACACACTTCAGTATAGTTCTTGGTTGGGGCAGCGGTGTGTATTAAGTACTTACACATACTTCACTATTATGTATTTTAGTCACTTTGCCATTACTCATTCTCAGTCAGTAAATAGGCTCAACTTAATAATAATTTTTGAAATATTTTATTTCAATTTACCCACAAAGTGACATTGTGTGAACTACTGATATTAATTTGTTAAACTGAACCTCCCAGGCTCTCCTAAAGGTGGCAGGAGGCATCAGGCACATGGCAGCTGCTTGGAAGCTGTGTGAAATCCATTTTTTTTTTTTAAAAAAGAACCATTGTCCAAGGATACAGCTTATGCTAATTATACTGATCTTAAAATAATAGTTACAAAAGATCTCCTCACCCTGTTCCTCTATTTCTGTAACTTTCACAAAGTCTGAGAACCACCTGTCCTTCAGTAGAGAAGGCCATACAGGCTAGAAAGGCCAATCATTTATTTCTAGACTGGAGAACTTGGATAGAGCTCCCAGAGCAAGCAGCGCTAGGACAGGGATAAGGGCTGAGCCTTATCCCTGTGCTGAGTTCAGAATGCTCACACTGTGGTCTGCATGGCAACATCAAGTGCAGCTGCCTGAGCAATGGCTGGCCTTAGCAGATCGGGAGACAAGCACATCAAGTCTCCTAGTGCTGAGGAAAAGTCTGGTTGGTTTGAACTAGGGCCGACTTCGAACCTTTCCCTCCCTCAGAGCAGCTTTAGTGGCTAATCTGCTTGTCTTTGCCTTGTCTTTCACACTGACTTCTTGTTTATATAGCCCTCCTGTGGAGCACGGATTTTGTAAACCTAATTTTTATGGAGTAGGTAAAGAGGATAAAAGAACAACACTGACTGTGGCTCTAATTCACACACACTGAAATAACAACACAGGTACAGAACTTTAAGGGCCAGGCATGGCGCACATGTTTTTAATCCCAGCACTTGGGAGGGAGAGGCAGGCACATCTCTGTAAAACTGAGGCCAGCCTGGTCTACATTGTGAGTTCCAGGCCAGCTAGGGAGTATAGTAAGGCCCTGTCTCAAATAAATGAAATTTCAGGGGCTGGAAAGCTAGCTGGATAGTTAAGAGTGCTTGCTGCTCTTAATTAGGACTGGGATTCAGTTCCCAACAGTCACATCAGGTGGCTTCCAAAGAGTCTGTAATTCCAGCTCCAGGTGATCTGACACCCTCTTCCATGGGGACTCACAGGCCCATGGGGACTCATGCGCGCGCGCGCGCGCACACACACACACACACACACACACACACACACACGGGCACAGACCCACATCTTTTTAAAAAGTAGAAATAAAATTGCAAAATGCCCACGTTATGTTTTCCCAGCTCGATCTGTTGTCTATTGTGAAGGCAGGCACTTCATTTCTTGCCAAGCTTTTGATTATGTCTTGGATAATATTTTCTATAGATGTAAGAACATCAGAACTGAAACAATAAACACACTGTGATTTAATTTTATATCATGTAACATCTCCCAGATCAATACAAAGACAATCTCCCACCCCCCACCACAACAGGATTTCTTTGGGTAGCCCAAGATGTCCTGGAACTCACTCTGTAGACCAGGCTGGCCTCAAACTCAAGAGATCTGCCTGCCTCTACCTCCCAAGCGCTGGGATTAAAGGCATGGACATCCACCATCTGGCACAATTTCTTTATTTCATTATATTTTTGTTGTTTTATTTTGTCTTGCTTTTAGAGATAAGGTCTCTCAAGGTAGCCGAGGCTAGCCTCAATCTCACCATGAACTCCAGGATGGCCTCAAACCCACAAACCTGCCTTGGTCTACTGGGTGCTGGGATTGCAGGTGTGGGCCACCACACCTTGCTTCTGCTTGTCTTTTTAAGCCTGGGACATATGTGTCAATAACCATCTCTCTTACTAAATTCTTACCTCAGCATGCATTCCAACAACTGCTTTCACAGTGCTTACTTACAAAAAACCAGATTTACCTGTAAATTCATCTTTCAAAGAACCCCTTTGCATTAATGCCGAAATATTACTTACAAATGCATTCTTTATTTGCTCACATTAACTTACTTCAATGTCGCTGAACTTCAATACAGACTTGGCTTGAAATACTACTGTAAAATGTTTTAACTGAGGATGATGCAAGATTAGCTTTAAACTTCCTTCCCAAGAATGCAATACAAAAACATTAACACACATACGCCCCAAGTGCACTCATACACACACACACACTTTCTTGTAGCACATTTCCTCAAAATTGAGATCATGCCTAAAAATTAAACATCTTTAAATTTTAGTGATTCAGAAAGAAAAAAAATTTAATCACTATGAGAAAAGAAAAAAATGATGAATTTTGCCCGAAATAGTTAACTTGGCCATGTAAATCACACCACAAAATATCGTGACTGAACCCAGCTTTCTCCAGCTGGCTGTTAATTTCACAAACTATTAATTTCAAAAAATATCATTTTCAGCAACAGTGGTGTATTGTCTAGGGAGGAAAACCAAGTTAAACAAAGAAGATGGCCAAAATGTTGAGTTTTAACCTCTACACAATTTTCAACGTTTCTACTGGGGGAAAAATAGATCAGAAAATGGATTTGAAGACATTTAGTATTTTCTAACACAATTTTTTTCAAAGCTTGGAACAGTTTGGGACAAATACTGAAGGCTAAGATATAGTCAGGTGAACCGTAGGAGAGTCTCTGTAGTTGATTGTGAAGAAATCACTTACAATATGTTCATCTGCTCCCTTCAGGTTAAGAAAAATGTCTTATTATAAATTACTTTAAATGTGTTGTCCTTGTTAGTTCTGAGAAACTAATGGTAGTTCAGAATGCAAATGCATTTTCTCTTTCCTCTTCTCATCCCTCATCCCAAAACTCATATTTGTATATGTGTATATATATATATGTGTGTGTGTGTGTGTGTGTGCGTATAGTGTACATATAATATATATTATATATATACATATGTGTATATATATGTATATATAATATATGTATATATATAATATATAATATATATAATATATATAATATATGTATATATATTATATATATAATATATATTTTTTTTTCAACATGGGATTCCTGGAACTACTGACCTCAAACTCTGAGATCTGACTGCCTCAGCCTCTCAGGTGCTAGAATTAAAGCCCAGTTTTCCTTAAAAAAAAACAAAAAACAAAAAACCCATAAACCCAAACCAAGTCTCAAGCTCTCTGACTATAAAGGATACTGATAAACCTAGGAACTAGGCCAGAGGGATGCGCCTGGAACATTCTAGAAAACATCTAGTGTGTACAGGGAAGTGGTCACCACTAGGGAGCACGGACTTCGGAGCTCGGGCGTGGCTCCGACACTCTCCGCCCGGTGCCACCTCGGCGCCATGAGGAACTTTCCGGGCTTTCCATGGCCCTGTCGAGCTGTTGTACCTAGAGGCCACGCGGGTGGCCCCGGCAGGGGTCTCCCCTGCGCCTCTCTTCACCAGGGCCAACAGGGAAGCCCTGTGCCGATCCAGGGCGTCGAAGAACGAGGCCTCGGGCCCCATAGGAGCGAACGCCATGATGGCGGACAGACAGAGCCGCTTTAAGGCCTCCTGCCCCGGCGAACCTTCCCGGGCTCTGGCCACGCGCATGCGCACTGCACCCCGGACCCCTGGACAGCCCGCGTAGCAGAGTGCGCAGGCGCAGGGCCCTCTGCGGCCCCTGGGACCCTTCAGGGAGGACATGAAGCTGTCAGATGCATATCTAGCCAGTGGGGTGGAGGTTTGCTTGGCCTGATAACTTAGGGGAAATCATATTTGCAAAGCCCTTTTGTAGGGACATTTGGGAAATACTATTCACAACTTTTCACTAGGATGGTCGTGGACCTGGGGTTGTGTGTGGGTGAAGGGAAACATTCCTGCCTGGTTTGGCTTCCTGCCTCTGTACCGCAGAAGAAGGTGGGATTTCTGAAGCCCTAGAGGATCCTTGACTCTTAGAATCATATCCTTAGCAAAGAGAGACTGGGATGAGATAGAACACTGCCCGGACCAACATGGCTTGAATCAAGGTGTTGAGGGATGCTGCGATTGATCCCATAAGAGTCACCCGACCACAGGCCCCAGTGGATAGTTTTTATTTCTAAGTAGTTTGAGGGCAGAAATAAGAGCCTGTTCTTGTCTTCTCTCTCTCTCTCTCTCTCTCTCTCTCTCTCTCTCTTTCTCTCTCTCTCTCTCTTTCTCTCTCTCTCTCTCTGTTGTGTTTTATAAAAAGATAAGAGAGATCAGAGATATATTTGGTGGAGATGCACTATGGTATGAGGGAAGGGGTATCTCTGCAGGCCCATGCTGAGGCATCCCCTTCTCCCTGAGGGGAAGTATAGTATAGTATAGAATAGAATAGAGTTTATTTAGGGCGTGGGAAAGGGAGTTGAAAGAAAGGCAGAGAGAGGAGTGGGGGAAGGAGAATAGAGAAGTAAAGACATAGAGTCCGGCCATGAGCACGTGGAAAGAGGGGGGAAGGGAATGGGGAGAGAGGGGGAAAGCAGTAAGAGAGCAAGGGCGGGAGAGCAGGAGAGAGAGGAAGGGGCAAGCAGTCCCTTTTATAGTGGGTCAGGCATACCTGGCTATTGCCAGGTAACTGTGGGGCGGAGCCTAGACTGAATGCCAACACTGTGTGTGTGTGTGTGTGTGTAAGCCATGCTCTGGTGCTAAACAGTACTGAGGGATGAAGAAGCTAGGTCTCTGTCCTCAGGAAGCTCACTGCCTAAGGAGAGGCAGCAACTGAGCATAAATGGATGAACCTCCGTTAAGTGGACTAGGAGATAGGTACACTTGAAATGAGTCAACAACATTAGTAGGGAAAACTCATCCTCATTTTCTGTATGGAGAATCTGGGCTCAGACTGGTTGAATGCTGCCTAGGAGGCTGGGCATGTGAGTAGGTTTCCCAACCAAGAAGGAGACTTTGATGCCAGGTTCATGTCAAATCCTTAGGCACCCAGGTGCCTCCAGGGGTCTGGCTCAGGGTGTGCCAGCATTTTGTAGGGTTCTCCCTGGCAGAATTAGCTCTTTGTCCTGGGTGGTGGGTTGGTTTGGTTTGGTTTTGGTTTTCCTCGGGAGGACAGCCACACAACAGGCAAGCTTCAGAAGGGACTTGAAGAGGGAGGAGGGCAAGGTGACATCACAGAGGTACCTTTCTTCTGGATTTCACACATTCCTTCCCTTTTTTGTTCCTTGGAGACAGACGTGTGATACAGGTCATCTACAGACTTCACTGAGGCAGCAGCCTCCTCCTCTGGGACTTGTGAAAAGTCCTGGGTAGCTGGAGGGCTAGGGAGGAGCTACCAGCCAGCAGATGAGCAAAGACACCTAAACCTACTGTTCCGTTGAGAGACTGAAGGTTCGAGTGCCTGGCAGGGGTTCCTACCTCCATTGACAAATGTGAGGGGGAGGGAGTGTTCTGCCAGCAGCTGCAGTCTGCTTCTGCCCTGCAGGCATCCTGTTCGGCTCCGAGAGGAGCAGCCAAGCAGCGTGGTGTGCCTGCCCAGCTGTTTACAGCACCTGCACTTCAAAGGCAGCTTCCCAGCCCCACGACGGGACACAGAACCAGAAAAACACTTCAGGCTCCAAGCAAGCCTCAGCCAGTGCTGCTGGCGAAGAGAAGCTGGCTCGCTTTTCCCTGGCCGAGACCTTTTCATCCCATGATCCTCTGAGCATTCCCCCAGACTCCGTCAGGAAGAAGTCTTAGTTTCTTTTTCTTTTTTGTTTTCTCCAGACCGGGTTTCTCTGTGTAGTCCTGGCTGTCCTGGAACTCACTCTGTAGACCAGGCTGGCCTCAAACTCAGAAATCCACCCGCCTGTGCCTCCCGAGTGCTGGGATTAAAGGCGTGCGCCACCACTGCCCGGCTAGTTTCTTTTTCTGTTGCTACAATGAAAACACCCCCACAAAAGCAACTTGAGGGAGAAAGGGCTTGTTTTATCTGGTAGTTCAAGGTACAGTTGATCAGAGAAAAGCCATGGCAGCAGGAGCTGGAAGTAGCTGGTCAGGTAGCACCCACAGTCAGGAAACAGCGGTATGAATGTGCCTGTGGGGGCTCAGCTCCATTAACCCATCTTAAACAGTTCAGGATCTCCTGCCCACAGAATGATCCTGCCCAATTAGAATGGTTCTTCCCACATCAATTAACTTAATCAAAACAATTGCCCACCCAGCTAGAAACGTGGCTCAGCCGATTCAAGAGCACTGGCTGTTCTTCCAGAGGATTGGGTTTGACTCCCAGCACCCACATGGCAACTCACAACCATCTATAATTCCTGTTCCAGGAATTCCAGTGCTGGAACCAGCCCCTGTGGTTCCATTCCTGTTCCAGCCCCTGTGAACATCAGGCACCCAAGTGATGCACCAACAAATACGTAGTCAAAACACTCATGCATATAAAATTAAAATGCTAACTAAATAAATAACTATGTTTTGAAGATGATTCCCCATAAGTATGGCCAGAAGTGTGTCTCCCAGATGATCTTGTCAAGTTGACACTATCCTAGGAGTACTTTCTGTCATCATTCCTCCTAGGCTCCGCCCCACAGTTACCTGGCAACAGCCAGGTGTGCCTGACTCACTATAAAAGGGGCTGCTTGCCCCCTCCTCTCTCTCTTGCTCTCTTCCCCTCTTTCCTCTTCCATCTCTGTTCCTTGCCTCCTCATTTCCCTGTTCTCTCTCTCTCTCCCTCTCTCTCTCTCTCTCTCTCTCTCTCTCTCTCTCTCTGCCATTCTCTGTCTCTACTTCCTCAATTCCCCATACCCCGAATAAACAAACTCTATTCTATGTGATTCTATACTCTATTCTATTCTATTCTATTCTATATTATTCTATTCAGTCCTGTGGCTGGTCCCTCAGGGGAGGAGGGACGCCTCAGCATGGGCCTGCAGAGACCCCCCCTTCCACTTCACCATACTGCTCCTCCACTAAACATATTCTTGGTTCTTTTTATAAAACACAACACTTTCTACATCCTCATTCCAAGCCCCCGAAACCAAAGGCTGTGGGCAGAGCAATGGGAATGAGTAGGACCCTCAAATTCCAGGGACTCAAAATGACTGTCCAGTTCATAAAATCAAGGATCATGAAGACAGCTGAAGGTCACTTTTGACCAAACAAGACAGACTTTTGATCAAACTAATAAGAGTGGATCTAGTTCGAAGAGAGTCCTAGTCAGGCCTGTTTAATCTGGAATGCCCTGTCCTGGCCCTGGCTTGACCCATGTTGCCCGTTCTTGGTGGCAACCTCCTGTATGAGGCTCTCTTTGGTCTTCTGCTCTCCTTGGCTCTCCTTGCCTCTCAGACCTGCAGCTCCTGATGCAGGCTTTGCTGTGTGGCATGACACGGGACCTTCCACAATAACCCAGCTGATTGATGATCCTTTGCCTTCCTGGAAGCAGACTGTCGGGTCACAGAACCTCCAAGGTTTTTCCTCTACAGTGTGCTCTGGGGAGACAGCTAAGAAAATACTGACCAGAACTTCCCAGAGAGACTCCCAAAGCATCATCCATGGAGGCAGACATGCAAGGACATCAGAAGAGATGGAGACAGATGCCACCCACAGGCACACAAGTCAGTATTACCAGCATGAAAGTGTGTCCAAGGTAACTGGGGTCTGATTACTTAACAGTAAATAGTTCTGGGTTTTTCTTTTTTCTTTTTATTGTTTTGGTGAGCTTAGCTTTGTTTTATTTTGAGACAGAGTCTTACTATGGAGTCCATTTTAATCTGGAACTTGCTCAGCCATCCAGGCTGGCTCAAACTGACAATCGCAGGTCAGCCTCCCAGGTTGTGGGATCACAGGTGTGTGTTACCAATAGCCAATGGAGACTGTGTTCTAAGTGGAAGTTGGCAAATTAATTCTAAAAGTCTTTAGCAAAACAAAATACTAGGAACCGCCTAGATGGCACAGAAGAACATGTTGGGAAAGCTTCTTTCTAGACGTTAAGAGGCGTTTGCCACACGATAGTTACCACGAGGGTACCAATGGCCCCGTCACAGAGACATGGATAAATGAAAGAGAGAGGGGATTTGCTCCTGGTGACCTTGAGGGTGAGAGAGAAGGGGCCATCCAAAACTCAGTGCAGAGACAACTATTTGGATAAATAATTCCTCTGGGAGCTGGTGAGATGGGTCAGTAGGTGAAGGAGCTTGCTGCCAAGCCTGGCCACCTGCATCTGATCCCTGGGACCCGCAGGGCAGAAGGAGAGAACTGACTTCCAATAGTTGCCCCCTGACTTCACATGTGCACTGTGACATGTGTGTACCCATACACCCCCCCCCACACACACACAAATAAATTTTCAATTCTATTTTATAGTATATGCAGATCTGCAGTCTTACGGCAGAGGCAGGAGGGCCAAGAGTTCCAGGTCAGCCTGGGATATTCAAAGCTTTGTCTAAAAAAAAACCCGAAGCTTTGTCAAAACAAACAAAACTTACATTCCTATTAGGGATCATACTCAAAACCCAATCCTAGATGTACTGAAGACCTGTGTAAAGCAAACTTCAAGAAAAAAATAAATCCACTAACTAAGCAGCCAACCAAGCAACAAAACCCCAAACATCAAGAGGAGATCATCGGGGAGAGCTGTGACTTGTGGGTAAGGAGTGACTGCTTTTTCTCTCCTTTTCTTTTTCTGAAGTTGTGCACCACCCTGCCCTGCAAACATTGTCTATTACTTTTGCTTTTTAAAGGGCATGATTAAGTCGTCGAGTATCATGTATCTTAAAAGAATGTATTTTTAAGTATTATTTATTTACATGTACATATACGTGTCTGTGCGTGTGCCCTAGGAGGCGTGCTGGCTCCCTGAACCTGCAGTTCCAGGCAGTTGTGATTTGCCTGATGTGGGTTCTGGGAACTCAGATCCTCTGCAAAAACAGTATGTGTGCTCTTAACCACTGAGCCTTTGCTCCAGCCCCAACAGGTGATTTCCTAAGTGATCGGGCAGTGGGTTCTCAAAGCATCTGCACAACCTGCATGCAGCGCAGGGTATCCACGGGATCCCTTGGCTCCCTCTGCCTCAGATCAGAAAAACAGGAGCATGTCCTATCCTCTAGCTCCCATTGTGCTAAGGCTTGAACCTAGGGCCTCATGCATGCCGAAGAAGCGAATGGCCTACCATTAGTTACACAGTCTCCAGGGAGATGGGGAACTGCATCTCCCCATTTCTTCTCTTTGCTGGAAGATCCCTGCTTGCACTATAGATATGGCTGACTGGCTCATTCCTCTCTAGGGAACTGTGCTAGGCAGTGTTCTTTAGAGGGACATGGTGTGGGAGAGTGAGAAGGAATGTGTGTGTGTGTGTGTGTGTGTGAGAGAGAGAGAGAGAGAGAGAGAGAGAGAGAGAGAGAGAGAGAACGAATGTCTTAGATTGGCTTACATGATAGAGTTGGTAGTCTAATGGTGGTGGACTATCCACCAGAAAAAGCCCAAGAACCTGGTAGCGGTCCAGTCGACAAGGCTGGGTGTCTCTAGAGTCCTAATCTGGTGCTGAAAGCCTGGAGGACTGCTGGAGAGCCACTGGTCCTCTGTCAGTGCTGGTCAATCCACGAGCTTGGGATTTGATGCCAGTGATCGGTGGTGGTAACCATGGGTATATTCTCGGAGACTCGTGAAGACAGGCTCCCTTCTCCTCTCCCTAACCCTAACCCCTGGTTCCCTCCTTCCCCCACCTCCTCCCCCTCCAAGATTCTTTTGTTTTTGTTTGTGTTTGAGCCTTAGCTGGCTAGAACCCAATAAGTAAACCAGGTTGCCCTCAACTCACAGAGATCCTCCTGCCTCTGCCTGAGGTATGCTAAAGATGTGAGCCACCACGCCTGACTTTGAGCATGTTTTCATCAGTATACAGTGCGTAGGCTTCACGATGACATTTCATATATACGTACAGTCTATTTCAACCGTAGTCACACCCTAGCCCCAGAACCTTTGTTCTGCCCCAACTCCTGCTAACCCCCTGCTTAAGGAAGGATGATCACCTTACCCTGTACCGCCAAAGAAAATGTCTCTCTCCCCTCAACACAATCAATCTTTAGCTGCATATAAATCCCAGGGAAGGCCCGGTCCGGTGAGCTCCATCCCTTTTTTTTCTGGGACCTCTTTATATCCTGTCTAGCTGTGGGAGGTGCCGCCCACTATGGGGGAAAAGTCTCCCCCCTCAGACTTTCCTGGAAATGTCCTCACAGACATACCCGGAGATTTGTCTCCTGGGTGATCTTCGATTCCATCAAGTTGACAATCAAGATTCCATGATGCCAAGGGTGGACATGTTTCTCATAAGAGTCAAGGAGGCCCTTGCAGGCGTAGAATGGCATCCCATGCAACCAACTACAGAGTGGCATCCCATGCAACCAACTACAGGGACAACCTCTCTCTGTGACAGAGAGGACAGCAATGCTGCTCAATGGTGGGAGAGCATGGAAAAGCCTGAGGACCGCACAGCCCAGTCTCAGTTAGACTGTGCACGCCAACATTCCTTGTAGGAGAAGATGCTGTGTCCTCACTTTTAGTTCGCCTGTACCTGGTTGACCTTTGACCCCCCTGCTGCTACCTGGAGTCTGACTGATGCAATGAGAAGAAGCTTGTGTTGCACATTTGGTATGAGGATTCAAGGTAATGGTGTTTACAGAGTCCTTTGTGCATCTCTCTGAACTGTGCCTGTGGATGTTGATAGATGCTAGCCAGGGGCTGGCTGGGCCACAGACACCCTATAGCATGGTGACTGCTACTCCCAAATTGTGGTCACTTGGAGTCCCTCCCAGCACTCCTGTCCCATGTCAGCCCTGGAAGGGTGTCTGAGGCCAGTCTTTCATTACCTTCATTTCACCCACTGGGAAGCTGAGGCTGGAGGAGCTTAAGAAACATATCTAAGAATCTGTAGCAAAAAAGAAAGGGAGCTGAGACCCGAGCCTGAGCCTGTTTCTAAAATGCCAAAGCTTGCGGGTAGGAGCCCCACTGGCAACCTTTTACCTGGGAACTAGATAGTGTGTTGGACCCACAGACTCCGTCCCCTGGAGGGGAGTGGCCTTTGGGCCCTTCCTTCCCCTTGGTGTTTTGCTCATAGGAGCTATGCTGCCAGGAAGGCAGAAAGAGCCAAGCCTGGCTCAATGTCCTCACTAATAGAATTAGGATGTTCCTTCCGGATGGGAAGACTTGCTTTTGGAGCAGGCCAAACAAGCCACGTACTCAGCTGCTTGGAGGTGAGAGACAGGCTTGGCTTTGGCAGCTGAGGTATCTTGGGTCTCAGGGCATAGTAAATGGACAGGTCTGTGAGTGGCATTCCAGATCATCGTCATGGGAAGAGCTCACATCAGCTAACTCCCTGAGCCTCTGCTTCTGAGCCATGATTAGGGGCAGCTCACGAGACCTCAGTCCTGAGAGCTACAGACCATGTGTGGGTTTCCATCCTCTTTGGAAATCTTTTCATCTGATCAGCCAGTGAAGGGGAGAGGAGATACCCTGAAGAGGAACTCTGAGGAGGACCCCTGGTGGTCTCCTCTGATCTCATCACACCACCTGCTCAGATGCACCACTGGCTCTGTTTGCTTTTCAATTCCTCTCTAGCTATTTTTTGCAGATGTCCTTGACTAGCTTCTACTTGGACGTTGCACAGTGGACTCCTTCTGGAGCAAAGAGCTAGATGCTAATGAAGTCACCACCAGGCTCCCTGGAGCCTTCTGGAGGGAGCAGTCAAGACTGGCAGACTAGTCCTGAAGCCTGGAGTTACAGGCTCCCAAGAGCTCTCAAGTCTTGTGACTCAGGGCAGGAGATGAACACTTCCAGATTCATTTCTTTTTCTTCCATGAATCTGCAACTGTACACTCTCCTGTGTCACATGCAATCAATCAGTGTGGATAGTGCCTGTCAGATTGAGCCTCTTGCTCTGTGTCCAGACAAGGGCCCCAGCAACATCTGCACTCTGACCCGAGGAACGTCCACCCCAGGCTACAGGTTCTCACTCTGGTCACAGGTGACCAATAGCACCAAGTCTGAGGTCACACTGATCTTTTTGACTCTGGCTCAGTGTTATGCAAAATCCAGATGCGATTGGCTCCTCCTCATGAGAAACATGTGGCTAGTGGCAGCTGGAAGCTGGTCCCTGTTCATGGCTTGCACTGCCTTGAAAGGAATCTACTTCCAACCTGGAGTTGCCAAGGCAGCTATCTCTTTCCACCTCTGGTTCCAAATCTGTCTTACCTTCACTGCAGTGTAGTGGCACCAAAGTGTGACAAGGTCACACAGGTATTAAGTTTGAGGCTTTTTTCATTTCCTCTCCCACTCAAGAAAAGAACGTATTTCAAAGAAACTAGAACGCATACCCTTTCAGCTCTTGACTAAATCTCTCTCCCCTTCTTTGACTGCTTTATCATCTGTCTGTGTATCATCTGTCTGTCTGTCTATCTATCTATCGTCTATTTACCTATCATGTAGTGATCATCTACTTCTATCATCTCTGTGTCATCTATTGATTTCTATCTCTATTGTCTACCTATCAGCTATTGATAGTCATTTCTATCATCTATGTATCATCTATTATCATTTATCCAATATCTATATGTCTTATATCTATATCACCAACTCTTAATCAGTTTTTATCTATTCATCTATGCTGTCATCTATGTATGTATGTACATATGTATGAATGTATCTATCAATCTATCATCAACCAATCATCTATATCTATCCTTCATCTGTCTACCTATCTATCTATCATCTATCTATCATCAATCTGTCCTCCTGTCTGTCTATCTGCTCTTTGAGTTGTTACCTTGAATTTAATTCTGGAAAGAAAGCAACAAGCAAGGAGAGTCTGATTTGGCACCACAGAATTTCCAACGATTTCAGCCGCAGTTTCATACTTTAAGTAAAAATAAATAAGGTCATCAATATGCACATTGCTTTTGTCTTTAACAAATAGTAAAACTGTATGTGTAGCAAGAATTTTAAAACATTAAAGTAAGTTCTTTTTAAAAAAGATTTGTATTTGTTATTTTTAATTATGTGTGTGTGTGTGCTCAGAGGCCAGAGGTATTGGATCCCTCTGGAGCTGCAGTCGCAGGAGCTGCTGAACCATCTAATAAGGATGCTACACTCTGAACTCGGTCCCCTGGAAGAGTAGTGTGTGCGTTCAGCTGCTGAGCCATCGCTGAAGTCCCCAAATAAATTTATTTATGACTTATCACAAACATTTGATCTGTGTACCTATTTTATATACGTATATACCAGAGGCCATGCAAAAGAGAAATCTTGGGTAAAATGGGTGGCAAGTGAAAATTTAAGGTTTAAGAAGCCTTGCCCCAGGGAAGCCCCCGCATCGGACTAGGCTTCACTTGGTTTTAAGACTTTCTTGCCCAAGGATCCAGAAGCTAACCTATAAAGTCTCGCATGCTGCTTGGTCCCAAAGCCAAGATGGACAGCACCTTGCAGGCCAGGCTGTTTGCGAGGTGCCCCCTCCTTCCACTGCTGCCACCCCCCTCCCCACAGAGGTATCCCCTTTTCTGCACTGCTGAAACCTGCTGATCACAGGCCAATCATTCCTGAGCCTGCCTTCGAACTTCCCAGAAAGTGATGTTACAGTTTCAGAGGTGGGCCAGGCAGGCACTGGGGTGGTGGGCCTCCTGGAGGAGCTGGGTCCTCATTTAAGAGTTTGCAGGCAGCTCCACAAAGAAGATGGCCTGACCTGGTGATCTCTTTAGGCCTCCAAGTAACCATGAGAATATGAGCAGTGGACCTGGGCTGAGTGCTGGTGAGAGAAGGCTCTGTTTAATAGAAGGACTCAGTTCCCCTGGGCCAGGTCTGTGTGTGCAATATTTAGTAGGAATTAGAGTCTCCCTGTGAGGAAAGGAAACTCAGTCTTGGAGAGGGTCAGGAATCTTCCTGGGTCAAATAGCTGTGATGCTGGTGCTTTGCATCTGCATGGGCTGGGAGGCCTGACTCTTAAGTTCCACACTCCAACCCGAGCTAACCTGAGCTAGCTAGTCCAAGATTCTCCCTCTCCCAAAACCAGGAGACAATTTTCCACACAGAGAAACAGAATATTAATAACGAGAACAATCCAGGGGCAAGAATTGGATCTATGTCAGGAAGAGGGCTGAGGTGGTCTCCAATGGCTTGCCAAGACCTTCCCTGGCACCCTGGGCTTATCAGAACACCAAGAGCACAGAGAGAGACATGGGTAAGGCAAAACAAAAACCATGTAACCTGTCTGGGGGCGTGGATGCCTCTGTGACAAGATGCCCATCTTCTGCAGTTTTGCTGCACAAGAGGCTAGGCCAGGTGTGCTCAGCCTTGTTTGATACCCACACAAGGAAGTCGCCTGAGGATGTATTTCCAGAATATGCCTGTCACTTAGTCTCACAGTAACTATCATATATTTTGCCTTTGGGCCCCAGTAAGTTATAAATCACAGACAACCCAGTGAAACAGTGACACAGCTCAACAGGAAAAGCAAATATTGGTGCATGTAACCCAAGTCCCAGGTAGCAGCTGCAGGTAGGCCTGTCTCCAGATGTTCAACCACCCTTTCCTCTCTCAGGGGCCACTCTACAAGAAAGATGGTGGTCAGACAGGCACTTGTGCCTAGTACTCAACAACTCCACTGGGAAGAAGCATCTCCCAAAGATGACAAAAGAAACCCAGGACTCTCCACCCTCACCCTGAAGTGGAAACTTCTGGTTTCTTTGGAAAGTCAGTTATGTCAGACGATGGCTTGCTGGGGCACACAGGTGAAAGAATGTTGTCCTGAAGCAGACACAGGTGAAAGATGTCTGGATATAGCAGACACGTGAAAGGACTCGTGATGAAGGAGCATAAATGTGACCCCACAGACAGTGGGGACCGAGCACTGAGCATTGGTTTGGTTTGCTCCGCCTTGCTATTCTTTGGTAACGATGCGCATGTATTGGCTCGCCTTACATAGGGTTATTGAGATCAACTTGTGGTAACGCTGCCATTGAGAAAAACTCTCTCAAGGATTGATCATGAGGTTCCTGAGGCAGCTTGCTGCTTCAGCGGCTTTACCTTACTTAGGCCGGTTGGCGAGCCTGATGGGTCTTCAGGGTTGAACTACAGCTGCTGGTTGGTGCCTGGCGCCTGCCTGCCGAGATGACAGGTCTGTGGCTGCTGAGTCGGATTTGGTGTTTGCTGCGGGACTGAACTGCTGCCAAAGAAGATCAAGTTCGCCCCCAAAGAACTATTGCTGAACAGGTCCACTTCCCCCATCTCCTAATAGCTTTTCTCTTCCTCTGCCTCTGCTGGAGGTTGGGGGTGGGGCTAGAGGAGAGGTTGAACCCTTATTAAAAGTAGGTTGCAAAAATGTATGCCTCTACCACCCCACCAGTCACTGCCAGTGTTTGTCTCTGGTGCAATGGCCATGGCAGGGGAAGAGGCTCATGGGATATGACTTATTCCCTCCACATGGACCTCCCCTCTTCCCTTCTTACAAATCTGTCAAGGGTGAGTTCATTGATGAGCTCTGAGCTCTGCTGCCCCCACCACTTCCCAACAATCAGCGGCAACCAGGCTATGACAGTTAGAAGTGGCTGTCAACTTGGTTGGATCTTGACTCTCCTAGGAGACAAGCCTCTAGGTGTGCTTCTAAAGGATTATCTGGATCAGGTAACGGAGGCGGCAAGACCCATCCTTAATGCAGGCCTCATCATTCCATGGTTGGGGCCTTGGACTTCATGAGAAGAAGACAGGGAGCTGAGCACCAGCTTCATCTCTCTCTGCTTCCTGACTGGGGGTGCAATATGTTCTCATATGCAATATGGTCTCATGGTGCTTCTGTTACCATGGTTTCTCCACCAAGATGGACTGTAGTACAGTCAAACTGTGAGCCAAAACACACCCTTCTTCAAGTTGCTCTGCTCAAATATTTCAGAGCAACAAGAAAAATAATGGATACACACAGCTTTAATACAGGAGTCTCCCAGAGAGATATCAAACCATAGCTATGCCTTCTTCCTGCAGTCACACCTAGACGGATGAGCTTGTAAGTGTCCCCATTATCATCCTTTTGTACAACATGGCCCCGATCCTTGCAGTGTCTGAGTCTGCTTCCCTACAATGCTGCCCAGCCTTGTCCCCTGTGTCTCCCAGTCACAGGCAGAGACCTTGACCCTGTTCTCTAAGTCTTCTAGGCATACTTCCTGTTTTCCTTCCTATGCTGCTCTTCATGCTTTGGGTCTTAGTGAGCATTTATGGAGAACCCTGGGCTATGTCTTGCTGGATGGGTAGTTGATGATCAATTACACCTAACAACTATCACTGCAATCCAAAGGGCCATCGCTCCAAAGAGCTCCTCTACGAAGTCAGGAGAGACTCCCAGAAGGAAAGGATTCCAGCTCTGAGGAAGGTCTGATGAGCAGTCATCTGGAGATGGAGACAGAAGCTGCAGGCAAAACCTGCCTGTCAAAAGCAAGTTGGTGGTCTCCACAAGGAGATACGTTAACCTTTGATAAACGAGGGCTGAGAAGCCAACAAGGAAGAAGGAAGGAAGGAAGAGAGGAAGGAAGGAAGGAAGGAAGAAGGAATGAGTTTCTTAATAGATGTCTAGGGACATTTCCAGGTGCACTGCTGCTCCAGGGTACAGGCACTGTTGAGCCCCGGCATCTCTTGTTCACTTGTGACTTCGACTTGGCCCCATGCCACTGTGTGGATTTTCTTTCTCCATTTCCCGCCCCCTTTACAGTCTTCACTATTGAACAGGCAAATGCTGGCGTGTGTTGGGGTGTGACCACACCTTGAGATCTGTTCTCCAAATAAGCCCAGCATTTTCCTTTTGATCATGAAAAGTTTCCAAGATATAAAAAGATATCTGCCACAACATGCCCCTCCTCCATCCCATCCTGTCCCATCCCTGAGCTGCTATGACATGTCACTGCATTGATGGTCTTTGATTGTTTCTGTGCGGCCTGTCCCTCACTCATCACCCACCAGCCGCTTCATTTTCAAGAGCTCCTTCTGTTTTCAACGTCTTCAAAAGTTTCAGATGGCCCTGAAACCCACACGACTGAAGATTTGCAGGCTTGAATGTAGTCAAAATTATTCAAACATTAACATTTTAAAAAGTATTTTGTTGTCCTCTCTATGATAAGTGAATCCTCTTTCCCACCTGTCTTAGTCAGGGTTTCCATTCCTGCACAAACATCATGACCAAGAAGCAAGTTGGGGAGGAAAGGGTTTATTCAGCTTACACTTCCACATTGCTGTTCATCACTAAAGCAAGTCAGGACTGGAACTCAAGCAGGTCAGGAAGCAGGAGCTGATGCAGAGGCCATGGAGGGATGTTCCTTACTGGCTTGCTTGCTTCTCCTGGCTTGCTCAGCTTGTTCTCTTATAGAACCCAAGACTATCAGCCCAGAGATGGCACCACCCATAATGGGCCCTCTCCCCTTGATCACTAATTGAGAAAATGCCTTACTGCTGGATCTCATGGAGCATTTCCTCATCTGAAGCTCCCTTCTTTGTGATAACTCCAGCTTGTGTCAAGTTGACACACAAAACTAGTCAGTATACCACCTCATCAAAAGAGCACACCTCCTAGGCTTCTATCTCACAAGTGTGGGGTAGTGCTGGAAGTGCATGTACAGGCTGGGCAGCTCACTCTGAAAGTGCTTGCCTTTCGATCATGAGGCACTGAGTCCCAAACTCAGGTAAAAATAAGCATGGTGGTATGTGCATATAATCTGAGTGCCAGGGGGAAGACAGGCGAACCCCAGGGGTTCACTGGCCAACCAGCCTAGTCTAGTCAGTGACCTCTAGGCAAATGAGGGATCTGATCTCAAAGACAAGGTACATAGCCCAAGGGATTGTTCTCAGGGTTCCACACACATGTGTGCACATATGCTCACTTTCTCATGCACGCATCCACACACACACAAGTATATGTACAAGACAGGAGCAGCCATGCATGCTGGGAATTGCAGCAGTCAGGAACACTGAGGCAGGATGATAAAGAATAGAAGAGAAGCTACATAGTGAGTTCCAGGCCAGCGTCAGCTACATGGTAAGGTGTGGCCTCAAAGGGGCGGGGCAGTGTGTATGGGGAGAGAACAAAAGAAGTATATACACAAAGTTCTCATTCTCATCCTCCTGTCTCTTCATCCATCCATCCATCTGTCTGTCCATCCGTCCATCTGACCACCCATCCACCCATCCATTTATCCACACATCCATCCATCCATCCATCCATCCACACATCCATCCATCCATCATCCATCCATCCATCTGTCTGTCCATCCTTCCATCTGTCCGTCCATCCATCCATCCATCCATCCACACATCCATCCATCCATCATCCATCCATCCATCCATCCATCCACCCATCCATCCGTCTGTCCATTCTTCCATCTGTCCGTCCATCCATCCATCCATCCACACATCCATCCATCCATCATCCATCTGTCTGTCCATCCTTCCATTTGTCCATCCATCCATCCATCCACCCATCCATCCATCTGTCCATCCTTCCATCTGTCTGTCCGTCCATCCATCCATCCATCCATCCATCTGTCCATCTGTCCATCTGACCACCCATCTACCCATCCATTTATCCACACATCCATCCATCCATCCATCCATCCATCCATCCACACATCCATCCATCCATCATCCATCCATCCATCCGTCTGTCCATCCTTCCATCTGTCCGTCCGTCCATCCATCCATCCATCCATCCATCCATCTGTCCATCTGACCACCCATCTACCCATCCATTTATCCACACATCCATCCATCCATCCATCCATCCATC
>JADRCH010000123.1:979439-994698 GCA_019843965.1 Rhynchomys soricoides
TCCATCCATCCATCCATCCATCCATCCATCTGTCCATCCGTCCATCTGTCCATATGCCCACCAACCCACCTACCCACCCACCCATCCATTCATCCATCCATCCACCTATCCTTCGTTCACCCATCCATCTATCCATCCATTGTCCACCCATCCATCTGTCCATCCGCCTATCCTTCCACTCATTCTAAAATAGAAGTTCAAATCTGAACCCTAGGCTAGGTGTTGCCTGGGGGCTTCAAAGCCTCTTGGGACCTAGATAGTTGAGCAGGGCATGGTGATTCGAAAGCACCCAGTGAGAATGTGTTCTGTGTTGTGTGATAAAAGGAATCTCTGTGCTAGGCCCCTTTCTGTTGCTGTGATAAAACATCATTATCAAAGGCAACTTCAAGTAGGGGGGGCATATTTTGGTTTATGGTTTGAGAGGGCTAGAGTCCATTAATGGAAGGAAGACATGGCATAAGAACAGGAATACGTAGGGAGCAGAGAGAGGGGGAGGGGAGGGGGAGAGGGAGCAGGAAGTGAGGTGAAGCTATGGACCCCCAGAGCCCACTCTCATGACACACTTCCTCCAGCATGGATCTACCTCCTAAAGGTCCCAGAACCTCCACTGTGGACCAAGTGTTCACGCACAGGATCCTCGGGGACATTACTCACCCAAATCACCACAGCCTGTGGCGTGCTTCTCTAGGAAAGACACTCTTACATGATGGCTGCTTTATTGCTTGCTTCCATGGTCATTTCGATCTATCATGACTCCAAGTTCAACTCACAGCTTGTGAAAATGGGAAAACACTCCAGAAATGTCCCAGTGTATAAATCCCACCATTTCTGATTTATGTGATTTGGATTAAATGTTTAAATTTCTTCCAGCTCTTTTATTTTATTGTACACAGCTGGGACTCGAGCTTGGGCAGGGCATCAGTCATATTAGTGCCAGCCCCAGAAAACTAGGGCTCCTGTGCCCCAAGTTTTAGGAAATGTCTCTTCATTTATTTATTTAGAGAAGGGAATCTCTTGAGTTAGTCAGTGTGAGGTGTATCTCTGGGGGTTGTGAGAGGGACTGGGGGTGGAGCCTGGAACCTCAGCAGATTAGCGGAGGGTTTACCATTGAGCCTTACTTCCCTCCCCCTCCCTCCCTTTCTTCTCCCCCCCCCCCTTTTCTTTTGATGCAGGATCTAACAGTAGCCCTAGCCTGGAAGTTCTGGTTTTCTTACCTTCACCTGTAGAATCTGAGCCTGCAACGCCACACTGGCTCTTAGGCTGCTAGCTACAGGGAGCGAGCAATGCTGCACCCCAGGGTGATGCCATGTCTAATTTCGTGCATGAGCAAAGCAGCTCAGTCATCTCATAGACCCCAGATGCAGAGAAGAAGGTCCTGGAGGGGCCTGGGCAGCTCCAGAGGACTGGGGCCACCTTGACTTTCTGTCCCTCCATTGTCTCCTCTTCCACCTTGATGCGGCATATTCCAGTCCCTGGTCCCAGAAGGTCGTGGTCTCTGGTGGTTCAGGAGGGCTGGCATGCATCTGAGGCCTTCTCCCTTCCTGCCTACACCTCTGACTCAGAAGGCATGCCCCAACCCAGCCCTCGGGTCACCCCCAGAAAGGCACACTGGATGCTCTGAGATTCCCTCTGAAAGTATGTGGCAGCTCCTTCCAGGTCACTGCAGTGGAATGTGACCTGTGAGCCCTGCAGCTAGGATTCCACAGTTCATCACTACCCCCTCCTCAGAGCACAGCGCTGGCTGTTTCCCACAGGCAGATTCTGCTCATATTATTTCTAGGTCGTGAAGGTCATATAAATGCTGAGGCATAAATAAATAAATAAATGTTGAGACATGAATGAAAGACGTAAATCCTTCCTCAAACACACGAGCAGTTAGGGAATATTCCTTTAGCCTTTCCTTGTCTTCCCTGATGATGATGATGATGATGATGATGTGTGTGTGTGTCTGTGTCTGTGTGTTTGTGCACGTGCACTTGCATGTGCACACATGTTCCTGTGGAGGCCAGAGTCATTCTTAGGTGCTATTCCTCAGATGCCAAACACAGAGACTCTCACTGGGGATCTGAGGCGCACCAATTATGACAGGCTGGTTGGCCAGTGAACCCCAGAGATCCTCTTCTCTCTGCCTTCTCAGTGCTGCATTACAGGCATGTACCACGTGCCCAGTGCTGCATTGCAGGCATGCGTTCCACGTCCAGATTTGTTTTTTCTATGAGTTCTGTGGTTTGAGCTCATGTGCTCACACCTGTGTAAGAAGCATTTTACCAGGTGAGCCATCTCTCAGGCCCCTGACAATAGCCTTTAAAGAAGAACAAAGCAGAACACACGCACACGCACACGCACACTCACACAGAGACACACTGTTTCGACACCTCCCTTCTGTGGGAAACTTCCAACCTCCGGGACAACATCTCAAACACCAGACACCTCTAACAGGATCTTCTTCTGTGCCTGCTGCAGAAACTCCAGGTGAAGTCCTCTCAGTAGGTGCTTAGGAGGGTGACAGGGCTACTCAGTCACAAATGCTTACAGCACTGAAATACTTTTTTTTAAAAAAAAATTATTTATTTAATGTATATGAGTATTATGTATGAGTACACTGTTGCTGTCTTCAGATACACTAGAAGAGGGCATCATGTAGGTGCTAGGAATTGAACTCAGGACCTCAGGAAGAGCAGTCAGGGCTCTTAACCACTGAGCCATCTCTCCAGCCCCCCACAGCACTGAAATACTTCAGTGGTGACGTTGAGAAGTGGAATCCGTTTGGAAGGACAGTTGATACACTATCAAGCGAGTCCTGGGTCTGTATGAGTACTTCCCTAATGACTCTGAGCCCGTGTCTGTCTGTGAGCCATTTACGATGAGGAACCTGAGGCACAGAGAGGAAGCAGAGGCGGCACAGTGAGGCGAAGTCCCTTGTTAGAGGCTGCTATGCCAGTACAGACTTTTGAGAATATTGTTTTGTGTCTCTGTGTGGTGCTGGGCATCGAACTCACAGCCTCACGAACACCAAGCAAGCGCTGTGAGCAACACTCTAGTCCAACTTCCAAATGTCTTCCTGTCTGCTTGGTTCAGTGATGGCAGGCGGAAGCTCCGGTACCCGGAGCTCCCTAAATGCTCCATGGCAACCACAGCCAGCCATTAAAGAGGGATTACTACCACCTCACCAACCACAGAAGTTAGCATTTGAAGATTATTCGCATGGTCCGAGGAGCTTGGGGAATGTATCTCTAGTCCAATTTCCAAGTTGAATGTCATTGGTGTGCAGGTGATTTTAAGAAGTTCCTGCCTGGGCCTGGAGAGATGGCTCAGTGGTTAAGGGGACCTACTGCTTTTCCAAAGTGGAATCTGACATCCTTATTCCTGCAGGCAAAACAACAATGCACATAGAAACATTAATAAAATAAACATTTGTTAAGAAGTTCTTGGCCAGCCAGGGGATTCCTGAGTCACGCAGGTGGCCCCTCCCCACAGCCATTGGTGGGTGTAGCCAAGGATTTGTTGTCACTGCGGGTGGTAGTGGCGATGCTCATGAGGTCTGTGAAGGCAGCTGCGGTGACAGAATCCTGTGGAAGGCAAAGTTCTTCCCTCCTGCCTTGCAGGAGGGAGGCAGGGCAAGCATCCCACTGGTGTAGAAGCCACTGGGGCTCTGAGAGGAGGAATCCCTCAGGGTAGTCGGACTACTCCCTGCACGTGGTCTGTGCTCATCTGCCTGTGTGGCCTGCAGTCCTCACCTTCAGGAAGCATGTCAGTCTCTCACCTCCTCTCTGTAAATTGTTTTACCTGGTAACAGGATCAGCTCAGCGGTACCCCACCTCATGGCTTCCTACCCAGAGCCTTCAAGTCCTGTGGGGGCCGGAGGCAGGAAGAGGGTTGTCCCCTGCCTGGGACTTATCAGGAAGGAGACAGATGAATAGGCTTTGGGGGGTGGTGACCAGCCAATACTGTGGGGACAAAGCTCCCCCCAGAAAGCTGTTTGGGAGGCGTAAGACCCCAAGCCAAAAAGGAGAAAGAGGTCCGATGGAGAATGGAGAATGGGGCTGTGCCTGGGCACAGCTCAGAGGACAGATGCGAAGGTCAAAGCCTATGAAGATGGCGAACTACTTGCCTTGCATCAGAAAAGCCTGGCTCCTCCGGTGTGAGAGCCACTGCCGGAGTGTGGGAGCTCACGAGGAGGTACAGGAATTCATAGTGGGTTTTGCTTCCTCTGACCACATATGGAGGGTGAACTGGCCTGATGCAGGGGTTGAGGAAGCTGTCACTGCTGTCTGGGGTCCAGGGACTCAGCCAGCAGAGACAGTTGTCCCTCCTATGTCGTATTTATCAGGACCCATATAGGGCTATATAGAGATCCACCTCGATGTAGGAAGCCATAGGTGTCAGCAAAGCCTTTCCATGCTATGCCTTTTCACACACACACACACACACACACACACATACACACACATACACACATACACACACACATACACACACATACACACACATACACATGCACACATACACACACACACATACACACACATACACATGCACACATACACACACACATACACACACACATATGTTATGTATGTACCTAGATATTTATCTATGTATCTATAATAAACTCTCATCTTAAAAAAAAATTTATTTATTTAATGTGAGTACACTGTCGCCGTCTTCAGACACACCAGAAGAGGGCATCAGATTCCATTACAGATGGTTGTGAGCCACCATCATGGGGTTGCTGGGAATTGAACTCAGGACCTCTGGAAGAGCAGTCAGTAATCTTAACCGCTGAGCCATCTCTCCAGCCCCCAACGCCCACCTTTTTAACATGAGAAGATGATTTGGTTTTGATTTTGAGAAAAGGTCTCTCACTATGTAGCTCAGGTTAGCCTTAACCTGAAGGATTAAGTCCTCTTGTCTCAGACTTCCAAGTACTGGGATTGCAATCATGTACCACCATAGCCAGCTAAAGCCCCTCTCAGCTGCTCCCCAGGACAACTGGAGTGGTAGAAGCTGCACTTGATTTTCTTGTCTCTGCTTCCCCAGCAGCTGGGACGTGTGTGGGGTGCGCATGCGCGAGCATGTGTGTCCATGTGTTCACGCTTGAGGCCAGAGGTTGGCATCCGGTGTCTTTGACAATCTCCTCAGTCTTAGTTTCTTTACTTCTTATTTTTTTGAGACAGGTTCTCTCACTGAACCCGGAGTAAGAGAATGAAGCTGACCTCACTGGTTTCTCTTCGGCAGACCCCAGGGATCTGCTCGCATCCACTTCCCCAGCACTGAGATTATAGGTGCCAGCCACTGTGCTGGCCTTTCTGTTCTTTTCCCTTTTCTTCATAGGTGCTGAGAATCGAACTCAGGTCCAATGCTGGCTTAGTAAGTATTTCACTGACTGAGGTGTCTCCCTGGCGCCCTTCATTTTTGTTTTCCTGTTTTTAATCACAGATTAAACACTCTCCCCCCCTTCTTTAATTCCCATGGCTGCGCCCCCCCTCCCCGCCTCCACCCCAGCTTGCAAGGGCTTGTACTGCCATTATCGGCGCATGCCACCCCTCCACCCCGGTTTTAAACGACAGCCTCCAAGGCTTGCACTGCCATCAGCCGGGATTTCCCAGCCAGGAGGACAAAGTTTAAAAAGAGTTAAGAGACTCGGTGAAGTTTCCATGGCCAAGCCAGTGATGTGTGTCCAACATGAACCTTAATCTGTCTGAATCTTGGCCTTCAGTGTTCACTCATGTGTCTTGCCAGCTGGGAGAGACAGGAAGGCCACAGAAGGTTCTCAGGGAATCAAACCCCAAATTCCCCTGCCCTTTGTCTCGCTGATCACCGCAGCAGCAACTCAGGGCAGAGATTTTGTCTGGTTTCTCAGCTGCTTGCTCAGTCCTTCAGCGCAGAGTGGACGTGGGGCGGGGCCTCTGGAGGCGAGCCCTCTTTGAGCTCCGCATCGCTGTGAAGCTGTGTGACCCACAGTGAGTTACTTTACCCATCTGTGTTGCAGATTTCCTAGTATCACCTCTTTCTAGGGCAGGTTCTCAACACTCCTGATGCTGCGACCCTTTAATACAGTTCCTCATGTTGTGGTGATTCCTCCAAGCATAAAGTGATTTTTGTTGCTAATTCTCTGCAATGTTGCTATTGTTATGAATCATTATGTAAATATTTGGGTTTTCCTATGGTCTTAGGTAACTCCTGTGAAAGGGTCCTTGGACCCCCAAAAGGGTCGAGACCCACAGGTTGAGAACCTCTGGTCTAGGGGGTTCCCACCAATGGAAACCCCCTACAACTCCTAACCCTTTATCTCCTCTCTCTCTCTTTTATGTGAACAAATAAATTCATATTTATCCTTTCTATGGTAGGTGTGGCTGTGAGGAAATAATGGAAAAGGAGAGGGGAGGAAAGAAGGAAGAAAAAAGGGGGTGCTAAGAACACGTATTCTTGCAGAGGATCAGGGTTCAATTCCCAGCATCCACATGGATGCTTGGAACAGTCGGTTACTGCAGTTCCAGGGAATCTTACGCCCTCTTCTGGCCTCTGTGGGCACTGCAGGCTTGTGGCACAGACATACATGGATTCACTCATACACATAGAATTAAAATAAATAAATATTTTTCTTAAAAATAAAGAAGGGAAACAATAAATAAATAAAGAGAAAACTGAAGTCTGCATACAACCCTCAAACCTTCAAAGCTTGACCTTTAAGAGCTGTGTGACTCTAGCCCGGCAGTGGTGGCGCACACCTTTGAACCCAGCGCTTGGGAGGCAGAGGCAGATGAATCTCTGAGTTCGAGGTCAGCCTGGTCTACACAGAGACACTGTCCCAACAAAACAAACAAAAAATGGGGGGAGGAGAAGGAAGGAAGAAAGCGATGTGTCACTCAATGTTGACCACAAGGAGAAAGAAGGGTGACTCTGAACAAAAGTATGAAAAATATGAGAGGCATTTGGTAGAAACGTCATTTGCCCCAGAGTCACTCCAGGCAGCTTAGACGGGCATGCAATGTGTGGCCATGAGGGGCAGGAAGGACACATTAATTCAGGTTTCCAGGCGACTGAACCTCACGTGGCCACTGGAAAGGAATCCCATCCTTGTTTAATTAAAAGTGAAGGGAAGGAAACAGAAAGGGAGAACCTGAAAGGGAGGGAGAAGCTGGAAGGGAGGGAGAAGCTGGAAGGGAGGGAGAAGCTGGAAGGGAAGGAGAAGGGAGGGAAGGATGGAGGAGAGAATGTGGCCTACTGAGGACCAACCTTGGAATGCATGGGGACATATCACTCCTGAAGTCACCAATGACCTTCTGGGTTGGGAAGTGTCCTTCCCTGACAAAACCCTGGAACAGTGTCCTTTACCATCCCCGTGTGCCAGTGCCTCCTCTGTGCCCTGGCATGACAGGCCATCTTTTTTTTTTTTGGTTTTTCGAGGCTGGGTTTCTCTGTGTAGCCCTGGCTGTCCTGGAACTCCCTCTGTAGACCAGGCTGGCCTCGAACTCAGAAATCCACCTACCTCTGCCTCCCAAGTGCTAGGATTAAAGGCATGTGCCACCACTGCCCGGCCAAGGCCATCTTTATCTAAAGTCTCCAAGTGATTCCAGGAGAGCTCAGAGCAGGAGCTGGCTGAGAGGCCTTAGCATCTCACTCACTTGGCCTTCAGACTCGTCCTGAGCGCTTGACTTATTCATCTGAAAGACAAGTGATTCACACTTGTGCTCCACACCTGTGTAGACTGGAACCTACATAGCCATGCCTGCAGCCAGAGGGTTGAATGCCAGCTATGCTGGAGGTTCCCCATAGACTGCTCAGGATGAGCTGCTTGTGGGCACATCCCACACATGGCCACTGAGATCCAGTGCCTGGCTGAGCTGGCCCACATTGGGGACACCACTGAATCCCAGAGATGCTTAAGACATAAAGGGACTGTTCCTGGACCAGGAAGCAGGGGCTCTGTGGCCCAAGCTTTTATCTCAGGATGTCTGACTAGGAGCCCCCATGATTTCATTATAGGATTGTTTCACTGAGTGTTTGTGAACAAATCAGTCCTCAATTACTAAACCAGTGCATTTGTCTGTTTCTTCTGGTTTCTGCTTGAGTCCAGTGAGTGCAGAAATCTCCAGATGAAAAGCAAGGGTTCTGAACTGTGGCTCTTGTGGTGGCTTCAGAGTGTTGAGCTTAGGTGCTGCCCCCTGACCTCTTTGTAGAATCACTACCAAGCTCCTGGAAACCCCTGTCCCCTCCTGGAAGACAACTTGTGTCTCAGAGCAGTGCACACATAGTGTGCACTGCTGTGTGCCTATGGAGAGCTCCTGACACTTTAAAGGCACCAATTAAGGGAATGGTGGGTCAGTCCTGCTTGCCTGACATCCTCCCCACCCCCTTTCCATCTTAGACAGCAAACAAAAGAGCCAGCCTCCCTTGTGGCCAGACCACCAAAGCGGAGTAAAGGCCCGGCCCTCCCCAGCTCCTTGGCTCTGCCCGACTGGGCACTTCCAGGATGGTTCAATGGCAGCCTTGTTGAGACTTCCACAGGGCTTGCCTGGAAGGAACTATTAAAAAGCAGTTTAGTCAAAACAAAAGCTTGTCTGTTCTCATTGTCTCCCTGGCTGCAGTTTGGTCTCTGCAGCTGAAAGTGGACCCGATGGGCCCCCAGATTTGGAAGCAGCCAGCTGTGGGTTCCCCATCTCTGGCTTCAATGTCTCATCCTGAGTAGAAAATTTATATCCAAAACTGGACCAGGTAGAGACCTTGGTAGGGAGCGGATGTGAATGGCCTCAGAATCCCCTGGAGCTCCCTGGAAAGTAGGGTGGGTGCTTATTGCTCTCATGCTGGCTCCCCAGTATCCTTTGGGGCACATGGGTATATAGGACTGCAGCCCTGTGACTCCAGGCTGGCTGTTCAGGACCCAGTTAGGACACATGGCCTGGAGAACTCTACTCTGCCTGCCTCTCCAGTCTCCAACCTAAAGGTTGAAGCAAGCAGGCATTATTTCAGGGCCCCAAAGTGGGGATGTGTATGTGTGTGTGTGTGTGTGTGTGTGTGTGTGTGTGTGTGTGTGTTTTGCTTACATTTATGCAAGTGCACCCCATGTGTACAGTGCCCTCAGAGACCAGAAGAAGGTATTGGTTCCCTGGAACTAGTGTTCAGGATATTTGTGAGAGGTTTCTAACTGCTGGGACTAGAACTCACATCCCCCAATAGAGCAGTGAGTGATCTTAATCTCTGAACTATTGCTCCAGCTCCTACATGAGTGCTCCATCTGAACATACACCTGAGTGCCAGAAGAGGGCATCAGACCCCATTACAGATGGTTCTGAGCCACCATGTGGTTGCTGGGAATTGAACTCAGGACCTCTGGAAGAGCAGTCAGTGCTGTTAACCACTGAGCCATCTCTCCAGCCCCAACCTTTAGTTTTCATTTTATTTATTTTTTTCAGTATTAGCAATGATGAGGTTTGGGGACAACTTGGGTCTGGGCTCACTTTGATGACTGTAGGATTCCTAGTTTGTATTTCTAGAGTGTCCTCAAAGATATATGTCATTGTCACAGTATAGGACTTCTTACAGCTCAGAGTTCCTTCCATGTGAGCTGAGCTTGGCCAAAACCACTCTGAGCTGTCTGTGATGGACAGAGGTCCCACACAGGCTGAGGAAAAGTTTAGTACACACCCCTGAAAACTGGCCAGAGAGCCCAAGCAGAGCAGCTGTCCTTGCCACTTGTGTTAGGTGTGCTTTCAGCCTTCATAGAGACAGTGATACCTAAAGGAGGGTCAGTGTGACTACCAGCAGCAAGACCCCACAGGGCAGGGTTTAGGGTTAGGTGGGGTTAGACCTCACAGATACCTAAAGGAGAGTCAGTGTGATGCCCAGTAGCCAGACCGCAAGGCACTTTCCCTAGCTCTTTTCTAAATTTATTTTGAGGCAGTCTTATTAAGTAGCCCAGGCTAGCCTAGAACTCACTCAGCAGCCTAGGCTAGCCCTAGTCCTGTGGTTGTCCTGCCTCAGCCTCCTGTGTAGCATGCTCTAATAAGCCTGACTTCTTCCCCTGGAAGATTCAGAAGCTCCCTCCTTCAAGCATGCTGCCTGTAGAGACTGGAGACCCATCTTAGCTATGGTATAACATTCCCATTCACCATCATCAGTCCCCATAAATTATCTCGGAGTAAACATGCATATTCTACAGAGAATGGGCCAAATTGGGATGGTCTGACAAAGCCACTTGGGTCACATGGCAAGTCTTTGTTGCTGACCCACAGACATACCACAAGCAGCAGGGACTTGGCATGGGTGAGCACTTTATGTCTAAAGTGTCAGGCTATACATGTGTTTAGATTCTGCAGACCGTGGGGTTCTCTATCACATCTCCTCCACTGCTGCCATAGAAAACCAAGTAGCCATAGATAATATGTAAGCAGTGGCCATTGCTATATTTCAGTCACATGTCTCAAATTATAACAGGCATCTTATTTGGCTCTCAGACTACATCTTGTGGGACCTAGGTCTAGAGAGATATGCACACTCTACCTTCTGAGGATGTAGGAGGATGTGCTGGTCTAAGCCTGGAATATGTGGAGACAGCAGCTGGTTTCTCATTCTCCCCTCTTTCCTTTCTACTAGACTCTCTTGCAGCTATGGTGTGCTAGCTGTGGAAATTTGAAGATGAGATATGACAAGATAGTCAGGAAAGGCTATTAGTTTCCTAAAAATTCAGGACAGACTCAGATGGCAGGTGCTTCCTGCCCTTCCTTCTTCCATTAATTCTCTGGAATTAACAGAAGGGAGATGTGGTGCCTGGAACTAGAGTAGGTATACTGCAGACCACAGGCTGAAACTGCTGCGGGTCAAGCAGGAAACTTGAGAAAAGGAGGCACTTGTACTTATTGTTTGAGAACCTGCATTGATGAGTATTGGACTTCCTATAGAATTCCTGTACCCTGAGGGGAAAAACAAAAACAAAAACAAACCAAAGCTTAAACCCATCATGTTCTTTTTTGGTCAGTTTCCATGGGGAGGTCTCTGCTGCAGCCAAATGCAATCTTGATTCAAACGCTGAGCCCAGTGATGGACTAACAGTCAACCAAGGACCATCGTTCAAGATTGCTGAGGCCGGTAGGCATCTTTTATCTCATTCTGCTGATAAGGTGCCCTGTTTTGGCATGGAGTTTATTTCATTTCATTATTTAGTGTGTGTGTGTGTGTGTGTGTGTGTGTGTGTGTGTGTGTGTCCCGCTAGAGGATGGAAAACCTTTGAAGTTCTAGAGACAGGCTTAGGTTTGTGTCTCAGCTTCCCTTCTTTCTTGCTACAGACTCTTGGATACGTTCCTGAAGCTCTGCATGTTCCTGCCCTGTTTGAGTTCCTGCCTGGTCTTTCTTCAGTGATGAAATAAACTCTTTCATCCCCAAGTTGCTTTTGGTCATGGTGTTTTATCACAGCAATAGAGACTCTAACTAAAATCCTGGGGCTTTTTGTCTGCATTCTTTTCTGCGTGTCAGAACTGTGGTCATTTCTCTCCCTCTGTGCAGATGTCAGCTGCTACAGGCTTATGGGACTTAGGGTAAAACTTTCTGTGTTAGTAGAGTGGGCGTCTCAAGACAGCCACTGAGCTACCCATGGATACACCCCCACCCACCCACCCCCACACACATGTCAGCCATGTGACCTGCTCTGACAAAAGGAAGGTCAAGGGAGGTCCCTAGCAAGAATTCATTCTGAGTGAGTGAGAGAGAGAGAGAGAGAGAGAGAGAGACTAGTTCCTCTCCTTGTCCACAATGCCCAGAGCGATGACTTCTTCTTATGACCTTAAGGTCACAAGTATAAACAGGGAAGCTCTGAGGAGGGAACACCAGGGAAGTGGCTTCAACAGATTCCTGGTGGCTACCAGGGAACTCCCAAGGCCATCTTGCTGCCACAGCCTCTCTCCGCACGGCTCTTTGAGGGTACTGGGGGGTCAAAACTGCCTGGGGGCCCCCACAGCCAAACCCTCTCCCTAAACCTGCTGAATGTGACAGTTTTTGTTGTTGTTTTGAGACTGGCTCTTACTCTCTAGCCTGGGCCACCTTGGAACTTGCCATGAAGCTTACTTGTGGGACATCCTTCTGCCTAAGCCTCCCCAAAGTGCTGAGATTACAGACTTGAGCCACCATGCCTGGCTTTGGTGAGCATTACTCTTGATGCTGTCCTTGCCCACCCCACTGTTCATGATTGCAAACTAGCATCTGTCTTCATACCTGTGCACCTGAGAGTCGCTGAGCTCCACCCTCAGGAATACAGAACCCAGCTGTACTGTATACAGCACCACCATGGATGCCTCTGACACCCAGTCTAAGGTAGTGCCATCTCCACTCTGAAGCTTCCATGGCTTCTGCTGCCCCAGGCTTTCCTCAGTCCCTTCCCACACTCTCCTTTGGTTCTTAGGTAACCTTGAGCTCCTGCTCTGTCCTCTCTCTTGGCTCTAGAGTACTCGCTTACTTCTACAGCTGTGTAACAAAATCATCATGGGACCCAGTGGCTTAGAGCTCAGAGCTGGGGTCTGGAGTGGGCTTCAAGGCAGCTCCATGGCTCCTCTGTAGGGTGATTGGGGCACAACCAGGGCTGGATGGTTACTGAGGCTTTGGCTAAGGAAGATGGGTATCCAGGCTTACATGTGTCCCTTGCTGACTGTGGGCCAGCAGTTACCCTGAGCTCCTGATCATTTGGGTCATCAGCATAGCCACACAAGGTGGCTGACCTCATCAGGCAGAAGAAAGTCACAGCACAATGCAGTCACAGAAATGCCACCAGCCACTGGCTAGGGGTGAGTCACAAGTCGCGCCCATACAGGAATGCTAGGAGGTGGGACTAGACAGGGCCTGCCTTACAGTTTGGGGGCTTCCTAACCTCCAATTACTCCATGGTATGTCCTTGGAGTCAGGTTCTTAATTACACATCTTGGTGACCCATTCACAGCAGCCCCCTGGCCAATGTGTAAACACACACATATGTCCTGCCCCAGGACCTTTGAACATGTCATTTCCTTGAGCTAGACCACATTTCTGCCCAATAGTGGGATTATCCCCAGATTTTCAGTCTCTGCTATGATGTCTCTCCTCAAGTAGCTTTTTCCAGTTGCTACTGCTGAAATGGCCCTGTCCCTCTGAACCTCTCTTGCTGTCACTGGATAACTTCTCCATGTCACAAAATTTGTTCCCTGTCACACCCCCCCAGACTCTTGGAAAGGGCCTGTCACACAGTGGTTGTCAATAATGCCTGTCCTATGAGGAGAGAGCAGACTCTAGGGAAAAAAATCCAAGCACATGGAGAGGGCTGGAGAGATGGCTCAGTGGTTAAGAGTATGTGCTGATCTTTCCCAGGACCAGAGTTTGGTTCCCAGCACCCTTAGTGTCAGGCAGCAGACAACTGCCTGTAACTCCAGCTCCAGGGAATCTGGTGCCCTCTTCTGGTCTCTGTGGGTACCTACATTCATGTGTCCAAATTCATACGTAGATGCCTACATAATTAGAAATGAGGTTAAGGATGGCACAGAGAGAAACCAGGTCAAGACCACACAGCTGAACCACTGGAGAATGTCACTGTCCCCCCCCCCCCCCCAGTGTCTCAGTGTCATGCTGTGAAGGACGGCCACATGATCTGGGAGTTCCTCTGAGGGAGGTGAGAACCAAACAGATATTCACCAAGGATGAGTGGAAAGTTACACTAGTTATTGAGTCAGGCCCAGAATCCCGATGGTGGTGTCAGCAAGGCCTGGGAGCCTGAAGATCATGCATGACTCAGTATCCAGAGTTGCCAACCCAATGATGACCAGGCAGTGGCTCCTAGGAGTGAAAGGGTCTGGAACTGGTTGTTAGCACTACTCTCCAGGAGTCTGCTGCCCGTAGACCAGATCAGGGGCTTCCCTGAGCCAACCTGGCTTCATTCTCACCGCTTGTGTCCCAACAGCAATGGAGAGAGAGAGAGAGAGAGAGAGAGAGAGAGAGAGAGAGGGCCTAAGGAGAGCATACCAGGAAGACCTTCCCTTAGGGACCTCATCCTGGCCTGGGCTTTGTCAGACCTGCCTAGAGCCTCCCATGAGGGTGGAGATTAGTGGAGGTGTACTCTTCCAGTACATTTGAAGCCCTGGTTCCCTGGTTCTAGTCCTGCACCTTAAACTACCCCCAAACCAGCTCAGAAACACAATGCCCCCTTTTCATCATTAAAGACAGAGACTCTTCAAGCCCACTGACCTTCCTGGACACTGTCACTTCCTAACATTACCGACAGAAAGTTCTTTCCTCCTGGTGATGGACAGACTCATCATGGTGAAGGTGGCTTATGTAACATAAAACTCATCAAGAAGGCTGAGACAGGAGGACTGTCATGAGTTCGAGACAGGGCTCCACAGTAAGACCCTGCTTCAAACAAACAAAGAAAGAACCAAATCCCGGAAGCCCCAGAGACTTCCAGGTGGCGGCCTGGAGGAGGTGGAGACTTCTAAATTCCCAGACCTTCTCTTGCTGTGTGCAGCTGTGCTCCGGAGGAGGGGGGACTTTGGTGCCCACATGGGGCCTCTTTCACAGTGTGTCTTCTAAGTCCTGTCATGTTGTTTTTATCTATAAAAACCCTGCCTGGGAGCCAGGCCCGCTCCCCCACCACAGGCCAGTTTTATCTGCACAGCTTGTTTACCGCTTCATTCCAAGACAAGGGTGTCTGAGGCCCAGATGCCTCCGACGTGCACCGAGCCTGGGGCGCAGGACGGCCACCCTCTGTTGATCTCCTGCCTTCTTCAAAGATGAAAATAAAAGAGCCAAATGTCTGGAAATTAAATTTTCTGGTTATAACGAGGCTTTTGAAGCCCCGAAAATCGTCTTCTGTTTCTCTGCTCCCCTCCCCGCCCCCCCTGCCTGCTCTTTCCAGCAAATTCCCACATGGCATTTGGGAATCAAAGGATTTTTACCCCATCATAACAAAGCCAAGGCCACTGTGCCAGAAACAGGGAAGGACACAGGGAGCCACCGATTCCCACTGGGTGGGGTAGTGGGCCTTGAGACTGCTGTCCTTCCTTGGGATGTCACAGCTCAGCAGCCCCAACAGGAAAAGGTTTACCATGAAACCTTTTTGTGTCTGGCAGCATGTCAGCTTCTGGCTCAGGATGCTTGTGGATGGATAGACAGACTGCTCCCTGGGAGTATCCAGGGGCAGAGCAGGCTAGAGAGAGAGGGCTTGCTATTTCTTTGGCCAGAAGTAGTAGGTGAGACCCTAATAATAATAATAATAATAATAATAATAATAATAATAATAATAATA
>JADRCH010000123.1:994708-1017823 GCA_019843965.1 Rhynchomys soricoides
TAATAATAATAATAATAATAATAATAATAATAATAATAATAATAATAATGCACTGTGTGGACTCTGTTCCTGGGGAGGGAGCAAGCAGGTGTCTGTGCTGAGTTCTTTTGGCAGCAGGAATTTGGTCCTGACTGACTCTGGCCAGGTGAGTGCAGTAGTGGACAGACAGACGGGGCTGCACCTGGAGCTCCAGCAGGTTAGAAGTTGAACCTGGGTCAACTGATGCTCACTTCGAACCTGCTGTTCCCTGTACCGACCCTTCCTGGTTTATCTCATGTCTAGCTTCTCAAATGTACTTCCTTTAACCCCCCAGCCCCCTTGGTTCTTTGTCTTTGCTCGGCTCTTACCTGTCAGTCACTCAGTCTTTCCAGGGAAGGGTTGAGATAGGGTCTCTCTGTGTAGCCCTGGCTGTCTTGGAACTCGATATGTAGACCAAGCTGGCCTCGAACTCAGAGATCTGCCTGCCTCTGCCTCTAGAAGGCTGGGATTAAAGGGGTGCGTGACCATGCTGGATCTTGTCACTCACTCCTGTTCCTCCTCACATTCCTTCATTAAAATATAAAGGCAATGAGAACATCTCTCCACTGCTGCTGCTGAAGGAATTAATAAGCGCATGTGAACAGTCAGCGAGTGGATAAGAGTGCAGAGACCATTTCAGAGTGTGGTAAATCTGGAGGCTGCCATTTTCAGAGACGATGGAGATGATACAAGAGCATGCTGTGTACGGAGTCCATCACTTCACACATAGCCCTGGGTCTCTCTGTGACACCTGCTGGCTCTCCCACGGTCACGGCCATGCTGGCTCTGCTTTGTCTTCCCAGACCAGGATCCCATAGTCTCTTTGTTTTTTGTTTTCCACAAAAAGAGTAAATCTGTAAAAGTGTGCATAGTTGGCACGCTTAGAGCTTCGTCATTTGCCACTCTGGCCAGCTTGTATGGTGACTTGCGTGTGACAAGCTCTGGCTGGAGAGGCATAAAGTGTTGGTGAGATCCATTCATAGCCCACCTAGCTCTCAGGGCACTTCACGAAAGTCATTTCACACACCCACAGTAGGTGGCGCTATCACAAAAAATGATGCCGTGAAATGTCTGGGGCTTCAGGCTGGCTGGGTTCACAGTGATTCTCTGCTTTCTGTGTATGCAGCCCTGAGCACATGCTTAGTTTCTTGGAGTCTCCGAGTCTTCTTCTGTAGACTACACAAATGGTGTCTGTTTTGGAAAACTGAGAAGGAATACAGAGGTGAAGAGGGTCATGCCAGCTGCTGCGTCTGCTGTGTTTCCTGGTTCTGCTTGTCTGGTGGGCACTACAGCCTGTTTGCAGAGATGCTGGGGTGAGCAATCTTACACTTGCAGTCAGGACAGCCCTGGGAATGTGTCTCTGGGCTCAGCTGGCAGGATGGATGGAGGGAGCCGCTGTGGCCGAGTGAGGGCTCCATCCAGAATCTTTTGTCACCTGGTAGTTGTATGATCAGGCCTTGCTGGTCCTTTTCAATCCGGAAGGAGAAGGATCGAAAGAGTCTATCATCTGTCTGCTGTCACTTGGCAGGTGACCAAGGATATCACAGTGGTTCCAGATTCTGAGTCAGGTGACAGTCCAGCCAGTCCATATTTCTCTCTGAAAGCTTGCTCATTCATCACTGGGCACTATGTGCATTCACAAACCATTCCAGCTCTCAGGGATGTGAACAAGTCAAAATAGATTCGATATCCACATTTTAAAATATTTCATTTTTAAATGTGTGTGTGTGTGTGTGAGAGAGAGAGAGAGAGAGAGAGAGAGCGAGAGCGCCTAGTGTGGATAAGCACACTTGAGTGCAGTGTCCTCAGAAGCTAGGAAAGAGATCTGGAGCTGAGATTAATGGCAGTTACCACATGGGCACTGGGAACTGAACTTGTATCCTCTGTAAGAGCAGAACTTGCTGTAAATCATCCACCGTCTCTTCAGCTCCATCCTACACGCCCACATCTTCACAGGGGGAAGAAGGCAATAGACCAGAAACTATGTATTTTGGGTGGTGTGAAGTGTAAACGAGAAAAAACCCATCTCCCCAAGCCTATGTCTTGATTTGAATTTGTCAGATATGGCAGTTCTAAGCAACGGTTAGCATCATGGGCACAATGGAATCTACACTTTGCACTGGCTCCACGATAGGGACTGCCCAGGCAAAACAGGACTCTCAGCAGCGGGTCTCCTGGACTTGGTCTCTGGCCTCGATGCTCATGACTGACTACACACGTGCCTTCCCGACTTGTCTATGGGACAGGAAAGCCTACAACCCTATGAAAGGCTAAGCGTCTGTGCTTTGAAGGGAGAGCTGTGCTCCTAATCTAGTTCTCAGGAGGCTTTGCATCCAGTTTAAGACACACACCCCCAACTGGTAATCTCCGCACATTGGCTTACTCCCGTGAATCAGGATTGCACTGGTTAAGAGAGGCTTTGGTGAGGATAATAAAACCAAAGTAAGAAAAGATCAGGTGTGTGTCTGTGTCTGTATGTGTCTCTCTGTGTGTGTCTGTTTGTCTCTCTGTGTGTTCATGCATGTGCTTGTGCTTGTGAGGTGGTGTGTGCAAGACGTTGGGTGTTCTCTATCATCTTCCAGTGATTCACTTTGAGACAGGATCTCTCTCACTGAACCTGCAGCTAGGCTGGCAGCCAGCAAACCCTAACAATTCTCCTGTCTCCACTCCTCCACAGTGCTGGCTTTGTATGCCGATGTTGGGATTTGAACTACGCTTCTCTGGCTTGTGCCGCAGGCCGTTTTGATCCACTTATCTCCCCGAGAGGATTCTGTGTCTAGTGGTGACTGCACAGGGCGAATGCAGATTCTAACCGCAGCTTGTCGAAGACCCCTGAGTTACAGCCAAATAGCATCTCTCCTGCTCTAAGAAGAAAACAACGAAGCCTGGATTGCCAGGGCTTTTGCTGCTGACAAAGAAATCAGCACACAATGGCTTAAGCTGGGAAATTCGGGCCCAACCCCAGCAGGGGTTGCACGTGTGTGCAACACACACACTACTAAAATAAATAAATGTAAGAAAACCATTTAAAAACAATGTGCTTGCCAGCCAATAAACATGAGCATCATCATATGTGGCCTCAGCACGGGTTTCCCTGAGTGCTCAGAGCTGTCTGGGGAGCTGGGGTCAGGGTCTGGAATGGTATTACTGTCCTGGCTCTTCCTCTCCTTACTGTATGTAGTACTAGTCCCCAGCCTCGTGCCTGTGCTCACAGCTTTCCTCAAGGAAGCCGGCAAGGGACCAGGCACTCTTCGGCCCAGGTGGGGCTTGTGCTGGTCCCTTGGTGTCTGCTGTGGCAGTGGGGCACATCGCTTGCTTCTGCTTTAAAGGAGGTATACAGAACAGGCCCCAAGACACTGTGGGCACGGGTGGGCAAGGGTCCTGCCAGTATTGGGAGACACAGGGGGCATGTCTCTGTTCTGGGGCATCCTGGTGTCTGAGGACTAGAGCTCTGATTGGCAGCCCTGAGCAGGTTCCTATCAGCTGACCTGAGCTCTTCTGGTATGTAAGCTGAGGGTAATTATGGTGAACTTGGCACAAGTGGTTGGGAGAGCAGACAGTTAATTTAGAAAGGGCTCTAGCCCAGCTGGGCGGTGGTGGCACATACCTTTAATCCTAGGACTCAGGAGGCAGAAGCAGGAGGATCTCTTGAATTTGAGGCCAACCTGACCTATAGAGTGAGTTCTAGGATAGCCAGGGCTACACAGAGAAACCCTGTTATGAAAAAGCAAAAATAAAAAACAAACAACTGAAGAAAAATGGAGGTACTCCAGTCCTAATTGGCAGGCAGGTGATTTTTCAATCTGCAGCCTTGGCACCTTAGCTGTAACTTAAGAGACTGTTTGGTTCTTCGTGGAGGGTCCACAGAAGTAGCAGCTGCCAGCCCTGGGAATGGCATGGTCCAGATGCCTCCTGACCTGTACGTGAGATCTGCACTCAACCTGTACTCCAGCAAATAAACAGCAGCAATCCGGCTAGGCCTGTTCCATAGCGTGACTCTGGATCGGGTTCCATGACTGGTTGGACCTAGTGCCAGCCTTTCCCAGTCTCTCAGTCATCTGGGCTTTTCATGCTGTACCCTGTGGAAATGCAAGAGCGCGGGAACGTGGGCTTAGCAGCTACCACCCGTGGAGGAAAAATGTCCTGTGGGTCAGAAGCTCGCTGTCATCAAGGAGAGTTAATGTCCATTACTAAGCTGGCCTTGCTCCAGAGGGATGAAGGACAGGCACAGTGGTCAGAATACCTACATCTCTCTCTCTTTCTCTCTCTCTCTCTCTCTCTCTCTCTCTCTCTCTGTATGTGTGTACGTACATACGTATGTAATTGCATTTGAGGTAAAGGCTAAAGGTCAACCTCAGGTATGTCCCTCAGGAGCTATCTACTTTGTCTCTGAGTCACGGTTTCCGAGGAATGCTGGAGCTCACAATTGGGCTAGGTTGCCAGGCTCACCAGTGAGCATCAGGGATCCTCCTGTTTCTGCCTCTACTGCTCAGATTACAGGAGCAGAGGGTCATACTTGGCTGGGGATGAACTCAGCCCTTCACACTTGAAAGGCAAGCACTTTCCCGACAGAGTTCTCTCCTTGGCCCATTTCTTTCTGGCAATAGGTTCTGTGTAGCCCAGTCTGGTCTCCATCCACAGTCCTCCTGCCTTATCATCCCTAGAACTGGGGTCTCTTGTCCATCAGGTGCAGCGACACCCTGAGCTGATGATGTAGAGTTTCTTCTTCCTGTTTAAGTGTGCAAAGAGCACACAGGAGGGAGGCTGCTGCAGGGAGATGCTCCTTAGGAAGACAGGCATGGCCAGTGTGCAGAAATAAATTACCCTGTTGGGTGGTGCCCTAGGCACACAGGAGTGTGGGGGGGGGGGGAGGGAGAGGAAGAGAGAGAGAGAGAGAAAGGAAGAGAGAGGGAGGGAGGGAGAGAGAGAGGGAGGGAGGGAGAGAGAATGTGTGTGTGTGTGAGAGAGAGAGAGACAGAGAGAGACACAGAGAGAGAGAGACACAGAGAGAGGCAGTTGTCTCTTGGACCCCAGGTTTGATGGGGGTGGAAAAGTGGGGAAAGAGTCTTTTGACCAAGGGTCTGAGATCCAGGTCATCAGGTCTTGACTAGGTTGGGTGGGGCCAGAGGGCCTGTACCTCTGGGTGCAGGGCACCCCTGGCTCAGCTCCCAGGCCCCAGGCAGATGGAATGAAACTTTGCAGTCAAAGATGAGGTCCCACCTTGCCTTGAAATGTGAATGTCAGCAGAATTCTTTTCTTTTTTATTGCCTTAGAGACATAGTGGCTGGGGTCAAAATCACCTCTGCAGGCTATGAAGCAGTATACCAGATGAGAACAGCCTTGCCCAGCGCCGGGAGGCCAGAAGGAGAGAGCAGCTTCCAGACACAATGACACCCCTCCATTCCAGGTCCAGGTGGCCCAGGTGTGGAGCAGCCTGGGGGGATCACATTACCCTCTAGAGCCTGTACTGGGTGCCCTGGCGGGGTGGGGGTGGGGAACCATGCTGGGGCTGGGGCTGGTGTGGGTCAGAGCCTGGCTACTCAGAAAGTCCCTGGACCAAGGCTGGCCTGGGGTGGGGGCTGGGGGACAATAAGGAGCTGGTAGGGGACTGAGGGACAGATGAGGCTTAATGTTGGCTGGGGTCCTCCTTTCCCTTCAGGCCATGGCTGTTTGTTCAGGTCTGTCTTGCTCCTCTGATCAGGCCACCATGGAAAATTCGAATCATTTTAACTGCCAGAAACTTCTTCTTGGTGGGTTTTCTGTCTTAACCAGAAGGCAACTAACATTTACCAAAGATATCCTCTGTACCCCAGGCACCTGGCAGATCCCTTTCCATGTGGGGACCATGTGGATCCTCAAGCAACCTTGGGAGGATCCCAGTCTCCCATTTTATAGATAGGAAAACTAAGGCAGGAGCCACACAATTTTACTCTCACTGTGCCAGCTGGAAGAACTGAGTGTGAGGTCCTGGGTTCCCTGGGTCCAGGCTGTCACCTCCTCCCCACAAGGTTGGCTGTCCCCAAACATCCTCAAAGCCTTCTCTGGGGGGACCTGGGTCCCTGGCAGGGAGGAGGTCTGTCCTGCTCATTTGCTCTGTCAGTCAGGAAACAGCTAGATGAGGTCTTGGGAGTCTTCCCTCCCCCAGGGTTTGACAATGAGGTGTTAGGAACTCAGAGAGAATCTTATCTCTGGAGTCCTAGGAATGAGAAAAGGTGGCCTCTGGGAGGTGGGGACCTGGGAGAGGGGCCTGGGAAGAAAGAGGTGGCCTCTCACGTTCCACTCCTCCGACACTGGCCTTTTAGGTTAGGTTTGGGTGATTACCATTCACCCAAATACTTGGTGAGGAGACATCTGCTGTGTGTGTGTGTGTGTGTGTGTGTCCCCTTGTGCACGAGTGCACGCATGCGCCCTTGGGAAGAAGGTCCCAGGGAGAGTCCAGTAGGAAACACACCAGGAGGTAGGACTTTTCTGGTAGAGGAGCCAAGAGGAACCCCTGACAAATGAATGTTTTCCATGCGCAAATTGGCAGCACCCAGACCTGCTCCTCCCTTTATGATGGCCACACCTTGCTTGCTAAGGAGATGGTCCAAAAGATGGAGGGTGGGTTTGAACTAAGAGGCTTTTGTCAGCAGCACACCTTAACCTGATGTCAGTCTAGACTTTAGAAGGAAGTGCCTGTCGAGGCTTCAAAAAGGCCTTGGGCAGGGCTGGGGCTGGGGCTGGCTTAGCTCTTGATACTGCTCTGAGGGCAAATGCTGGCTGGGCTCTTCTTTTTGATACCTTTTCCAGGAAAGTCTTTCCTTCTGAAGCTGTCTGTCCCACCTGCCATTTCATCTGTGTGGCCCAGTCTCTCTGTAGGGACTGCAGTAACCCAAGGTGCTGTTTTATGGACAGAGAATACAGTGGTTCTCCTATCACGGCTGCCGCTGAGGGGCCACATGTCCCTCCTCTACCCAAGCCTAGCCAGCGGTACCATCTCTGCCTTCTTGGGTGCCTCTTCCACCTGGGTTCTGATGCTTCTCAGAGAGCAGAACAGGGAACGACTGCTACCCTTCTGTCCCAGACCTTGCTAAGGGTCTTTGATGTTTCCAGGGGTCTGAGAACCAGCTGATCATGGAGGTCGCCACGCTGGCCCATTCACTCTTATGTCTTCCTGCCTGGTCTATGTGTGGCACCCATGCTGGCCACAGAAGGCCACACACAGCCTTCTGAAGTGAGGGCAGGGCCCCTTTGTTTATTCAATATCAAGAACTGTAACATGGTCACGGGAGATCATGTCTCCATCTCATAGCCTGAATGGCAGGGAGAGGTCTCTCAGGACCTACCTGGGGCTGGGGGTGAGGGTGTTAAATAGTGAGGGACCAAACGACTTGTGTCAGGATAAGGGGTGGGTGGATTCTCCCCCCACCCCCAAAAGAGAAGGGGGTGGGAGCACTCTCTAGTCAGATTTCACTTATGTGCTCTGTAGAGATGCAACATCTGGGGTCCCTCAGCCTTTGGGTTCAAAAATACTAGAGAGGAAAAGCCTAGAAGTACCTGGACCCGGACTCTTTAGGGGCTGCACTTGAGGCGGAGGTGTGTGTGTGTGTGTATGTGTGTCTGTGTGTGTTGGGAGTGTGAAGTGCAAAGAAATAAAAGTAACGTCTGTAGGCGGAAACAACGTTATCTCCACTTTATCTCTGCGGGTCCTGGAAGGTTCCCAGAGGAAGTGGCACTCGAGGGGGGAGGGGCAGGGAGAGACAGTTCCCGGAGGAGCAGAAGCCTGAGCTGGCAGGCGGTGGGAATACAGAGCGGACGGGGGGGGGGGGGCCGGGGGGGTCTGCATGACTGGAGTAAATGGAGCCTTTGGGAGGTTCGAAAGATGAGCCAGGACCAAGAGTGGCCACCTCCAAGGAGCCTTCTCCGATTCCTGCGCTCCCTTCCGGATGCTTTCCTAGCGCAGCCCGTAGTTGCTACACTTTGGCCACTTCCAAGTGCGAGTCCCGAGAGGGCTGGGCTGCCTCGGATTCCTCTCTCTGCGCCCCTGCGGCGTCCGTCCCAGTGCCGGACACCCAGTGGGCACTCGGTAAATATTTGTAGAGCGCCCTGGGAGGAATGAATGAAGCCATTGGGCCAGGCTTGGGGAGGGCGGGGACAGGCGCAGGTGGGAGGCCGAGGGAGCGGGAGGGGCGGGGAAGTCGGTCCTCCCGCTCCTCCCCTCGGCCCCGGCCCCAGCGCGCCCAACTCCGGGGTTCCCGAGGCTGCTGGCGGGCGATCCGGAGTGCGCAGGGCTGGAGCAGCGACCTGAGGCTTCTGTTTGGGGCGCGGGAGATCGGAAGGGGGTTTGTCGCTGTGGCCCGCGGGCCGGAGCGCGATCAGAGCGGGAGGAGGGAGCTAGGGTTCGCCCAGCGCCCAGCTGCCTCCCCGGCACTCGCTCTCCGGACTCGTAGGTCTGCAAGCTGCTGCTCCTCCCACCCCGGCCCGCCTCCTCGCTTTCTTGCTCGCTCTCTGGAGTCGCTGTGCTAGCCTTGCGGTGCGTGCTGGCGAGTGCGGGCCAAGGGGCCCCGGGCCAGAACTAAGCAGAGGACTGGGGCGTCCCGGGCAGAGCGCAGCCGGCCGGGGAGTGGCCATGTGTGGCGAGGCCGCGGTGAAGCTCGTCTGCAGCAAGTGACCTCGGGTCGTGGACCGCTGCCCTGCCCCCTCCGCTGCTACCTGGGGCGGCGCGGGCCCGGTGCCCCGGATCGCGCGTAGAGCCGGCGCGATGCACGTGCGCTCGCTGCGCGCTGCGGCGCCACACAGCTTCGTGGCGCTCTGGGCGCCTCTGTTCTTGCTGCGCTCCGCCCTGGCCGACTTCAGCCTGGACAACGAGGTGCACTCCAGCTTCATCCACCGGCGCCTCCGCAGCCAGGAGCGGCGGGAGATGCAACGGGAGATCCTGTCCATCTTGGGCTTGCCCCATCGCCCGCGCCCGCACCTCCAGGGAAAGCATAATTCGGCGCCCATGTTCATGTTGGACCTGTACAACGCCATGGCGGTGGAGGAGAGCGGGCCCGACGGACAGGGCTTTTCCTACCCCTACAAGGCCGTCTTCAGTACCCAGGGTCCCCCTTTAGCCAGCCTGCAGGACAGCCACTTCCTCACCGACGCCGACATGGTCATGAGCTTCGTCAACCTAGGTGAGTGGCGGTGGGAGGGGATATATCTCAGACCCGGGCCACTTTGGGATAGGGAAAGGGTCGCAGCTAACAGCCACTGTGGTCCACCTTCTCATTTGCAAAGCATCAGTGCCGGCCAGAGACTCTCGCACCGAGGTCTTAGTCTGTGCGTCTCGGGTAAGTCTTGCCGGCTGGGAAGGTGTGTGGGGGGGCTACCGGGAGGGAAGGACCGGCCCTGAGTCTCTTTGCCTGCTCCGCCGCGGGTTCATCTCACTCTGGGGCGGGAGGTCCCGGCCCGGCAGCGGCTTAGTTCAAAGCGCCCGGCTGGGTCATGTGAGCTGAACCGGCTTCAGCGGCCCACGCTACCTGGATTTAAAGGGCCCTTGTGGGCAAAGCTGCCTTCCCGCCTTTCCTCCGCCCCCCTAAGCCCAGCTTGGCTCTGGCATTCCGCGCATCCCCTTTCCTTCCCCTCTCTACCTGTCCCTTTGCGGTGCGCCTGTGTCGGCGCGCGCTCAGAGTGCCGCGGGGCTCCTCTCCTAGCCGCCAGTCGCCCACCTTTGGACTCTCGGCTGGAGCCGGGGAAAGAACGTTGCCATTGCGAGTTTTCTATTTTAAATATTTAATGATAGGTCCCGGGCGGGCAGAATCCATTTTCAGCGTTTATCACGTGTGGCGCGCAAACCACGGGTTTTGGCGATTGGGTGGCTGGGGACTTCGGAACAGAGGCCGCCATGGAATGGCTGGGGAACCCGTTTCCTTACAGTAGTTCCAGCCAACCCAGTGATGCGAGACTGGGTTGCAGCTGGTCTGAGACAGCTCCCCCCCCCACCTTCCCCCCCGCATCTGTGCGCGCACACGTATCTAACTTGCTCAAACTAACCCCCAGCCGTGCTCTGTGGGGCTGATCATCAAATATTTGGCTTTGGTGATAACAAGTCCTGATAGTGCCATTTCCTGAGTCGCTTTTATTCTGCTTGTGGAAGTTGCTGAGAAAACCCCAGGTCAAGACACCAAACACACCATGGGCGCCGCCGTGTCAACTTGGAAATAATGAAGCTTGAAGACCATCCCTCCCTCGATGGGCACCTGGGGCTCCCAAGTGATCTCTGGGAAGGCAGGGTCCTGTTAATCCTCTCAGCTCCAGATAAAGGCCCTGGAGCTTCTGGGAGACCATTGTCTGGTTCCATTAAAGGTCAAAAATATCAAATAATGAATCAAGGGTCAGGGTGTAAAGGCGGGTGATAGAGCTGCCAAAATAATATAGAGCAAATTCAAATTCTCCTTAGACACTTGTTAAGAAGAGGCCCTGCTTTGGAACAGCCTCCGAGCCCTGAAGGTAGGAAAGGAAAGGCCAATTGCCGAGAGATTTTCCTGGGGGTAGGGTTTAGGGTGTTGGCAGATTGTGGCTGTCTTTCACTGTGTCCTTTTTTTTTTTTTTTTAAATATGTGAATTAATTTCCAAAAACTAAAGTAGACTCCTCAATAGATGCTTAGCAGTATGTGGTCAACATGGATCTGTGAAGCCATCCCGAAGCCAGGCTTAACAAGGCCCTTTCCCTGGGTGAGGGTCAGGGCTTATGGCCTCTTCTGTTCCCTCCTGTGATCTCCAGCAGGGCAGTGGGTCCTAGCTGATAATTCAGAGCCTTTGGGGGTGTGTGTGTGTGCGCATCAAGCAGCAATAGGTAATCCCTGACTTTGGTGACAGTCTCTATATTTCAGGTCTGGCAGTGTGGCCCCAGCTGGCCTCCTGCATCCCAAAGGGCCAGGTGGCTTCCAGGGCGGCTCCCAGGGCCCTTCTGGGAACCTGGCGGGGGCGGTTGCTCCCCCCCCCCCCAGCCTTGGGTACAAGCTGGGGCATGCTGGGGAGGCCACAGCTGGGTGGCTTCCTCTGGCTGCACACACACCTTTCAGTCCGTTCTTTCTTTCATGTTGAGAGGACAAAGCCTGGCTTGTCTGAGCCTCTTAATCAGTGGGGCTGGCTTTGGGCTTTTGTGGGACTGTCCTGACTTTCTCAGGCCTGGCTTTCTGGATCATCACTCCTAATTAGATAGCAGAGTGGCTTTTAACAGAGCCCATGGACTGGGTCTTGTTTTCTTTTTCTGTCCCTAACCTAGAGGTAATGAGGGGAAGCCCCAGACTGTAGCTGCTAAGAGCTTCCTGTAGGTGTATCTTTAATCTCTGCTGGGCCACAGCACAAGCATGTACCTCCTGCTCCTGCTGGTGTGACTTGGAGATGGCAGCTGGGTTGGAGAAGGGCATAGTGACTGGAAACTCATCCCCACACTGAGTCTGCTGAGAAAGCATGGTCGGTCGGACCAGAGATAGACAAAGTTTTAGAATGCCAAGTTCACTCTTACCCTTTGCTCCTGAATGAGAAAATGTCTCGATTCCTGTCAAACTGTCCCTTGTCACCCTTAGAGCAATTGGTGTTGGTAGCAGAGACTGATTCCCTAGCTGCCTTCCACACACACATACCTCTGCCCACATGCCTCCACCATTCCCAGTCAGGCCTGCTTGCTCTGCCCACATGCCTCCGCCATTCCCAGTCAGGCCTGCCTGCTCTGGGGACCCCTGCCTCAGACCTGAAGGCTTTTGCAGATCAACTGCCTTTATCCTCCTGTCTGCAGCCAAACTGGTTTTTGTTCTTGTAAGTTTTTCTCCCTGGAATTTGAGCAGTTTGCCAGGCCTAGTGGGATATACACTAGAGGAAAATTCACAGCAAAACCAGGTTCTATGTGTGAGGACTTGACTGCCCCAGATGACAAAGACCAGCTGGAACCATAAAGTCCCTGGGAAAGCTGGCTAGTGACTTGCATGGGATACCCATCCTCCTGGCTCTGGCCCCAAAGTTCAATGGCAAGACCTGTAAACTGGTTTGGATTAACAAGCCCCCCACTCTTCTGGGTAGACTTCATTTTGGAATTCAAAACAGGCCACACTCTCTCAAACAGTCCTCAGGCAAAGCTGATCCTGCAGAGCCCAGCTACTCTTTGTTTGGGGAAACCCAACAGCCCTGTTCAGAATCTTCTAGAAAGCCAACTGGCTTGCAGAGGCTGTATGTGACTCCTGTTTATCTCTGGGCCAGGTTAGGAAGGAATGAAATTTGTTTAATCTTCGAAGCTAAGTTAGAAAAAGGAGCCAGTCAGAACCCTGTCATTATTGTAACCAGCACATAAAAGTGGCTTTTGTTAACATGTTCTGGTAAAGCAGAGGTGAGGCCTAGCAGCTCTGCTTTTCCCTTTACCCTTGTCTGGCTGTCCTTTTTGGAGACAAGTGTTTGGCGTTAAGATCTCTCCTTTACCCCTCCGGACAGACCCTACCACTGAGGAGTGGCAGGGAAAGGTTCTGTTACAATTTAAACACGTCCTTTGGGAAGTGCGCCACAGCCTATGGCTGCAGGCGCCTGCAGCTGTAAGCTGGCCCGCCTTAGAATTTGGAAGGGGCGCTTTCACATTCCAGCCCTTTCTGGTTAGCAGAGGAAGGTTAATAGAGATGTCACATGGCTTTCCTCCCTCTCTCTCTCTCTCTCTCTCTCTCTCTCTCTCTCTCTCCTTTCCACCGATCAACTTCACCATAGGGGTGCACCAACAGCTGTGTTTTCAGTAACCCTTTCAAAGTCACATTTAAACCTCATTTTCCTGGATCTATAAATCAAAGATTTACCCCCCCTCTTTTTCCCAAGAATATTATGTGACCCAGATTTGAACTGTTTTGGATCTTTTATGTATGTTTCCCTTCTGAAACCAAGGCAGGCTATGGCTGGGCCCTGGATGGCAGCTCAGATGGCTGCTTTGGGGGTTTATCCAGGGCAATCATTTGGGTCTGAGGTTCCCTTGGAAGGTGGGAGGTAGTGCAGAGAAGACTAGTTGATGGTTTTCCAGCATGGAGAAAAGAAAGTGAGACCCTCAGAGACCCAGCTCCAGAGAACTGGGTTGGAGCCTTACCTTGGTGGTGGCAACGATGGTGGCAGTCGGCAAGCCTTTGCCTAGATTAACAGAGGGTGGACGATCCCCTGACCACTGGCATGCTTGTGATGTGAACACATGTCATATGCCTGGGAGACAAGTGATGATTTCATCCTAGGCAGAGTCTCGTGGAGGTTGATTGATGACCCTGACACTTTCATATCTTGCCCACCCCACTTGCTAAGGTCATATTTGGCCCTCACCGAGCCTCACAGTGTCCTCCTCCACCCTTCCCGCCCTGCCCCTCCGTGTAGCTGTGGAATGGAGAACACTTCCCACCCAGCAGCAGTCTGGTGCTCCGTGGCCATGGCTGGGGCCCATCGACACACAGGGGATGTGGCTGGCAGCTGCACAGCTTGCCTTAGCAAGCGAGCAGAGCGTCTCTGGGGTCAGGGCGCAGGCAGGGATGTATAGGATCTGTCTTGTTATTGTCAGAAGGAATGCACTCAGGGATTAGCGGGAGAGCAAGGTGGTGGGAGGGAGCCGCAGCTGTGTACACTTATTGTAAAAGATTTAAGTCCCACTGGTAAAATCAATATATTGAATTGCATGGCCCTCTGCTTTTAATTAGTTTAAATCAAACGCACCCATGCTGTTTTGCCTCCCCTTGCCTCTGTGGGGTGAGGAAACACCAATATTTACATAGAAACTGATAACACTTTCAGCTTCACACACTCCAATGACCCAGGCTTGATGGATCCCAGATCGTAGTGGGGTTGGGAGGGATGATGTCAGTGGGAAGAGGGACATCGGTGACGCCTAGGACTTGGACCCTGGTGTTGGGACGCAGAGGGTGTGTGTGTTTAGAGACAGTTTTGGTGACCTTGGACTTTTAACAAAGAAAAACACTTTTTGTATAGGAAGTCAGAAAAGCTGAGATTCAACAATTCGACCCCTAGAACATTCTTGCAAAGCCATTCAGGGGCTTGGCCAGCATGTGGGGTTCTTTGTGCCTGGGGGGGGGGGCAGCTTGGGGCATGTGCTTCATTTATTCCAGAACTTTCCTTCCTAGTCCCTGCAAGTGTTTATAGAGGCAGGATGGCTTGCACTGTAAGTTTGCTCGCTCGCATGGACCGCCATGGCTATTATGTGAGCCGGTCAGTATTAGCTGTGTGCTCAGCTGGGATTGAATTCCCCAGGTTTTGCAGCAAATGGCATTTGACAAATACTATTTGACAAAAAAATGTGACTTGGTATTTCTTAATGTGGAACAGATATTTCACGGTTAACCTCCCCCGGGTGAAAAATCGCTCGACCCCCAAGTGCAATGGCGGTGCAGATGAACACCAGGGCTGGGCTGGGACCCCCCACCCCCCATGGGCTGTTTATGATTTGGGGGATGTCAGGAGTGCACGGAGCCCGACACGCCCCCGTTGTGAAGCTCGGAGTAGCATGTGCCAGGCTGTCCTTTCAACATTTGTGTCGGAAGGCATCGTGGGGAGCAGCGCAAAGCCTCTGCTGATCCTCAAGGAGTGGATCGAATTAATGAGGCCTCTGCGAACGAACACCAGGGTTTGAGTAACTACTTTATCGTTTGAGAACCAGAGTGCTTATGATCTGGTTCCTGTACCAACATGTTTAACGTGTGTTAATGCATTTGCAAACCGGAGCCGCTCAGCACAGCTCTGCTTTTCATTAATTGATGTCAGTAGCATGGTACAGTATTTCAAAGGGCCGGCCAAGCATAAACTGTGTTTCCAATTTCCTTCCTTTCCTGTGTTTGGGATGCCATTGTTAATTTGTTCCCATGCAGGAGCCAGGGCTGCCAACCGGCTTTCTATAAAGGGCTTCACAGTGAAGGCTTCCAGCCCTCGCTCATGCTTGGGCCGCCTGGCCAAGTTTCCTGACACTTTGCAGTTAATTCTGGATGATCTATGGGGTGGGGGGTTGCGGGCTTCCCTGCGAGGAACGGAAGTTCTTGGTGACAGCGGTGGGTGTGACTTGGCAAGGGAGCCCTGAGGAACATCCACAGTAATTCTTTTTAGACATGGCTTAAACCCATGCGTCTGTTCCACCCTGGTAGAATAGGTCTGCGTGACCTTGGGCGAGCTATTTAACGTCCCTGAGTCTGCCCCCTTGCTCCGTAAAAGCTGGGTAGCAGTCCTCTCCTTAACAGATTCCCTAGAAAACAAAAGTCTCGTCATCCCAGACATAGGTGTATAATGAACATACTCCTTGCTGTTGGGTTGGGTAAAGCTGGATTCATTTTGGTATGTTAGTCTAAACTTCAGTGTAAAAATTTATGACATTTATTTATTGGGCAGGAGGTGCACCTGTGGCACATGGAGGTTAGAAGACAGCTGTAGAAGCCAGCTCCCCCCCTTCCACCATGATGGTTTCTGAGATCAAACTCAGTTGGTCACGTTTGGCAGCAAGTGTCTTTACCTGCTGAGCTATCATGTCCACTTCTATGTTTCAGTTTTTAAAATGATTAATTTTTTTCTGTGTGTGTGTGTGAGTAGGTACTCACAAACGCCCACCGAGGCCAGATGAGGATGTCTGAACCCTTGAGTCGGAGTTACCAGCATTTGTGAGCCTATGTGGGTGCCGGGGTCACAGCTCTGAACTTCATGATTGGGCACCAACAATCCTTCAGCATCGAATCATCTCGCCAGTCAAAATTTCCATTTCTAAGTTGTTGACTGTAAATATTGAGATCAAGTGCTAGTATGTAGCTTGGTTGACAGAGCCTCCAGGAGGCTCTGGGTCTGATCCCCAGGTACACATCAAATCAGGTGTGTAGGGCCAGCACATGGAAGGTAGAGGGAGGAAGATCAGGAGTATAAGGCTAGCCTTGGCTATGGAACACTTTCAAGGCCAGCCTGGGATGCACATTTTAAAAAATGTATATAGATATTGGGAACAAGTATTTGAAAATAAGAAAATGTCCCAAGTTAAGTTTCTTCCTTTTTTTTTAGAGATGTAGAAACTGACTTTCTGGACCACTCCCCATGATGCCATCTGACACAGATGAGAACAGAGCACTCACCTAACCAGTGGTGAACAGAGCAAGTGCTGACTCTTTCTCTGGATTTTTACATCTGTGGTTATTTAAAAAAAAAAAAATCACTACCTGGGAGACCAAGATGGAATGAAACGTCTGTGTAGAGATTTCAAATAAAAACTTATTCCAGCATGAAAAAGTTTAATTAAAAAGAAATCTCATTACCGAAGTATTTATTCCCACCCCTTTCTGGAAGCCAGTCAAAGTGCTAATAGTCTCTCCCTTTGGGGGAGTGACAAGCCCAGAGCATTCATTAACTGAGCCTGCAGCTTTTTGTGATTGGAGCAGGTGCAAAGGGGCCCCTGACTCCTGCATCTGGCTCTGTGCAGACAGCATCAATAAAGCCTGGTGTGGATTCCATAGAGGCCAGAGGAACGGAAAGATCATGTCCGAGGCCTGAGGCAGATGTGGGTGCCCTCCTTCCAGGGCCCCACACATTTCCTTCAGCTCTGCTTGTCATTGGGAGAGTCCGATGTGGTGTGTATGTTCTATCCCATCTTTATCTCCCCAAACCTTTAGGCTTCCATCTCTGGAGACATACTTAATTACACTTGTCAGTGAGTAGGGTCTTGTGCTCTTTCGTGTTCCGAAGCCCTGGTCAGAGGCCTGTGCATTCCCATCATCTCTTAGCATCGTCACTATTGCTAAACAGTTAAGAGGCACTAAACATTGTCTCTGTATCTGATTGGCCAGTGGCTCACCTGCCTGGTGACCTCACACAGTCACACACATGCCAATACACATCCGTGCATGCCCTTGCCCACACAGGCACAAGCACATACATGTACGCACATGCAAAAGGCATGCGCACATGCATGTGCCTCTCCACACATGTGCACATGTAAATACATACAGCCTACGCGTCTGGTTGCTTTGGCTTTTGATGAAGGACTCCAGTCCTCCTTGCACAATTCCCAAAGTGTACCAGGTGTTTGCCGGTCAGTTGTCTGTGTCTGTCTGTGTGCGGGGGAGGGGTGATGACATTCCAGGCAGAGTCCTGTAAATGTGTCTGATCTCATGGTCTCCCCCGGTACATTTTGAATGCACAGCCTATGTAGAAGCAAAGTACATAATAAATAGTAAATAGCATGTTAGGAGATTTTTTTTTTTTTTTTTTTTGCTTTGTAAAGGCATAGATGAGACTAACCAGGTTAGCAGGGCCCCAGAGAGGAAAACAACACTGACTCTTCCTGTTTGTTTATTACGAGGAATTGCATGTGAACTGTCCCCACCAGCTCGTGTGTTTGAACACCTGGTGCCCAGCTGGTGGCGGTGTTTCGGGAGGCTGTGGAACTGTTTGGTGATGTATGATTTATGGGTTAGTGCCTGGCATTGAGGACACTGCTGCCGTTTTCCCAGAAGATTCTGGCTGTCCCTTGTCCCCAAGTCTTGGCCTGAGCGGAGAGCTCTGTCTTCTCAGGCAATAGAGGCAATTTCTCACTCCCCACGGACTTGTGTGATTGAACCTAGACGAAGAATTCAGGATCTTATCTAACCCTCTCTGAAACGGGTCAGGGTGACCCTGTAGACTTAGAACTAGCTCTCTGTGCAGCCATTTTGTTAGGCATCCCCCTGCCTCAGTCCCGCCCCTCCCCCTTTAATTCTCAGTTTTCTGCAGGGTAAGTGCCTTGGGGCAAGCATACCTTTCCTATGAAGCGAGGGCTGTGTGTTTGTGAATGAACACAAGCGTCTCTGGTCTGGGAGGAGGCATGAAGGAAGATAATACACTATACCTGAAATAGATGCTAAGCCTTGATCTTGACTCTTTGGCCTCTTCTGATGGGCAAGAGAAAGAGAAGCAGGCTCTGGGTCTCCAACCTGATTGTTATAAGACCTCTCTTGTCATTAAGGCAGGGCGAAGGGCCTGTATAGTGTAAGTGGGGCCCTATATGCATCCTACTCCCTTTGAGGAAACCCCGGGGCAGCTACAGATATGTCAGACCTCATGATGCTGTGTGGACAAGTCTGTGGAAGCAGCCTTACCCTGTGCCCAGAGCTTCCAATTGCAGTTTGTTGTGATCAGGAGAGTCACCTCTAGATGTCCTCCAGCATGGGTTTAGTTCCTTTCTTGTGTATGTGCGTGCACACGTATGTGTGTGTGTGTGCATGTGTGTGTGTGAGTGTACATGGGTGTAGGTATGAGTGTATGCATGTGGGTGTTTGTGAGTATTAAGTGTGTGCATGTATGCATGTGTGCATGTGTGAGTGTGTGAGTGTGCATGGGTGTAGGTGTGAGTGTGTGCCTGTGTTTGTGTGCATGTGGGGGTGTGTGCATGTGTATATTAAGTGTATGCATGTGTGCATGTAAGTGTTTGTGCATGTGGGGGTGTGTGCATGTGTGTATGTGTGCGCACACATGTGCATGGGTGTAGGTGTGAGTGTGTGCATATGGGTGTTTGTGTGTGTGTAGATGCGTATGCATGTTTGTGTGTGAGTGTGTGCATATGATTCACATGTTGTGGGGAACACTCTGAGATGGCTCTGGGAACAAATGAAGCTATGCAGTCCAAATGCAAAGACCTCTGTCTATATCCTGGATGACTGAGACATGTCTGGAGAGACAGTGAGGAGCAGATGGTGTTTGGAATGTTAGCATCTGTAGGCTTAGCACACAGGCTCTCACTGGGCACATGGGATGACTGCAGGCTGTAGGCTTCTGTGTACTGTAGTGAGGCCCTGAGCCGGGGGAAGGACTCGTGACCTTCAGGGTGAACCTGCTGATTCAGGTTCAGCAGAGCACCAGCATGACTCTCAGTTCTGACACAAGCCTGTGTTTCTGGTCAACGCGTCCATGGGAGACCTGGGTGAAGGGTACAGGTAGCTGCTCTACACACCAACTCTGAGATTCCCTTGTGAATCTTATTACTTTAAAATAATTTACCTGATTTTATTTTAAAGGAAGCAAACAGAATGTCATCTCTTGTGGGAACATGGGTACCTGGCATGTTTGTCTCTACAGTTTGCTATGTGATTAATCTTTTCCCAAGCCTGGGCATACCAGACCAAATCCTACTGGAGATGCCTCCCAGGTATAGTCTGCATCAGGTCTCGGCTTTGTGGCCAGGCAGCCCCTCCCAGCTGTCCAGGGGGCTGTGGTAGCTAGCATGGTCAGTAACCAATCAGTCTTCAGACCCATTAACACAAAGGGGGCCCAGTGAGGAACTGGAGACTCAGTGGGGCAGTGCCCAGAGACATTTAAAGCTCCCTTGCCTGTTCTGAAAGGCTTAGAGCAAAGCAGACATTTGTTCACGGGGCAGGGGCTGTCTGGGGTCTTTCCATTTACTTCTTGGTCTTGAACTTTGTAAAAAACGCCCCCTCCCCCCCCCCGCCTCCTGCTCCTTCCTCTTCTCAAGTTCCATTTTCTGACTGCCTTGACCTGAACATTTGTTGAGAGACAAGCCCTTAAAAATGGCAGTGGGGCCTGGAACCTTCCAGGGCCAGTAAATGTTTATGGGATGGAGGTACTGGTTGGTCATTCCCCACAGGAGGAAACAATAAATGAAGCGACTTGCCTTTCACCTTTCACCTACTCAACGGGCTCTGAGTTGTCTTAATGTATCTGTGGGGGTTGGGTAGGTGGGGAGGAGGGTGGGGAAGGGGATCCAGGAATATTGGGGCAGTGTGGTTCACCACCCTGGGAACTTGGAGTTTCTTTTGTAGGTAGTATAGAGCTGTTATGCATGTGGTCCGTGGGGTCACCCTGCTCTGGGCTCTGTGGGGTATTCAGCCACTTCCTAGGCCTCCATGCACTGGATGCTAGGACTGCCTGTATCACAAGTCATGACACTCAAATGTAACCCCAACCTGGCTAAAGTGAGGGGAAGCCCCTCCTCCCAGCTGGAGACTACTGACTCCAGGTGATTTTTGTTTTTTGGAAGTTTACAGAGCCAGCTGCAGGCTTGCAGCAGTCATGCTATGAGCAGGGGTGTTACATTCTTGGGGATGGGTCTCTTTCTGACCATAAGAAAGACTGCAGGCAATGGGATCACTCCTGGATCCTGCTGCCTTCTTGGGAGATGCCCCAGAGAACAAGGTGGAGAGGGATACCCTGAGACCCCTTGACTGTTCTCTCCCTGCCACCCAAATAGATGACCCCGTTCCCACTCCCTATAGGCTAAAGATGCTTCAATGTACATCTGGACCTGTTGGTTGCCTGGACCCATGCTGGACCCATTCATGAGCTCTCTTCCAGCTTCCCCAGGAGGAGGCTGGGTGTCCTAGCCTGGGTAATGGACAAGATGGGCAAACCAGCTTCCTGTGTGCTCCAAAGTTCCACCAAGCACAGAGACTGCCTTGGACCTTAGCTGGCCTCAGATCGTAGCCTGTTTCTCTACACACCCTGTTTGTTTATATAAAGCACGTGTTAAATAATCAGAAGAGGTGACAATTACCCACAATACACCTGTCAGGGATGCTAAATAAATGTCTTGCTGGCACCGGGCTGGATGTCTTCTCTGCCATTTTCAATATGTAGTAGCCTGCCAGTGTGGCTTTGTTGGACTTCGTGGTGGCCAAGGCCTGAGTGTCTCTTGCCTGGCCTGCCATGAACATTTGTGGACCCCTAGATCCTCTGTTGATGGCCCTACCTGTGAACAGATATTGTCTGGGTATATCATCCTTCTGCAGGGACCCCCTTACCCTACTCAGAGCACCTCCTTCCTGGTTTAGTTGGACCTATGACTCTTCTGATGTGAATCACCCTCTCCCGTCAGTACTTCACCCCACCTGGCTTTCCCCCAAGTGGTTAGGTCTCTGTCCCATCCCTACTGAAGAATATTTCATAAGCATCCCAGCTCCGAGGCCCACTCCTACCTCTTGGTAGATCCAAGAACTCTTTTTTGAGCTCAGAGACTTGGTCCCATCTCTAGAGTTGACCCTGCTTCCTGGCTCTGGAGTGCCCAGTTGATAGGCGCAGAGAGACCAGGGACCTCAGCTGCGGGGCCCTGATCTGAGTGCAGGCTATGAATGTAGCCAGGGCTGGCGCCCTGAGCATGGTGCCTCAGCCTACATCTAGGGCACTGGATGGAGGTGGCATGCCTGAGCAGAAAGACACTGGCTCAGACAGAGGCTTGCCTCTGTGTTGTGTTGACAGGACACAAGGCAAAACAGGAAGTTGGTGTTCTCACACTGGGCTGGTTTCACTAGAAAGTTATCTTTTGGCTGATTAAGATCTGTCATTGGTCAGGGATTCTACAGAAACAGCATTGGGGACCAGCTAGAGGAGTGGCCTGAACAGAGTACACATAACCTCTCCTCTGAAGTTCCCTAGAAGACTGACTTATAAGGGCACAGCTTGCTGCAAGCAAGGGCAGGAAGGTGTGCTCATGGAAGACAGAGGGAAGGTTAGACGCGACTGTCAAGAGCCACTTTCAGTGGATTAAAACGTTCTCTCTCTCTTGTGGTTTCCTACATTGATACTTGTACTTAGGTAGGCATGCATGGGTAAGTAGATCCCGTGCTAGCTTCCAAAGCCTGCAGACACAGCAGTGTGTTGTAGTACATGTGTGCAGAGGGCTGGCTACATGGGATGGTTGTTTTGTGTTTATTGGTCCTGGGGACAGAACCCAGGGCCTTAAACCTGCTGGCCAATGCTCCATGTCCAAGCTGTGCTCCCAGCACATTGCTTGTTATTAATCAAGCCACACACTCTGCAGTCCACAGGCTGCTGGTAGATTCACCTTAACCCCAGCCCCAAAGATCTGGCCTTGAAGACCCAGCAGAAGTTTAGCAGTTGCCGATAACACGACCAGCGGACCCCTTCCAGTGTCCTTCTGCAGGGGCAAAAGCCTTTGACCGTGATCAAAGAAGGTCAAGCAGAGCTGGACGGGGCTTCGTCTGAGTCCTGCTCAGGGATCCTTGGCAGCTGTCTCCCTGGTTAGAGCATACACAAGGACAAGATGTCATGAGTATTGTCAGAGTCTGGTCCACATCTGAGCTGTGTGGAAAAGGCCTTCTGCCTGAGAGCCACTGGTAAGACTTGAATCCTGGCAGACCTTGTCATGGGTGGGGTCTAGCCTTGACCCTGCTGCTGCTTGTTCCTGTGGGGGATGCTGGACCAGGGCCTGGGTGTTCCTTCTGATAGACAGTGGGGGAAGAAGGAAAGGGAAGTAGGAGTTATTTATTGGATGCTTTCTGGCCAGTGTGCATCTGCTGGGAACGAAAGCTCATTTGTCAGAATTCTCTGGTCATGGGCATCACAGTTCAACAGTGAGTAGCTTATGTGGTGGTGGGGAGATCCTCACCTCCCCAAGTGTTAAGAATGGACATACTAGGCCAACATCTACACCGTCCTGGAGAGGATGCAGGATGGGTTTAACAGGTTCCCAGCACTGTCAGTAGACAGACCAGAAGCCCTCCATGCCTCCTCTGCTACCTGGCCCATGGGAGTAAACAGGGCACAACTCCTGATTATAGGATAGGCCCCAAGCCCCACCCCGTCTGCTTGCTCAGCTTCCCTTGCAGCTCAAAATGGCTTTGGGATGTTATTCTAATTAGCAGACACGACAGGAAACCCGCTGGTTGTACCATAGGCTAGGAGGTGGCTCAGAAAAAATATTTGGCTTCCCGCTGAGTGACTGCAAAGCAAACAAAACTCTGTCTTCTCCCTTTCCGTGCCTTGAATGTAGTTCTGTGAAAGACTGGAAGCTTGGTGCCCTGGCAGCATTTTTGTGACCAGGAGGCTCGGGGATTCCAAGTCATTGTGTAAACAGTGTCAAAGTGGCAGAAAAGACTGCAGAGTTACGAATGAGGTGGCTGAACTTTCGAATTTAACTAAAATGTCTGGAGAGAGACTTGAGAATTGATCACATGCTCTCCCATGACTCAGTTGCTTTAGAAGGTACATCTTACCACACAGATGGGTGGCTGGGAGTCAGCCTCTGGTCGCCTGTGGCTGTGCTGAGGACATAGGGGTTTCTTCCTGTTCTCTGATTACAGCTGGGTTAGTAATAATAATAATAATAATAATAATAATAATAATAATAATAATAATAAT
>JADRCH010000123.1:1017833-1047279 GCA_019843965.1 Rhynchomys soricoides
ATAATAATAATAATAATAATAATAATAATAATAATAATAATAATAATTTACTTGTACCAGTATCCTCTTGGTTCATAGTGTCTTATTTTTGTAACACACACATTAAACACTTGGAGCAAAGGGTGAGATGTAGGGGTGCCCCCCATTCTGGAGCCCCACGTTCTCACACCCAGTGGTCATCACTACCTGCCTGTAAGCATCATGGAAATTTGTTTGCCAGTCCTTTTCAATAGCAGATTGCAGGAGTCCTGCATGGAGCTTGGAGCTTGGAGCAGCATGAGCCCGTCTGTGGCTTGGTGTGTGTCTGTAGTAGGAAGAGCCTCTTCCTCAGTCCAGAGTGCAGAGTGGGTCCACAGGGTCTCACCACGCAGCCTGGTTGGCCTGGACTTGAGAGATCCCTGTGCCCTTATCTCTGTCTCTGCCTCGAATGCTAGGATTAAAGGCATGTGTACTCCACCGTGCCTGACTCCACAGGCAGTTTGAAGAGTGTTTTTGTCCAGACCAGGAGTTTGTGTGTCATGTGAACTTGAGGAAGTGAGGGCCTTGAAGGTTTCCAGTTCCCACCAAGCCGTCTCCAGCTGCCTTAATGTGGTCTCTGCATCCCTCCACAGCAGTCCTCCCCTCACCCCCCAACCCCGAGTGGAATTGAGCTCTCAGTTGTCCATGATTGGTCTGGGGCCTGAGGTCAGCTCTACAGGAGACTCTTATTTTGAAAGAGGAGATGGAGCCTGCTTCTCTCCAAGGCACCTGCATCTCTCCGGCTAATGAGTTTAGGTTGATGGAACCCAGACCCCAGGAAGGATTATAAATTCTCATGTGATCTGACTCGCTGCCTGCCGAGTGCCTGAAAGCAGCTGTGCCTGCCCAGCTGACCTGCAGCCCCAGCTGCCTGGGGCGGTCTGGGTCTCCCCTTGCCCAGTGGGGAAGGAGGAGGCAACGGCCCCACTCCCACCTGGCTGTTGGGCCTGGGCCCCTGCTGGGCTGGCTGTGTAGTGGTTTTGCCACATTGCATGCTGGCCTCTGTTGTGGACACTTTTCTCTACAGTCCCATAAGTAGGGGCCTTTGTGTGGCTTTGTGTCACAAGGGGAAGCCAAGTCTTCTAGAGATGGACTAACTTGGCCTGAGTCCCTGCCAGTGGTAGGCAGAGGCTGTGTCCCACTGGACTTCCAGGCCCCTGGGATCACACTCAGCTTTTTTCCTGATTGGAATGGTCAAGAAGTGGAGTTCTGGGCGCTGTGGGGTATTGCTCATGCCCTCTGCGGCCTTCCCAGAGTAACTGCTGAGCACCTGGCTGAGAGTGGTAGGCAGAGCTGAGGTGAACAGAAGAGACATGGCAGCCATCTTTGAAGGCCTTTGAATGTACTGGAGGCTCCACAGATGTCATGTATCCCGACAGTTGTCAAAGTGGGGTCCCCAGGCAGCACTGCTACCCTTGGGAATAGGCTATGTCCAACCTTGGAGCGTGTTGCCAGTGAGGTTCAGCCATCTGCAATGACAGTCTGCATCTAGAGGGAGCAGTCTTGACCCTCCCATAGCCCAGGTCCTTGGATCTGGAGCAAAAGCCACTAGCCAGAATATGGAGCCAGGGCTCATCCCAGCTCTGACCCACAGTAGAAACTGAGGTTCAGTTCCTGAGGTAGGCAACACATGAGTAGCCATGTTCTAGATGGGAAAGGTTGGAGACCACATGAGGTTAGTGATGAGCTGTGCATGCCAGGCTGATTTCTGCCCGGTTGGGAAGGGACCAGGGACCAAGGACAGGTGAGTCTGGGGCGAAGCCCAACATGTTGTCAGCTGGGCATGTCTGACAACTGTCCATACAATGTCATCAGTCTCATGTGTAGTGTGAGCACCTGCTTCCAGGGACCCTGTGACCTGAGCAGGGGACTTTCTGCTTGCTGTGCAGGCAGAATCAGAAGCATCAGTCTCCAGGGGCCATGAAAACCACACATGAGCTTCAGACCCCAAGCTCTGAAGTAGAGGAGTATGCATTTGTGTGTGTGTGTGTGTGTGTGTATGTGTGTGTTTATGCATGAATGAGCATGTGCACATGTATGTAGGTGCATGTGGAGGTGCGTGTGTGTGTGCGCATGAATACACATGTACACATGTATGCTGTGCATGCAGAGGTCAAAGGTGAATGTTAGGTGTGGCTCTCTTTCTCTTGTGCATCTGTAGCAGACGCTTTTCCCACCAAGCTATTCCCACAGCCCTGCAGTGGAATTCTGACCTCCATAGACCTCCTCACCTTAAAGCCTCCTCTCTTGGAAGATAGCCTCTGATGTGTCCCACACACGTGCCTTCTCCTCTCTTGCATCAACACTCTACAAGTTGGCTGATTTGGAGCAGGCAGCACCTGGTGTGCAGAGCAGAGCACGCTGCAGACTTGTGTCCGGCAAGAGTCCACAGGCCACAAGTGGCGATTTAAGTTTAAATTAACTACAACAACGAAAGCAAAGCACCCAGCCACAGCAGCCACATGTGGTCCGTGGCTACTGCCATGGGTGGTGCACATGGAGAGAGGCTCATCCTGAGCCACATGGAGGCCAGGTTGGTGGGATGCTGGCACGTCTGTGTGACATGACCCACTGGAAGAGCAAGAGGACTTGAGAGTGATGAAAGGCACTGGGGTCCCACCCAGCTGGCTGACAGCCCAGAGAGGGACCAAGTCCAGCATCCTTGACCTCTTGAGGTCCTGCTAGCTCAGAGCCTCTCAGCACCACACAGTAACATCTGGGAGGCATTGTGAGACACGCCTGCACTCCTAGCTAGCGCTTGAGAGATGGAGACAAGAGGATCAGGAGTTCAAGGTTATCCTTAGCTACACAGCAAGTTCAAAGCTATCCTAAGCTACAAGAAATTGGGGCTTGTCTAGGGTATCACTAAAGCTCTGGGTTTAAGCCTATCTTTGTAATGGATTTTAATAAATAAAGAAGAAAGAAAAAAGGAAAATATCAGAGCAGGCTTTACCATTTTGCTGGGTTGTCCTTGAACCTGTAGGTTCAAGTGACCTACAAGAAAGGGTTCCTCTGAGTAGCCCTGGCTGTTCTGGAACTCTGTAGACTAGGCTGGCCTTGAACTCGCAGAGATCTGCTTGCCTCTACTTCCCGAGTGCTGGGATTAAAGGTGAACTTTCCCCGGTAGCCAGGACCCCATGCATGAGCCACCGTTAATCCCCACATGCCACTTTGGAGCTATGCAGTGCCCTGTGGAGTGTGGCAACATTATGAACTCAACCTACTTGACTCTTAATAACCCTGTCCACCTGACACATCCAAGTGCTGCTCAGAGTGGCCGGGAGCAGAAAGGGTTGGGGACAACGCTGCCCTGATTGGGAGAGGCTGGTTTAGTGGACCGTCATCATGACTGATATTATTTTTCCGTGTTTTTCTAGTAGTTGAGGATGGGACTGGAACCACATAGCCCTGGGTATCTGGATCCCCATCTGGGGACGTGAATGACAGGCCAAGGCTGACCACCGGCTTGTGAGGGAGGAAGGCCCTAGACCAGAGACTGTCTTTGCTCTCAGCTCTTTTCATTCTGGGTCTTTTTAGGCAAACAACTGGCCCAGCCCTGGAGAGATAATTAGCCCCATCTTTCCCCCTTCTCCACCCCAGCCCAAGCCCTCAGCTTCATCCAGTTTACAATGATGACATTGTCTGAGCTGTGCTGCACACATGTGGACGCTGAAGTGTTTAATCTTGCAGCAAAGACCTCATCCTCAGCCCTGTCTCTGTCCCGACATTTCTGTAGGCTGCAGGCTTAGGACAGAAAGACACCCCCAATGCCAAAGCAGAACCCCCCAATGATAAAGCAGCCCTGTGTTCAGGAGGAGGCTGTGTCTCCTAAGACCCTGCTAGGGAGATGCTGTGGAGACTTTGGAACCCTGACGGTCACAAGTACTCGATGGCCTTCCACAGATGAAGTGGCAGTGAGGTGATGGGAACCTTTGGGAACTCCGAGGGCTCTGCACATCTGGGGTCCCTGCTCAGATGCCTCCCCAGCACAAGGCTTCTGTCAAGTTGACATAAATTTGTGCAGCACAAGTCTGCACACACTACCACCACCAAAACATATTCTTAGAGACAGAAGCAGGTAGATCTCTGAATCCGAGGCCAGCCTGGTCTATAGAGTGAGTTCCAGGACAGCCAGGTCTACACAGAGAAACCCTGTCTGGAAAGCCCCACCCACCCCTCCAAAAAAGAATCCTGGTTTTTGGAGGATCCCCTCCTCGGGAAGTGTGTTGAACAGGGAGTTCAGATGTAATCGAACTGTGGCGTTTTAATGCAGCCATGAACATTCACTGTAAGAGGGAAGTGTTATAAACATGCTGTCAGATGTGGAGGAACCTACACTAGACCGTCACTCCCGTAAGAGTGTTAGAAACAGCAAAAGACAGGCTCCAGCTAGAGAATCCAGGCTCCGCATGACTGGTGTGCTCTGCTGAGGAAACAGAGGGACTCCCACCAGGAGTGTGACGGTCCACTGAGTTACACGCGTGGTTCATGAACATAACACACATGTGTACACATGTGTACAATGTGAAGTCTGTTAAACAAGCAGATATCTCATTTCACCAAACTGTTCTCAGCATTATTATAGACTGATGTGGTGGTGAAGGTCTCCGGTTTGGCAGGTCCTGGTTAGAATCCCAGCTTTGTCACTCCAGACCTTGGGGTCTCAGGTGCATGCTTGCCCATTGCTGTGTCATGCTCCCCTCCCAACGTGGCTTGGGCGTGTGGGATGGTTAATTTTAACCATCAATTGACACTGCCAGGAATCGCCTATGTAGTAGAGAAATGGTCTAGATCAGGTTGGCCTGTGAGCTTGTCTGTGGAGTACTGGCTTGATTGCTGATTGTTGTAGAAAGACCAAGTACTCTATGGGCCTTGGCATTCTGTAGGCAGGGAGGCCCTAACTACACAAGAATGAAGAGAGCTAGGAAGCCAGCAGGCAGTGAGGAACATTCGTTTTCTCTGCTCTTGTCTGTGAGCAAGCCTCTGACTTCCCTGCCATGGTAGACTGTAAGCTGGAATTGTAAGCCATCTAAGTTGCTTTGTGTCAGGGTGTTTTCTCAGCAACAGAAATGAAGCTAGGCAGGGTGGGAGGAAGTAGCAGATGACAGGGACTGTCCTAAGCTTCCTGCCTTACCTCCCTATCCTGGGGTCACCTCCCTAGGCTCTCAACCTGCAAGAGACTGCCTTGCTCAGCGGCTGCTGCAGAGGAACTTTTCCTGTTCTGTCAGTAAACCCAAGGGCCTGGTGGCATCTCTGATCCCCCCCCCCTCATGTGAGCTGGTCTTTCCTGTGTGCTGATGTAGAAGGGATCTGCTCCTTGTGGGACAAACAGTGGGCAGGAGGAGAGCTGACACCAGGAGGGACATGAGGGGTTTCTGGAGAGTTCTCTCTGACCAGCTCTTGATCCTTTTTGGTTCTGGGTGGGGTATGAGCTGCATGGTTTGGCAGCTCATGGTGTGGCAGCTCATGGTGTGGCAGCTCGTGGTGTGGTAGCTCATGGTGTGGCAGCTCGTGGTGTGGCAGCTCGTGGTGTGGCAGCTCGTGGTGTGGCAGCTCATGGTGTGGCAGCTCATGGTGTGCTTCCCTTCCCACCCGTGAGGCCATTGCCTCTGTGTCAGCAATTGAACTCTCTCGATGGTCTCGTTTACACCATAGGAATTGGCAAGCCCTTCTGAGAGCCAGTAATATCACCAGCCTACCATAACCAGACACTTTTAATTTTTAAAAGCATCTTCAGTCATTCTTCTATGCAGCCAGGGCTAAGGACCACTGTCCCACACTGTCCCACACTGTCCCACACTGTTCCACACTGTCCATACAATATACAACATGCATGCTAGATACATACATAAACACATACATGCAACATATACACGTGCAACATACATATATACATACATACAAACAGCATACATCATACATGCATGATACTACATACATACATACAACATACATACATACACACTTACCTATAACATACATACATACAACATACATATATACAACTTACATACATACATACATACATGCAACGTACCTCATACATACATACAACATACAACATACATATACACATACATACTCCATACGTACATAAACATACAACATACATACATACAACATACATACATACATACATAGATACACACATGCAACATACATACATACGTGCAACATACAAAATACATACATAAAACATACATACATGCAACATATACACATGCAACATACATACATGCATACAACATACATATATACATATATGCAACATACATACATACACACACACATACCTGCAACATACATACAATCATGCAACATACATACATATAACATATGAACATATACACAGGTCTAGCGAGGTGCGTGTTCACCAGTGACAGTTACCTAGCCATAACACTGTCAGTCACAATTTGGTCTCTTGCCTATCACAGCCCCATTTTCTGTGTGGTAGAACTGAGTATCAGGTGGGATGATCATGAATCTTTCTACTGCCACAGTTACTTTAGTGGCCGAGGCTGGGTTTGAACCCAGTCCTGAGCTGCTAGGACTCCAGTCTAGTGTGACTGTTGCTATCTATGGCTGTGCTTCATCTCCCCCAGCAGGTTGGATACAGAGCCATGCCCCTTTTGTTCAAGATGGCGTTGGGGTCTGAGCCTGTGACAATAAAATCCACAGTGTGCTTACAAAGGATGGAGAGTTGTCACAAAGGCTGCCGTAGGCAGTGGCCACCCAGCTCAGGTCAATGGCATGGACAGAAAGGAACCAGACACTAAATTGTTTTGGTGCTGGTGTTTTCTTCCCCTCCAGTGGAACACGACAAAGAATTCTTTCACCCTCGATACCACCATCGGGAATTCCGGTTTGATCTTTCCAAGATCCCCGAGGGAGAAGCGGTGACCGCAGCTGAATTCAGGATCTATAAAGACTACATCCCGGAGCGATTTGACAACGAGACCTTCCAGATTACAGTCTATCAGGTGCTCCAGGAGCACTCAGGCAGGTAGGTTCTGTGGCTGTGTGGGAGTGGGATGCTCAGCTTCCTGTAGCTGCAGAGGAAGGAGTGGGTAACGGGCTGAGGGCGGGGCTAGGACATTCTGTGGCTTCTGCTATCAGGCCCTAGTCCAGATGACTATTTTAATGGTGTGTGATGTGTGAATGTCCCTTCAAACCATGACCCCATGCAAACTTGGGCAGGGATATTGGGAGCCTGGGGAGCCTGGGAAGCCTGGGAACCTTAAGGCTGTGCCTCCCTGGACAGGTCTAGGTATGGTGCTGTGTTCAGAGAGGGAGGGCGCAGGAGAGCTGGTGTTGATGGTCCTTCCATTTACTGATCCAAGCCCTGGATGATGTCAAACAGTCAATGAAAATTGCCATTTATAATCAAATGCTAAGGGCAGAAAAAGAAAGAAGGAGGGGGAAGCGGAGGGGGAGGAGGAAGGAAGGAGGAGGAAGAGAGGAAGAAGAGGAGGAAGAGGAAGAAGAGGAGGAGAAGGAGGAGGAGGAGGATCCAAACCAAAAGCAAGCAGCTGGAGAACTCTTGGCTATCCAAGAATTGCTAGGTCAGGAACCAACATTTGTCTTGAAAGACTTATTTCTGGAGATCCTCTCACTTCACAGCCTGGGGAAAGGTAAGGAGCTTAGGGATGATGGTGGCCAGCCTTTCAAATCCATTCCCAAGTTCCGAGTTGGAGTGGCCATGGCTGCCTTTCTTTGTGGCTGGGTTTTTGTGTTCTGAGGCTGTAGGACTTGTATTGTCCCCACAGATGCTGTGGCACTGAAGTGGGAGAGTCTTCAACTAGGATGGGAACAGGGACAAGGGGAGCTTGGTCCTGGCATTTCCGTTTGGCAGCTCATCTGGGTGGCAAAGGACACAGAATTCCTGTGGTGTTTCTAGTGTCTTCCACCCAGGCAACATTTCATATACACACTAGCACTCTGAAGTGACAAATCTGGGAAATGGATACTATCTAATCATCACAGAAGGCAAGGGGGGGGGGGACAGAGAACAGAGAACATGAGGGCTTGGCCTAGGTTTGGAAGTGGAGACTAGGCTTATGTAAAGGGTTACTGATACTGATTTAATTTTGAGCTGAGTCTGGTGGTACCCAGCTACCCAGGGGGCTGAATCACGAGGATGATGATCTTTTAGCCCTGTCTCAAACTGAAAAGTAAAATAACAGGTCTGGGGCCACAGCTCGGTTGCAGAGAGCTTGCCTAGGATGCACAAGACCCTGGGATTAGTCCTCAATGGAGCGAGAAAGGAAAAAAGATAGCTGTAGACAAGACACACAAGAAATAGCACTGAAGAGCGAAACAGACACCTGTGGAGTTTAGACTCCCTTGCATCGCCCACAAGTCCTCAGTCCCCTCCGTAGGCGGCCTCGTCTGCTCCTTATTTCTCTTTCTCTGGAAGAGAGACCACCACCCACTCTCTCCTGCTTCTAAGTGGGGGCAATTTGCTAATTTGCCTGACACCTCCCATTCTGGTTCTTTTATATTCACACAGTCCCGTGGGATGGGCTGTGTTGTATTGTGTGTCTCACCTATTTGTTGCCCACAAGTGTGTAGTAACCTCCATTCTGCTGCTGTGGACAGTGCTGTGGGTGGCCCCACTCCTGAGCATGCCTGCCTGACATTCTAGAACTGTAGTATGTAACTCATGTGTGTGCACATGCACACTCACATACCCACACGTGGCCTTCACTGAGGTCACTGGGCTTTCTCCACCAACCAGGGAGGATAAAGCTGGATCCCATGCACTCAGAAAGACTCCTACCAAACCCTTTCGATCACTCTGTTGTGTGACCGATGGCATCCTGGCGTGGCTTTAATTTATGCTTTTAGCCTCCTCTGCCCTGCACCAAGCTCAACCCTGCATGGCTTTCTTGCTAGAGAGGCTGGGAGTGAATTCTAGGGCAGGCAGGGCACAGGAAGGAGCTGGGTGACTGGGGGCGGGAAGGCAGCCATGTGGATCAACTCTGAATCTTCCCAGGCACTCAGATGCCCTGTGGATCTTAGCTTGGTTCTCAGGCCCAGCTTCATAAAGATGGCATGGGCTATCTTCTAGAGTTCTGGCATTTGCTGTGCACTTGCGAACATTTTTGCCCCAGGACTCTTGTTTGTCTGCGATGCCTGGAATTGAATCTAGTCCTCATGTAAGCTGGGCCACCCCCAGGCCATCAAGACCTTTAGACAGACTGCAGGTTTTATCTTTCTCGCAGGCTGATGGCACATACCCAGAGGTTGTTTGCCAACAAGTGGGGCTCTTGGTTGGCCTCCAAACCTGCCTCTCAGAATGCCTCGCTGGTGTATAGTCCTGCCCAGCCTACCTCAGAGGATTGGCTAGTCATGTCCACACCCTTCTCCCCTCTCTCCCTGCAGGAACATGTGCCCTCCTGGTGGTGCATCACTGGGTCTCGAGGTCACCTCTGACGCTGACCTTCTCTTACCTGTGCAGAGCTCACTTCCTGCTACCACAACCTTAGATGCTGGTCTTCCTGTGCAGCGGGTGTCTGTCCCGTGCCTGTGAGCACCTGCCGTACCCTGTGGTGGAAGGTGCTGGAGGCCAGGGGCCCACAAGGCAGGATAGGTGACACTCATGGAAGTCTAGACCATGACATGGATGAAACAATGGGCTCCATGATTCATTTATCAGCTCTTTGTGTGCGCACATGCCAGGTGCTGTTCTCAGAGGTCAGGCAGTGGGAATAAGGGGGGAGGGGCTTCGAGAGCACGAACAACATGTGAAGTTTTTATTGTGGTGTGTCTGAGTTTCCCAGGATGCAGCCATGACTAAGTCCCACGAATGGCAGCCCAGAGCAATAGGATTGGATTCTCTGGAGGCTGTAACTTCAGAATTAGTCAGTGGTGCCTGTCCCTCTGAAACCTGTGTGAGTGTGTGTGTGTGTGTGTGTGTGTGTGTGTGTGTGCCTATGTCTGAATATGCTCTTCTCGAAGGTTCCTGATGTGGCTTTCAGCTGTGGGTGATTTTAGGCTCAAGTCTTCTCTGAACATGACCCTGACTGTTTCCGCCTGGGCTCCCTGTGTCTCCAGTGAGAGTATGAGGGGTCCACCCCAATCCGCTATGAGTGCCTTTAACTCATCTGTCTGCCGAGACATTAGTTCTTAATGAAGATGGTTCCATTGACAGCTCTGGAGGTGAGGACTGGAATCTCCTTTTTGGGGTACAGTTCTACTCAGAGCAGAGAGATGTGAATTCAGGAGCAAGGGAAGAGAGAAACGAATGGCTTGGAGCTGTGGCTCAAGGTGGTGGCATGGCAGGTGTCTGTCTTGTGGCCACCAGTTTCAACAGAGGACAGAAGAAGAATGTCAACTGAGCAATAAGGTTCCTATGGTTACATGAGGCAGCATGGATGGAGAGACCTGTCACTGCTGGAATGGATGGGCCACTCAGGTCTTGCAGAGAGGATAAGGCTTTGTGCATCTTCTCCTGTCTGCTCCTGAGATCACGTGATTGGATCCTGCCATTTCTGGGTAATGAGGAGGTATGGATTCTCATTGACAGAGAGACGCGTGGTATAGAAGTCTTCAGCTCGCATGTGTGCTGGTGTCATGGGTAGCTTATGGCTGAGGGCCTGCCTCTGGGGTGGGGGTGGGGCTCCTTGCTGAGCCAAGGAGGGGACACAAAGCAACTGGGAAGCTATGGCCTTGAGGGAGAATTGATTGACAGCAGGAGGCAGGAATAGTGAGCTAGTAGGTGTTCTTCCCGAACCCCACGCAGAAGTGATGAGACCCTTCTCCGAGAGTTAAAGAGATTTAGCTTCAGCTTTGTTTTCTTAGTCAACTTTGTTTGCTTAGTTACGTTTGAATCTTCTGCCTCTCTGGAGGCATGGCGGTGGGCCAAGCCAGCTTTGGGAACATGGATTCAAATCCTACTAGAGTGTCTATGGCCTTGGAGACTCAGTTTCTCCTCTGAGAAGGAATGATCACGGCATCTCCCTCCCAGGGTTATAGAGAAAGTTCTTAGAGAATATTTTCCACAGTAAATGCTCACTAAAAGCTCTCAGTAGTGGCCCCCCTCACTGCAGGAGGAAGAGAGTTTTTAGCTTTAGACTTCCACAGTTCTGCCTCTACTCTGGGCTTCTGAATACTTGAATACTTTAAGCATAAGAATATGTCTGGGGACCCAGGCCTGAGCCAGGTATAGATGCATGGCTCCTTTGCATGTCCCTGACTCTACATCTTCCTTTACAAGCCTCCTGCTTGCCCAGTGCCTGCCCCTCCCCCAACCCCCAGTTCTGCCACCTCCCTGGGATCTGTGTTTAGAGAACGTAGCTCTGCTGCCCCAAGCCACCCAGCTGCTCAGGGCCTGGACATCTGGCTTCCTGGCAGGCTCCAGGGACACTCCAGGGGTGCTGGGATTAGCCAGCTGTGGGCTGGCCTCAGCATCTCTCCCCTGTGGGAGTCACTTTCCACCAAGTCCTCTTGATCTCTTGGAGTTGGAGGCCTTCCATGGTCTGTCCCTGCCTCAAGCCAAGCCCCAGAAAGCTGGAAAGGCTGGAGAGGTATGCCAGAGCTGCCCTCAGGCCAGCTGTGGGGGAGCCAGCACTCAGAGGTGGGCCTGGAGATGCGGTTTCATTCCTGAGGCTTTGCTGGGGTTGATAGGGAGGATCAGAAGCTTAGCCTTCCTTCTCGGAGCCTGAGCCCAAGGCTGGACCAGCCAGCTTCCATGCCCCCGGCTTGTTTCTGCCCTTGTTTCCATTTGCAGCCTGGGGGCGTCACACAGGCACTCCATCCTGACCTGTGCTCTTCCTGGGAGCTTCCAGGCTTGCCCCTCCTGCACTGGAGGGCTGTGTTTGCACCAGGAGCCTCAGGAGGCCAGGCCCTGTCACCCCCAAGGTCGAGATGATGTCTGCAGCTGGTTGAAAAATGTCCCCTGCTCCATCCCAGGGTCTTCGGCTGCCAGAAGGGTGACCTCAGCCTTTCTAATGCCAGGATTTGGATCAACCTCAGCCCGAGTCACTATGAGGGAGAGAGGGCTGTTTCTGTCTGTCCTTCCAGAGATATTCGCAAGCAGAGGAGGCCAAAGTGGTGACTTACCAGCTCCCTCCTCAACCCAGTCCAGCCCTTCTTGTTCCTGAGGACCCGTAGGTGGGGACAGCAGCCTCCTCCAGGACATCTGGTTTTTGCTCCTCACTTAGAGGAGGCATACCATCCAGAGTGCTCCTGCTGCAAGAACAGCTACACACCTGCCCACAGCTCTTCCCTGCAGCCTGCTGCATCCACCCTCTGAGGCATCTATCTGCCTTTCCCCTCTATCCCAGGGGAGCAGGTGGAGCATGAACTCTGATCCACACCAGGATAGGCCATGACTCTGTACCTCAGGACATACATGGAGGACCACAGGGCTTTGCTGGGGCTGAGGGCAAGAGAAAGGGTATCAGGTCTCCATCTCCCACAGTGGTCTCAAGGTGGCTCCTTGGTGGCACCTCACCTCACCCTGTCCTCTGTGGGAACTTTCAGGTGGACATCACTTGGTTTCAGGCTCAGGATTTGGTGACCATACTGTGGGAAGGCTTGCATATAACCATGTACAGGCACAACACAGAGACATTACTAGCTCCAGGGTGGGACATTTCCCATTTTGGGGTTTCCTGTTTGCAGTAACATAGTGGGTATTCCACTCCACAACCGGCCTCTTCAGTGTTGGCCCCTTCCACAGACTGGGTGACTCAGCTGAGGTCACATGGTCAGGAAGTGGCAGAGGGAGGATTTGAACCCAGGTTCAAACCTCACCCACCTTGCATCTCTTGCATTCTGAGCTGCAGTAAGATTCTCAACCATGGCCGATAAAGCTGCAAGTGTGTGTGGGCTGAGCTGGGTGTTAATATTTCTTGAGATAGCCCACGTGCTCCAGGTGCCAGGCTTGTCAGATAAGTAGAACATGGTCCCTTCCTGCTTCAGCCCTGGTTACCAATGCCTTGTCCCCTCGTAGACTGTTCTTCTCCTCACAGGACAGAAACCTACGCATGTTCCAGACTCTGAGTGTCCATCACACTATCATGGGGGCTGGGGGAAGGGGTTAGTTGAGAGTGAGGATCCTTCTAGACGCTTCCAGCCATCCTCCTGCTTCTAAAGGCCCATGTATCAGCTTTTTGTGTCTCTTGTCTTCTCTCTCTTGCCACCACACCTCAGCACAGGGATAAAAGCTTGGGATTTGAGCTGCCTTAGCAGCAAGCACTATGTAGCTGCAGTACCAGTGCTGTCCTGGAAGATCATAGGAGAGGGCCATGAAAAACCCCGGTTAGGACCACTTGGGCACCGCTCCTAGAGGCCCCTTTCTCTGGGTAACACTCCAGACCCCAGCTCTGAGCCTTGGACAGGGAAAGTATGGTCCTGTCCAACCAGCCTTGGTGCTGCTTGGTTCCTCTCAGGGCCCCTCACTAATTTGCAAGGATCACTCTGAAAAAAGCTTGTATTCAATGCCACCCAGCAGGGGAATGGCAAGCCACTGTGTCCAATCTAGTTAGTTCTGGAAAGGCAGGCGGCTGGTCCTGTTCTGTGTCCTGGAGCCAAGTGCCCGCTGGCTTCCTTTCCTGTGGTCTGAGGCCAGCTGGTGGGCTCTGGCGGCTGTTTTGGTCTGTGTGCCTTTCCTTCTATCGTTCACCCACAGCCTGGCTTCTTGGGCACTGGGTGGCAGCATTTGGGTGTCAGTGGTAACAGGGCATATCTGTGGGGCGCTTGTGATAGAGTCCTGTTGGGGCTCAGCAGGGTGCTTGGCAGGGGGCTCTCATTTTCTCAGGCCTCTCCCAGCACTGAATGCCACAGAGCCAGTCTGGGCAGGGGTCCCCAGTCAGGCCCAGTGTTGTTGTAGACCTGTGCACAGGGAGAGCTGCTCTTCCTTACAAGTTTGAGACACAATCCTCTGCCTCTTCTCCCAGTGATCTACCTCTGTGCCAGAAGTGGTAGCTGTCACCCCGAGCAGCAGTGGTCACAGAATCTGTGTGGCTATAAAACCCCATAAAAGGTTCCTCTTCCCCCACTTTTGAGAGAACCGAGGCACGTGACCCAAGACGAAAGCTATTGAGAGTACTGTGTTCATTCTCACACAATTCTGTGAACTGGTGATAGGTCAGCCTTATTTCCACCAGGGAAACTGAGGTAGAGAGGACAATTGATCTTCCTGACTTGTCCTAACAATGTTATGAGGTGGCCCAGTCTGCCACCTGTTGCCACTTCCGTTGGCAACCTGTTGGCCTGGCAGAGCCTCGTAGAGCACTGAGTGAATTCTGAATGGCATCTGCAGAGGTTTTCTGCAGGAGTGAAGTCTGAGACACACAGTAGGCACTCAGAGAATACCTACTGTGGGAATAGACTGGCCTCTTCCTGTAGGGCAAGGGCCTCTTGTGTGGAGGTGTTGTGCACCACGGGGACGTGCCCACGGGTACCTCCTACATGCATGAGTACCAGGGCATCTGCTCGTGGACTGGTTGGTCCACCCAGCACGCTTACTGACTGCCTTGTTTTCTATCTGACCTCAGCATCTGAGCTCAATTTCTAAAAAGTGAAAATTGACTACAATTATACTGCGCTCGGTTCTCTGAGAGCTTCGTAATTATATATGCAGAGCTGAGGGTCACCCCGCTGTCTGGGGTCGGTGGGCTCCCACTGACAGGGATGGCAGCAGGTGCTCGCACCCTGGATTCTTGATGCTGGACTGTATCTGGGGACAGTGGGCTATAAGGATCCGGTCTGTCTGGATAACTTGATCAGACACCTTAATTCTAAAAGCACGCCGTTCTTGGATTGGGACCTCTGCTTGCCTATAGAACCTAATTTTCCCAAACGTATTAACATATGTGTTTCCTATCAGGGCCTGTAATTGCGTTAGCCTCCTTGGCTGGAAACAACAGGAATTAATATTTTTCAATTTGCCTGTAAGAGGTCATCTGTAGCCGGGATAACAAATGCCTTCTCAGATGCTAATGCTGACTGGGAAACAGGTGTTGTTTCTGCGCGGTCGGTCGACTATTTCTACAAAGGCCTCGGCTGTCTTAAACATGGGTCAGAAGCAGTGAGTATCCAAGGTCTCTTCAAACTCTGGTTTCTTCCTCTTTCCACTGCAATCCCATGGGTGCCATCTTCTTTCTCTCCGGCTCAACTAATGGATCACAGCACTGCTTCCTGCAACCCGCAGGGCATAGCTGCAGGAGGCTGACCCAGTGAAGCCTGCCAGTGAGGAAAGCCTGCTGAGCCCCAGTCTCAGGTCAAGGTTTCTCCAGGGCTAGCTGAGAAATGTGTGTGTGTGTGTGTGTGTCTGTGTGTGTCTGTGTGTGTAAGCATAAACCAGAGAACATAAACCAGTGTCTCTCTCAGTTATGCTCCATTTTCATTTCTGAGATAGAGTCTCTCACCGAATCTGCAGTTTGGCTAGTCGGCCTGGCTAGTAAAACCCAGGGGCCCTGGGATTATAGGTTCACTTCCTTGCCTGGCTTGCCCTGAAAGCTTAAGGACCTGAGCCGGGTCCCCAGCACTCTCCTAAAAGCCGTCTTCCCAGCTCTGAAATGAGGGTTTGTGAAAGGTTTCTAGGACCAACCCATAGGAATATAGGGGGTGGGACCGCCCCCAGGGGCTGGGTGGGACCGCCCCCAGGGGCTGGCTGTGGTTCAGAGAAAAAGTTGCATCCCCTTCCTGCAGCATGTACCGCTCCGTAGGGCATCATTCCAGGCAAGACTCCTAGCTTTGGTGCTGTGGGCTTTTGACTCTCTTCTGGGATGGCTGATGGTCAGCGGCCTCTCCAGCCTATGGCCCACCTTGTAGCACCTAGGAAACAGAATAGCTAGTGGACTTTGTAGGGGTAAGTGGCCCTGGTGGGGCAGGGATTCCAGTTCACAAAGAGCCAATAGTGAGAGGCCCAGGGCCTTGGTGCCCAGGTGGGAAGGTTGAGAGGTGTCAGTCAGCCTTTGTTTGGGACAAGCCCCTGTGGAGGTGCCAGAGCTGTGCCTCAACTCAGTCACTTCATTCCGACCTCCCCTACACCTGCCTTGCCACTAGGCTCCGATCGTGCTCACAGAATCCCACCCAGATTAGAAAAGAATCCAGACCCTCCATTCTAACCCAATGAACCTCGTTCATGGGTGTTCAGGGTCTGGCCTGGCTCTCAACACCTAGCAAGTACCTACATATGAACCATTTTCCTTAGCTGCTCCTTTTTTTTGCCCCCTCTGGCCCTCTGCCCTGCTTCCCTAATTAGGCTTCCATTAGCCTGAGCGGTGGAGAATCTTAAGCTTGGAAATGGTCACAAGCACAGTCAGTAACACAGCAGTGCAGGTTTATGTTTGTCTAGCGACAGAGTTTATTGATAATGTTCGAAAGCTACATCAGTTTCCTTGGTGTGAGGGGACTTAAGCCACTGGCTGGTGCCGTAGGCTTGGAGACTGGGGTGGGGGTGTGTCTGTCTGCTCACCCCCCCACCCCTTGGTGAGATTGGATACAGTGCAAGGACTAAGCCACACTGTCCATCCAGTGACACATCAAGCATCATCACAGTGAGACAGTGACACCTTGGAGACGCCTCCAACCGCCCCCTCCAAGAAACTGTGGAGAGCCCTGTGGAACTTCTGAGTCAGCTCAGTGTCCTCTTGATGGACCTCTGTCTGCGGCTAGTGGCCCAGAGGCAGATCTTTCCAGACTTGCCCTGGTCACCACATTTCTGAAATGCCACAGGCTAGTAAATAGTGTTCCTTGTGGCCTCTGGGCATAGTTTTCTCCTACTGTGTGGGTCCTGGGGATCAGACTCAGGTCATCATACTTGGTGGCAAGCCCCTTAAGCCACAGAGGGTACTGTGGTCTTTCTACCTGGTCATTAGGCTTGGAAGCGAATGCAGTTGCCTGCCGAGCCGTCTCGCTGGCCCAGGTGCCCCTCACTTTGCATGGTTCGGGTAAGGCAGGTATCGTTGGCCTTATATGCCTGATAAACTAATGGGCCTGTTAACTGTGATATGATTCTGTGTGTGCACGCGTGTAGGTGTGCATGTGTGTACTTGCATGTCGAAGCCAGGACAACCCCAGGTACCATCCACCTTGTTTTTTTTTTTTAAAGATTTATTTATTTAATGTATGCGAGTACACTGTTGCTGTCTTCAGACACACCAGAAGAGGGCATCAGATCCCATTACAGATGGTTGTGAGCCACAATGTGGTTGCTGGGAATTGAACTCAGGACCTCTGGGAGAGCAGTCAGTGCTCTTAACCACTGAGCCATCGCTCCAGCCCCTTAGTTTTGTTTTTGTTTTTTGTTTTGTTTTGTTTTGTGTGTGTGTGTGTGTGTATTTTGACATGAAGTTTTTCATTGGCTTGCAGCTCACTAGCCCAGGCAACCAGCGAGCCCCAGGGACCTGACCTTTTTTTTTTTTTTGAGACAGGGTTTCTCTGTGTAGCCCTGGCTGTCCTGACTATCTTTACCTCTTCAGAGCTGACATTACAAGAATACCTCAGCTTGTCCACAGGTGCTGGGGAATTGAGCTCGATCCTGGTGCTTCTGCAAGGCAACTTTACCAAACTTTAGCTCTCTGAGGTGGTTTTGATACACCTACATGTTCACATGCTCCTGACTTAATTTGATTACTTGATAGCTGGTAATATCTCATTGGCATAAATCAGTTGTTTATTGGTCTGTGCCCGGTGGTTTGGGTTGTAGGGGCCACGAGGAGTGTTGACTTGCAAAAATTAGGTTTGTTCTCTCAGCAGCCTCAGTTTACACTCTGAATGGTGGGAACTTCTGTCTGTGAGGGCAGGATAAGCCTGAAGGTGACTGGACTGTCTATACACTACAGAGGGTCACAGCCTGCCTTCCACAGGCATGGTATCACTAGCTTCTGTCTGCAGGTCCATGCACAACCAACATCAAGTTCATTTTCTTGCTACACCATGCTCCCTTCCCCTTTTGGTCTCTGAGTTTTGGAATCTTAAAACGGTCTGTCTGTGGTTCTTTTTTTCCCTTAAGGTTGGAAAGGTGGTGCGGTGGGAAAGCTGTCAGGGCTGGCTTCTTGATGCCTTGAGTGTCCGTGAGGAGAGTGAGGTTTCCTTGCCCTATTTCAGGCGAGAGCTGGAGGCTGCAGGAAATGCGGGCGACCAGCACAAGTCTAGGAAGATCCGCCTTTGCACCACCAGCAGCAGTCAGGGGTCCATCAAGGGGACACAGAGCTGACTCAGAAGCTCCATAGGGCTCCCCACAGTTTCTTGAGGGGGTGCCTCCTAAGGTCTCACTGCCTCACTGTGATGATGTCCTGTGTGTCACGGGAAGAACTGTATGGCTCAGTCCTTGCACTGTGTCCAAGTGGATCTCCCCTAGGTGTGTGTGTGGGGTGAGTGGGCAGCTCTCCTGCCCCCAGTTTCCAAGTCTACAGCACCAGCCAGGGTCCCTGCAGGAGGTGAGAGGAGGTACCCAGAGTCTCTCCTTAGTCAATGTGGGTGATCACCCTGGGATTTGGGAGTCAGCTTCCAAGGGGCTCAGAGTAGGACCAGTAGGGAAAAGGTCCCAGGGAATTGGGAATCCAATCCATGTCTGGGGACATGTGAAATTCGGAGAGAAACTTTCACTCTTTTCCTTTAAATTTTTTACATACATATTCATTTTGTGTATTTATGTATTTGTTGGGTGTGTTTGTGTGTGTATGACCGGAGGACAAATCTGAAGAACTCGGTTCCTTCCGACTGTGTGGGTCCTGGGGATCAAACTCAGGTCATCATGCTTGGTGGCAAGCCCCTTCAGCCATTGAGCCATCTTGAGGCCCCTCAGAGTCTTTAAAGTACATATGTGCAGTGTGCCATCTCTGAAGGTCAGCATGCTTACTTCCTGGGAAGCCCTGTTAGCCGTTGGCCCTCTGCTCACGAGGCATACTTTGCAGACGCCCTGATAGGTTCATACCCATTTTCTTGCAGATGGGCTCTTGAAGCTCTGAACATGAATGGCCGCTTGTTCCCTGAGCCTAGAAGCACGGCCCCTCCTCTGGTCGCTGTGTAGGATGTCCCGGGCCCTCCGTGAATGCCTGGTGGGCTTCCTCGGTGGGCAGCCTGCCAATCCTGGGGTGGATGGCTGTGGGTGGCCCCAGCTCAGTCTGTGGTAGGAGGTGTTGTGGCTTTTCATCTGTTTTTCCACCTTTCTCCCAAACGACTTAATTTTGGTCTTCCTGGATGTGTAAGGCCTCCAGAAAGTGGTTTATAAAAAGCACCGGCCTCTCTGACTTCATCGGCCAGTCTCAGGGACGCCAGGACCATTTAGGTCCTTGTTGGAAAAGCAGGGCATTTCCTGACACTGAGGTGGGCAGCTGCAGGCGCCTGGTGACCCGACCCTTCCGGGCGGGGGGGGGGGGGCAACTTTGCCTCAGGACTTTGATCTGCCTCCTGGGCCTCCCCGTGCCTGTAGTGTGTGTGCCTGCTGGGCTGGCTCCAGGTACACCATCCAAGTGCCTTCTCTCCTGACTCATGAGGGCTTGACCCACATGACATCATGCTAGCCCGGGAATGCTTGTTCTCTCTGTTGCCTCCCTCTCTCCCTCTCTCTCTCCCTCCCTTCTCCCACATCATGCCCAGCAGAATGAAGGTGTAGAAGGTATGCAGGGTGAGGGGGATATTCTGCCCCCCAACATGCTCTCTATTTTCCAGTGCTTAGCAACTGTCTTAACAGTGGCCAGAGGCCTGTAGGCTATGGCCCCAGCCACCTGTGTACCCACAACCACCTGCACCCTCTTCTCACTGGTCTCGTGCAGGCCTTCTCTGTCTCCTCCATCAGAAACACTTGTGCCAGCCCTCTTGGCTATACTGGTCTATACTGGTTCTGCTCAATCTCCTCTTGCCCCTCTGAGGTGTCCCCTTAAGCCTCCTTCCCCACCCAGGTCTTGTGCTTGTCCTTTGATCTTTCATAGATCTTTCTTTTAGATGCTTTGTTAGCATTTTGGTCCCCCAGTTTGTGTGTCACTGTCCTGGCCTCTGGTCCTCAGACCCCATTCTGGCTGCCTTAGTCCCCAGCTCTGGCATGGGCATAGGAGGAGAGGTGTCCCTGATGCTGATGCTGGCATGGGCATAGGAGGAGAGGTGTCCCCGATGCTGATGCTGGCATGGGCATAGGAGGAGAGGTGTCCCCGATGCTGATGCTGACTGGGTTGCTGTAATGAAGGACCATACTTTTTTTTTTTTGGTTTTTCGAGACAGGGTTTCCCTGTGTAGCCCTGGCTGTCCTGGAACTCACTCTGTAGACCAGGCTGGCCTCGAACTCAGAAATCCGCCTGCCTCTGCCTCCCAAGTGCTGGGATTAAAGGCGTGCGCCACCACTGCCCGGCGGGACCACACATTTAATGGCTTAAAATACAAACTGTAGGGCTGAGGAGATGTCTTGGTGGATAAAGTCCTTGATGAGTAAGCATAAAGACCCGGATCTGGATGCTCATCACACACTGGAAAACTAGGAAGTGCTGGGCAAGTTGAATCTTTACACACCTTTAATCTCAGCATTCAGTGGGTAGAGGCAGGATGTCTGTGAATTTGAGGCCAGCCTGGGCTACACAGGGAGACTGCTTCTTTGTTTTTGTTTGTTTGTTCTGTTTTAAAGGCAGGGCACAATGATGTGAACCTATAATTCCACTGTAGAGGGGAGAGACAGGTGGATCCTAGGACTCTTGCTGCCTAGCTGTTCTGGTCAACCCAGAACATGAGACTCCAAGGTCTCAGAGAGACCCCATTGCAAAAACTACAATGGCATACCAGATCTCTGAATTGGACTGGGGTGGTCAGGGGGACTCAGTTCCTACCCTTTTCTGGCTTCTAGAGGTGGTTTCTTTTCTTGATTGAGGCTGCTCCACCAATAGTCATGTCATGTTGAAGTCTGACTCTGCACTGTCTCACTAAGGATGACTCTGTGGTGACTTTGGACCCTGCAAGTGGCCTGCTATGCCTGAGAGACCCTGCAGGTGGTGACCTCTGCCTGAGGGTCCCCGCAGGTGATGAACTCTGCTGAGGGTCCCCTGCAGGTGGTACACTGTGCCTGAGGGTCCCTGGAGGAGCTCCAGCTAAGTCTCAGGTGGTAATATTGGGACCCACCCCTCAAATCTGAAGCTTGAATTCTGGGCCTAAAATCTGTTAAGTATGCACTCTACTACTGAGCTATGTAGTACCCCCTTCACCCAATCTTCTCCCCCCCCCCCCCATTTTCATTTTGAGGCAGTGTCTACGCAGATTGCACAGGCCAGCCTTGAACTTGAAATTGTCCCAGTAGTTGGGATTGTAGGCCTACACTACCATGCGTGACTTTGAGAACACTTTTAATCATGTCTCTTTAAGAGTATGGTAACCACCCAAATGGTCCCTCCCTTCCGTCCAGCCACCATCAGCAGTCTTGATATAGACTGCACCTAAGATGCCTTGCAGGGACTTCAAGGTCCTCCTGGGCCCTCAAGACCCTGGGTGCTGGACCCCCTGGCAGGAATCAAATAAAGTATGTTCCCCAAGGTGGGGACTGGGTTCTGAAACAGGTCTTCACTTGTGGTTAAGTTCCCTCAGACTTTCCAGAGGGCCCCTTGGGTCTTTTTTTTTTTTTTCTTCAAGAAAAAGACTGTCTTTGGTAGTCTTGATAGAAGGACATGTGGGCATCCCCAAGGGAATGGTTGAAGGCTCCTGGGGTTTGCAGACCAGAAATAGCCTCAGAGTAGTCAGAAGTCCCAGACAGGACTCTCCACCCTCCCACACTGGAGATTTAAAATACCCACTTTCCATGGTGGTAGAACTTTCCAGGGGAGGGTGTGTTGAGAGTCCTGATGTATGTGTGGAGGGCAGCTCCACCCACTTCCCCTCCAGGGTTAGGTTTCTGCACTTCACAGGTTTCCTTGGGAGGATGTGCCTGGACCCGGCTGCTTGCAGGCCACAGCCAGGTGGTTAATTATTAACACCCTAGTGCCCGTATCAGGGTCAGCCCAGGTTCACACTGTACAGAGCAAGGCTCTAGGGAAGCCTGGGTTTCTGGAGGGGTGAAGGTGACCTTCTGTGTCTTGATGCTGTGTGTGTGTGTGTGTGTGTGTGTGTGTGTACACATGCATGTGCTACCATGCAGGCCAGAGGACAACCTCAGACGAGTTAAAGTTTACATCTTCTAGACTCCAAGACTACACAAGCAGGCGTCCTGCGAGGGCTGCAAACTTCAGGAAGTTACTCCTGCAGGGGGCGCTGTGCTGAGTATCCTACTCCCTCATCCTTGAGTTTTATTCATTTAAAAAAGATAGAGCTTCTCTCAGTCCTTGTTGCAGTAGATGGCGATTAACACAGAGACCCACAACTGGTCAGGGTGTAGAGAATAAGAGACTATAGAGTGCCCATTCTTAAATGGGACAGTTCTATCATGCACGCGCACACGCACACGTACATGCATGCTCCCTAGACTCAGGGATCATTGCAGAAAGAGTGTCTTCTGGACACAGCAGGGCTGCTGCTCATAGATGCACAGTAGGTGTGACAGCATGCAGGGCTGCTGCTCATATGATGCACAGTAGGTGTGACAGCACGCAGGGCGGCTGCACATATGATGCACAGTAGGTGTGACAGAGTGCACAAGATCTGTTTAAACTCAAACCAGAAAAAAAAAATAGTTACAGCTTGGTAAAGCAAGGGGAGCACAAAGTCCCAGCCGTAGCTGGATTTTGTGTGTGAGACAGACAGACAGAGTATGTGCACATACATGTTCCTATGGTTCATGTGTGGAAATTCAGGTCATGTTTGGAGGCCAGAATTTGAAATCAGGTGTCATCTTCAGGAATGCAGCCCACCTTATTACTTGAGGCAGCATTCCTCACAGAACCTGGTGCTCACCAATTCAGCTAGGTTGACTACTCCCTAAAACCCAGGGATCCTCCTGTCTGTGCCTTCCAAGCATTGCCACATCCAGTTTTTAAAATAGGGGCTGGGGATTTGAACTTGGGTCCTCATGCTTGCAGTACAAGCACTTTGCTGCCTGAACTGCCTTCCCTGTCGTTTGTATCTTTCCCATTTGTTTGTCAGTTTGCAGAGGACTGTGCCGCCTCTCTCTACCCTGTGGATCTGGGACTTGAACTCTGGTCGCCAGGCTTGTCAGCACCTTTATCTACTTTAGTTCCATTTTCCTTTTCTTTGGCTTTTCCCTGACAGCGAATGCAGCTGACCCTCTTCCCTGTGTCCACCGGCTGTTTGATTATCTTTAGAGAGCAGTCTATCAAAACCGGCTACACGTTTGTCCTCTGAGGCACTGACATGCTCTCTTGGCCATGTAGGCTTGGAACCTGTCTTCCTGTCTGGCACTTTCTTGACCAGCTTGAATAAGAAGGAATTGCTGTTGCTTTTGGTTGTGAGCCTAGCCTTTAAGGACTGAGCCATCTTTCCAGCCCCACTGTTGATTTCATAAAAACACTAAATCTTGTGAAGATGGGGGAGGCACCTTGTGCTTTAATTTCTCTGGTGCACAATCGATCCATCCATCCATCAATCTATCTTCCTCCCTCCCTCTCTCCCTCCCTTCCTGAATTAGATTGTATCCCCAAATGTTTACGTGTTGTACACCCCCTTTGCTCAGTGGCTATGTCCCTTTGCCTCCATGTAGGTTTATGTGGTTCTTTGAAGTGGCCATGGAGCGCTCTCTTGCCTTGGACATACCGTAGTGTTTTGAGCAGTTCTCTTGGGAGACAGTTTTCAGTAAAATCCATCCTGCATATTGTCTGGGTTATCTTTCTCTGGAAATGACTATCCACAGTGAGTATCTTAAAGTGACAGCCACCCTGCTGCATAGGAATTGGAAAGTGCTTAGCCAGGTGGTTCTTCTGTTCCTGGGGCCATCTGAGGTCACCAATGAAGCTGGGAGCTGAGATGCCCAAGCGGACACCTCACTCAGGCATGGCAGGCCTCTTCCCCCCTTGCTATTATGGTTTGAATGAGAAATGGCTCCCATTGGCTCTCAGATTTGAAGACTTCGTCCCCAGCTAGGAATGGTGTTTGGGGTGGGTATGGAATATTTATGAGGTGGGGCCTTCCTTCCTGGAGGAAGTACGTCACTGGGGGGTGGAGCCCACCCTACTTTCTGTTCTCTCGCTCTCCTCTCTGCGTAGGGTTGAACTGTGATCTGCCGGTGTAAATTTAATTTTTTCAAACCTTATTTTTAATGATGGTTCTTAAAGGCTTTCACTTCCCTTCTAGCCCAGCAGAGGTAATGGATAAGAAAGGTTACAGGGAAGAGGGCCTGCTTAGAAACGTCCCTTGGGGCAACGGTCATCTGTGTTGTCTGGAAGTTGGCAGTTCAGTTCCCAGGTCAGCAGTGGCAGGCAGCTCATCCACTTGCAAACACTTCACGGACACACCAGCAGTCCAGTTCAGTAGAGTCGGGTTAGCAAGCAGGAATCAGCCGTGGTGACACTAGCCAGCAGAGTTAGCCAAGCTCAGTCTCTGTCTGGTCCTATTTATACCCTTCAGACATCACGTGCACTCCGTGGGTCTTACCTCAGCATATGTCTCAGCTGACATCACTCTCCAATCAGCCTGAGTCCACGGAAGTAGCAGGAAGCCACAGCACACCTCCAGAGGTTTTTTTGGGTTGTTTCTCTCTATGGAGTGCCAACAAATGCAGCTCAACTAGGCATGTAAGGTGGACCAATACATGCTTGTTGTTAGCAAAGAATCCTTCATCACCTGTCCTTTTACATGCTTGCTTTAGCAGAACATCCTCACCTGTGTCTGCTTCAGCGAAACATTCCTTCACATGTTTGCCCCAGTAAACACCATCCAACCGACTTTCTAAAGAACCGTTAAGTTTCCACTTTACAGCAGCCTTTTGCTCTTGCTGCTGTGCTTTTTTGAATGACAGTATGTCTGTGACCTGCCAGCTTCTTGCTCCTGCTGCTGTGCTTTCTTTGATTGACACCGCATCTTCCCTGAGATGATGGATTGACTCTGCTCCCTGGAGACATAGCTAAAATAAATACCTTTCTGTTTAAGTTGTCACTGGTCATGGTATTGATCACAGTAACAGAAAAGTAGTTTGCTTCACTCTCTTTGCAGACCCTCCAGCTGTGAATGATCTCTCCCCCCTCAGCAGGAGGCATCATAGTCAGGGTTTCTATTGCTTCAAAGAAACACCATGACCAAAACCAAGTGGGGAAGGAAAAGGTTTATTTGGCTCACACTTCCATGTCACTGTTCATCATCGGAGGACGTCAGGAGAGGAACTCAAACAGGGTAGGAAGCTAGAGGCAGGATCTGATGCAGAGACCATGGAGGGGTTCTGCTTACAGGCTTGCTCATTATGGATTGCTCTTCCTGCTTTCTTATAGAACCCAAGGCCAAGAGCCCTGGCAGAGCCCCACCCACAATGGGATGGGCCCTTCCACATTAGACATTGATTTAAAAGATGCCCCATAGTCTTGTGTACAGCCTAATCTTACAGAGGCATTTTCTTAGTTGAGTCATCTGAGTTTCTTCTCAGATGACTTCAGCCTATGTTAAGTTGACATAAAACTATCCAGCACAGAAAGGCCCCCTTGTCTCCCTCCCCTGACCCCCACTGCAGCAAGGCTTACCGACTTGGTGACTCAATTTCCAGGGGACAGATCTAGAAGCAACTCAGATTCTCAAGTCCTGGCCCAAGCTGGACCTTGCTCCCACAGGGACCTGTTGACACAGCAGATCACACAATCCGCACAGACATCAAAGATGGAGACCAGCCTCCTCTGCTTCGTGAGGGAATGCATCCTGGTGGCAGACAGGGGGAACTGTCAGTGGTCATGTTTAGAGAGTCTTGCACAGCTGTGAGTGCCTTTGCACGTGTGTGAAGTCCACAGTGGACAGTCTTTGCATGGATGGGGGCCTTTCTGCTGATAATTGTCAAACAAGTCCCTGGGATTTTCCAGAGCACAGCAGGGAGAATTCACTAACCCTGCCATAACCGGTACATTGTGTGTCTTGGGAACACTGGGAGTGTTCCTGTCTTCACTTAGCTCTTTCCAGTTGCCATCCAAGATGACCCTGTTCTCATTTTACCCAGGAAGACTCTAGGGCTGAGGACGAGCTGTCTTGGCTTCTGTATTCACCCTCCTGGATCCCACCCTCCTCTGGTGATGTCTGTCTGTCCCACACAGTGCAGAGAATGGCAGAAACCATGCAAAACTGCATTCCCCTCTCTTCCTGCTGAGATGTGACCTCAGGGAATGGGGACAGGCTTAGGGATAGCAGTTCTTAAATTAGATTTTCTATATCACACCTAGTTTCAGCACATATAGAGTTTGCCCTGGAGCAATGACACCACATCCCCAGGCCCACATGTGAAGTGGAAACCTTATCTGCTGCCTGAACTCAGTACCTAGATCAGACCTGTAGCAGTCTTGGTGTTGGCCTCCCTGGTGCTGGGATTACAGCATGCCCAACGTGGGAGTGACATCTAGCATGACTGAGGGCTGGGGAAAGTTCAGAGTGCCAGGCTTGGAAAGCACCCAGGCTTCGGGAGTGGTGAAGGTAAATGAATGTGTGTCTGTTCCTTGGGGCCCTAACAGTTGCAGGTTCCCAACCTCTGCACTCAACCTAGGCTGGGCAGGCAGCTGTTGCACTCTAGGTAATAAAGAATTTCCTGGAGGCCCCATTCACGGCTCTCTGAGTTCTTTTTTTTTTTTTTTGCAATGCTATGAACCAGACCAGGAATCCACTTTCCCACACAGTTGGGAAAATGATCTTGAGTGGGTAACTGCTGTCTCTCTCCTGTGGTCCTGCATCTGTTCTGATGAGAGATCTCTACACCTCTGTCCCACTCTGTCCCTTCAGATAAGGTGTGGCTTTTCCATGCATGCCTGGGATAAGCTACAAACTGAGATGACTATAGGGAGTGGCCGCCTTCTTGGTGATCCGGTGACGAGTCACTTTTAGCTTGACACATCTGACCTCAGTATCTTGGCCTTTCATGAAAGAAGATTTAGCATCCGTGGGCAGGAAAGCCTGTGCGAAGACTTGCTCTGTCCCCCAGTCACAGGCATTGTTTTCTGTGCCAGCATTTGCTCCCTTCTCTTTGCACATCTCATATCTCAACAGAGTCACCACCCTGGTTTCTCATCTCGTGCTTGAGATGTCCCCAGTTGACTTGGAGTGACATCTTCCATCTGCTGTCTGTCAGGGTAGTGAGCTGCTTCAGTCCAGGGAGCTCTTCAGAGTCAGGAGAGCTATCAAGCAACCTGGAGATGAAGCTTGACAGATTTCCCTGTGTGTGGCTTTGGAAGCTAAGTTCTGAAGTCACCTCTGAAGGGGCATCCAGGTAGGAGAACTTGAAGAATAGGTTATTTTTATTACATCAGAGTCAAACTTAGGGTCTTTCCAACCCTGTGTGACCCTAACGAAGCTTCCTCGCCTCTGTAATAAGTCACGGAGAGAACAAACTGCTGCAGATCTAGAGGCTCACTAAGGGACAACATAGGCTCTTACCCGGTGGCTGGTTAACTGGTTTAAGATGAGGATTTATAGCATCTTAGTTTGTTTATGATGCTGGAATAAATTTCCCATGACTGGGAAACTTACAAGAATAGAAACTCATGTTCACAGTTGTGGAGGCCTGAGGTCAAGGTGCTGGTGGGAACCGGGTCTGGCAAATGTTACTGTTTCAAGATGGTGCCTTGTGGCGATGTCCTTACATGGTGGCAGGGGGAAAGTACAAAGGGGCTCAGATGCTCTCCTTGGAAACCTCACAAAGGACTAGTCTGGTTGCACGGGCGCCATCTTTGGCTAGCCAGCTTGGGAAGCTCCTCTCTTAATATTATCACATTATGGATTTCCATGTGAGTTTGGAGTGAGGCACGACTCTCTGGCTGGAGCAACAGTGCAATTCAACATTTTCTAAAGCAGGTGTGAGGGAGTGTGCATCGGGACCACCCACACCTCCACCTATGGTCCTGGTGATGTTGTCCTGGTCTTGAGTCCCCTGCCTACCACTCCCAAGCCTGGGCATGTGACTTGCCAAAGCCACCCAGGTTCTCTGTGCCTTTGGTGACTTAGATAAGGTTTTACTGCTGTGAACAGATACCATGACCAAGGCAAGTCTTATAAGGACAACATTTAATTGGGGCTGGCTTACAGGTTCAGAGATTCAATCCATTATCATCAAGGCAGGAACATGGCAGAATCTAGGCAGGAATGGTGCAACAGAGCTGAGAATTCTACATCTTCATCTGAAGGCTGCCAGTGGAAGACTGGCTTCCAGGCAGCTAAGCCCACATCCACAGTGACACACCTACTCCAACAAGGCCACACCTCCAAATAGTGCCATTCCCTGGGATAAACATACACGAACCATCACAGTGACTTTCATCCATGAGACCACCAGTCCCCTCACACCTGCATTGGCGCTAGCTCTCTGAGTCTGGTCATGTCCATATTTGGTGTCTGAGTGTCTATTGAACTTCCAGAGCAATGCTAATGGCTTCTGAGTGGAGAGAAGTTAAAACAGTGGCTACGAGTCTAGCACAGCTTAGCTTCCTCGCTTGGGTATGTTGATGGGCCTGGTGGCAGTATAATTCATTATGGCTCCTAGCAAGGAGAGAACTTGGTGACCTCTGAGATATGTGGGACTGATGGCTGGGAAAGGCCAGCAGTTTAGTAGGAGGAGGGGACTGGGACCAACTGGAGACTCTTCTCAGACTGGCGTCTGGTGTTGGCTCTGGCTGCTGTTAGTAGCACACACAGCAATGAGTCCAATTTATCAAAGGCTCTGAGAGTTTAGAGACAGTCCTGCCAGGCCTGCCTTCTGCATCTCAGTCCTGCCCACAGAGACCAGGATTCACAGGTGAGGACCTGGTGACAAGAAGCTGCCTGAGTTTTTGTTCCCCAGAGCCTGGCCAGTGAACTGTGCTCAACCAACAGTTGCCATGTCTAAAGGGTTTGTGTGTGAACAGCGAAAATGTTTCCTTGTTTCCCAGAAGGTGGTAACCCCAGGGCTGAAGGCAGCTGTGAGGGGCCCTGGGAAGGGTCCAGGTTGGAGAGGAGCATTACTACCTCAGTGCCCAGCACAGCATGGGGGCTCTAGTATTTTAGTTGACCACTGAAGGGCTCAGAATGTTAAAACTGAGTCTCAATAACTGAAAGTCTACAAGAGCTGTTTTGAATACCTTATATATTGTATGCAAGGTTGGGGTGGTGTTCATCTACCCATCCCTCTTGTACATACCTGCACATCCATCACCCTCATCCATCCATCCATCCATCCATCATCCATCTGCCACCCTATCCATCCATCACTCACATCATCATCCATCTCTTTATCTCATCTGACCTCCCTCTATTCACCAATCCTTCCACCCACCTCTCATCCATTAATCTGTCCATTATCCATCCATCCCCCATCCATCCATCCATCTATCCATCCATCCATCTGTTCATCTGTCACCCACCCATCCATCTGTCTGTCCATCCATCCATCCATCCATCC
>JADRCH010000123.1:1052279-1094196 GCA_019843965.1 Rhynchomys soricoides
GTCCATCTCTCACCTACCCACCTACCCACCCACCCATCTTTCATCCGTCTCTTCATTTACTCACTTAACATATCTATCCCTATATCTACCCATCCATCCTCTAGCCATAAATCCATCCATTGCCATTGCTCCAACTCTCAGCCAGCAAGACAGCCACCTTCCACCTTCAACAGGGTGCATGGGGCTCTTGGCATGATGCAAGACACATGCTGCATGACCTTGGCAGTTGGTGTTACCTTCTGCCCACAATCTTGCAGGCTGTATAATTCCTGCCTCTCCTGCTGGGGTCCCCTGACATACGGTGCAGTGAGATGGCCTGTTTCAGTTCCCTATTCCAGAAAATTCTATACTTTCTTTCCCCATCACAACTGCTAAGAGGTCATGTGCCCATGTCCTTTTCTGACAAGTCTGTGTGCAGAGGACCAGTGCCCAGCCCCTGCTTGGTGTGTTACACAGCTTCTCCTGTCTATAAGCTGCTTGCGGTCAGTATGGCTGTGACCTACCTAACCCTGAGCCTGTGTCTCTCTGTCTCTCCTCTCCAGGGAGTCGGATCTCTTCTTGCTGGACAGCCGCACCATCTGGGCTTCTGAGGAGGGCTGGTTGGTGTTTGACATCACAGCCACCAGCAACCACTGGGTGGTCAACCCTCGGCATAACCTGGGCCTACAGCTCTCCGTGGAGACCTTGGATGGTGAGTCCCAGATACCAACACCTCTAGTCCCAGGGGAACCTCATACCCCCCAAGCTTCAGAAGGGGCTCAGTAGCAGTCCACAAGCTAGTTTTGTCGCCTGCCTGCCCCCATCTCAACCAGCAGTACTCTGGTTTCTCACCTAAACCCAATGCATCCTCTTGCCACTTACACAAGAAGATTGGGAGTTGGGCAAGCTGGGGGGGGCTTTGCCACTCACAGCATCAGCAGGGGTGCAGTCGTGTTGGACATGCAGAATCTTGGGTCAGCTGAGACCTGCTACATGAGAATTTCCCAAGGCTAGAGCCCTGAAGGGACATAATACACTCAGAGCAGCTGGGTGTGCCAGCCACGGTTTTGGCTCCTGGCCTCCTGGGAAATGGAGCATGGTTGCTGGGGTCCCCAACCTTCTAAGTTTTCAGACATTGCCAGATGCTCTCTATGGGGTGAGGTTGGAGTACTGAAGACACCATAGTGGTCTGAGTTGCCGTTGTTAGCTGGACCTTCCCGACGTGTCTCCCTGGCTTCCTCCTATGTGTATGTCTGTGTGTGGGGGTATTGCACATGAGCAAAGGTAACCTCAGAGCAAGGAGCAAGCATCAGATCCCTTGGGATTAGCATTACAGGGGGTTGTGAGGTGAGTGATGTGGGTCCTGAGAACTGGACTTGGGTCTTAGTCAGACCCAACTGGACGAGAGCGCAGTGTCTTAGTTAGAGTTTTACTGCTGTGAACAGACACCATGACCAAGGCAACTCATATAAAGACAACATTTAATTGGGGCTGGCTTACAGATTCAAAGGTTCAGTCCATGATCATCAAGGCGGGAACATGGCAGCATCCAGGCAGGCATGGTGCAGGAGGAGCTGAGAGATCTACATCTTCATCTGAAGGCTGCTAGTGGAAGACTGACTTCCAAGCAGCTAGGATGAGAGTCATAAAGCTCACACCCACAGTGACACACCTACTCCAATGGGGCCACACCTTCTAATCGTGCCACTCCCTGGACCGCACCTATACAAAGCATCACAAGCAGGAAGTGCTATCAGTCTCAAGCCATCTTTCCCGATCCCTTTCCACGGGTTTTAGGGGAGAAAGGAAAGCACCTTGTTTTCATCTGTTTTGGAATAGGAAATACTCATTCTCCATAGTCAACAGGATGGAAGTGTGTCACAGTAAGGAGTTTTCCCTAGTGTCCTTCCCCCAGGTTCTAAGTTCCACTTTCCACAGGTGACTCCTGCTTAGCACTCCTGGGTACCTTTACAGGGATGCAGTCTGGATGCTTAAGAACTTATTATAGGCTCAGACCGTCTGCTTTGCTTCTCACACAAAGGATGGTGTGGGTCTTAGCTACTTTCCTGTCATTGTGATAAAACACCATGACAGAGCTGGGCAGTGGTGGGGCATGCCTTTCATCCCAGCACTCGGGAGGCAGAGGAAGGCGGATTTCTGAGTTCAAGGCCAGCCTTGTCTGCAGTGTGAGTTCCGGGACAGCCAGGGCTACACAGAGAAACCCTGTCTCGGAAAAACCAAAACCAAACAAACAAACAAACAAACAAAACCCACCATAACCAAGGTGACTTATAAAAAAAGGAGTTTATTTTGGCTTACAGTTCCCGAGGAGGCTCAGGGTCCTTGCTGGTGAGGGCAGCAGGCAGCAGACATAGAGCTCATATCTTCAAACAGAAAGCATGGAACAACAAGGAAGAAGTAGGAGAGGCTTTTTACTCTCATAGCCTGCCCTCCGGTGACTTACTTCCTCCAGCAAGGCTGCACCAACTAACCACTCCCCCTCCAAAGAGTGCCACCAACAGGGGACCAAGTGTTTAGATGCCAAAGACTATGGGGGATACTTCTCACAGCGTTCGGGTGGCAAGGTATTGTGGAGATTGGTCCTATCTGCTCTTAAAGAGCTTCCTAGTTCACTTTAAGGTGTGTTTTCTGACCACACATTGTCAGTGTCTAGAGCCCTGCCCCCTCTCGGTCTGTGACTTTGGACCTGTCGGGATCTTGGCACGACTGTCTCCAACACGCAGGTGGTAAGGGGTGTGGCCATGGGGTTGTTAGAGGAGTCCATGAGTTGGGATAGGGAGATTTAAAATTGTGTCTCAGTGGGAACATCAAGAGGGGTGGGGACACTTAACCACTAAGCTGACTGAATTTAATCCATGAGCCCCATAGGGTAGGACAGAAATTCACGCAAGGTGTCTTCCATACGTGTACACTGGCACATGGGTGCTTCCCAGAGGATTCATCAGGACACCTTTCAAATTGAAGATTCAGATAGAATAGGTTTGGAGCTTGTCTCCCCAGGATGCTGGATGCTGGACCACACTGTGAGTGGTTGGAACTTGGATGTGGTCTGAATAAACTGACTGTCACTGTGAGGGCTGGAGGCCTCATGGTCTCTACTCTGTGACTCTTCCAAATGGGACTGTAGTGAGGAGCAGGGCTCCAGTGCTTTTCCTCTGAGTGAGTAAAGCTCACCTCTGAACTTGACCTGCCTGTGCTGCTTACAGTCACATCTTCAGCCTGCCCAGTTTTGAGACCTCCCAGATGCCTTCAGCAGCGGAGTGGGTTTGAGCTCTCACACCTGCCCTTCCTGACTCAAGATCCAACAGGACAGAGACACCTTGTGTCTGCAGTACCTCTATCCTCATGAGAGAGGCATGGCATTTCCCATTGCAAAGATTCGCGATCTTTGATTTTTCCCTTTGTGTTGTATGTGTATCTGTGTACTCCACAGTGTGTGTGTGTGTGTGTGTGTGTGTGTGTGTGTGTGCGTCTGCACATGGAAGTCAGAGAACAACTTGAAGAAATATGCTTTCCCCTACCTTGTGGATTCCAAACTCGGTGGGTTAGGCTTGGTGCCAAGCCCCTTTACTCACTGAGCCACCTTGCACCCCACTGTCTCTTCCTATCATCTGCCAGGGGCTCAGATGGTGGTCTTCTGTTCCATTCCAGCTCTCTGCAGTTTAGTTTGGTTTTCTTTGTACTTGTGGTCCCAGACAGGAGTGGACATGGTCACTTTCTCCCCTGTGATTTCTGGCCTTTGCCTCTTTTCACTCCTGTCAGAAGCCATGGCTTCAGTCTGAACCCTAGCTAGAATCTTGAGGGTGACTAAGGACAGTCTGCCTTAGGCACCCCTTTTTTCTTTCTTCTGCAGCCCAGGGCTGTAGGAGCGAAGTGTAAAAAACTGGAAAGATCCTGATCTTGCCCCCACCCCCACCTTCTAGAACATTCTTTTTGTGAAAACTCACCTAAGCTTAAGGCTGAGTTTAGACCATAGTGTTTAGGATCACTTTGTGCTTTCTGAACTGTCCCGTCTCCCCCTCTTCCAGTCTCTACCATTTCCCTGCCCCCAGACTTACCCAGGTCTCTAGAAAGTACTGGAGTTCCAGTATTCAGTCTTCTGCATCAGGAGTTAGTAAATGAATGTCACCCTGGTGACTACTCTCAAGGCTTGAAGGCTGCTCTTTTGAGTTTTCCTGTTTTTTTCCTGTGTGGGTGAATGTGTCCATGTGTATAGCTATGGGTATGCCTGGGTGTGTGTGCACACATAGATGTTCACATGGGCATGTGGAGGTCAGAGGTCAAGATCAGCTGCCTTCCTGTCTCTCTCTCTCCCCACCTAGTTTTTTTCTTTTGGACAGGGTCCCTCCCTCAATCCGAAGCTTACTGATGGGCTAGACAGGCTGCCCAATGAACTTTAGGGATCTACCCGTCTCTTCTCCCCCAACCCTGGTGCTGGGGTTACCCAGCCATTCAGCCATGCTCGGCTTCTCACATGGTTGCTGGGAATCCAATCACATCCTTGTACATGGCTGGTAAGCATTTTACCCACCCATTCATCTCCCCAGCACGAGTTTTCATAGTTTAAAATGATTTCCAGCAAACCAGAAGAAAACTCTGCTTGACACAAGCGGTGATATTCACTTCATTGTCCACAGACGTGCCTGGTGACACCAGTCCCGCCTGTCTCACCTTGTGGAACACAGCAGCTCTTGGGCTCCAATCACAGAGCTGAATAGCTGTGGAGACACCAGATGACCTGCCAAGCAGGGCGTATTGGCTTTTTTGAAAAAGATACTTCTGAGAGAAGGTTAAAGCACTGGGTCTGCACCAGCCTTCCTCAGCCGTTGTTTCCTGAAGGGCCACAGATGCCCCTTGAAGGGAAGGGTTCACGGTCTGTTAAGGTTGAGGAATACCAGCTGAATAAAGTAAGGAGCCCAGAGGAAGCTGATACCAGAGTCACAGGGCTCCAAATATCAACAACTCACCTGGAAGTCCTCTCCAGCTCTCCAGGCTGGTAGCTAAAGACATTGTACCATCAGGGCGAGGCTCTGTCTGTTCCTGCTTCCTGGATAAGACACAGAAGGGAAGACATACCTGTCCAGGTATGGCCCTATCCCAGGAAGGCCTTTCATTGGTCTTCTGGCCAGGGAAGGACTGCCCTCAGACCATCCAGACAAATACACTGAGGTCATTGGCTGTGTGGGTAAGGACTTCTGGGATGTGCTACAGGGTAGAGTGACAGGTGCTTCCTAGCCTCAGGTTCATGGTCTTTCCCATCCGGTGGCCTCCAGTGAGAGGTCCATTAGAGTCACCTGGGCACACAGGTCCCATCCGCATGCACCAACAGAAAGTCCCTGAGGGTGTCTCATGATTGTCTTCTTGGGCACCTTGGGGTCTGGCTAGGTAACAACAGCACTGTGACCCTCATATACCCCATGCTGAGGACACCCGGCTTCAGGAGGAAGCAGGATGGCTGACAGACTCTCTTCCCGAAACCACGTGGGTAAAAGGCTCACAGTGCCCACTGGGAAGTCCATGTAACCAGCAGCTACTGTGTGCTGGGCCTTGAGCTGGCAGCAAAGTCCCCTGTGCCCACCTTGGAAACTTGATGCCTTGGAAGTTTCTGCAGAGGTCAAGATGAGGGTGGCACCAGGGTCCCAGGAGGCAGATTACCAGTCCTCACCCTGACTCTGACAGTAGATCAAGACCTCCAAACCTTGAAGCCACTCAGGGGGTGCCCTGAGTGGAGGAGACCTGTCAGGTGGCGGCCAGAATTTGGAGCTGATTGCCTGCCAGGCCTCAGTTTCCCCTCCCTGCTCAAGGACATCTGCTTCCATCCAAGTGTGGTGTCAACACCGAAGAGTTCCTTCTGGAAACCTGATGTTTTTTGGCCTGACGTCAGACCCTACGGGATGGCAAATTGCAGAGTCCCCTGTGTGTGCTCAATGTTCACTTCCCCCATCTGGCCCTGAGGGAGGTCCCGGGTCAGAGGTGCCCTTCCCAGACCACCCAAGCAGTGTGCAAAGCCTGCCTGTTACCCCTCCTTCCAGCCGCAGCCCCCCATTAGTCACCAAAGCATCACAGCTGGGTTCTGGGGGCGAGTGTGTGGTGTGGGATAGAAGTCAATACCTTCTGGACACCTCAGCTCCCAGAAACAGGCATTCAGCATTGGGAAGGATGGATGGGTAAATGCTGTGGGGGTGAGGCCTGGTGACCCTGTTTCATACAGAAAAGACCGCAGGAGAGGTGCTGGCTCCTTCTGCCCAAGCTCCATAGCCTTCTTTCCCCTTTCCTCGCCAGCCGTGTCTGGCACACCAGGCTGGTGCTGGACGTAGGGGTGGGAATTGGGTGGGATAGGAGAGAAGCAAGGGGCTACCGGTGCTTTGAGTTGGTGTCACACCAGGCTCTGGCTCATCTGTAGCTCCTGGAAGCAGGACAGTCCCGTGGTCCCTGGGGGCACCGTTGCTGCTCCTCATCCCAACCAACCTCTTAGAATCTCCATTACTTCATGGTCTTCATGGATATGATCACATTTCCTCTTCTGTAGTCAGCTAGGAGGAAGAAGAGGGTGAGCTCATGGAACATGCTGAGACCTGGGGCAGCCCTGCCTCTGTGCTCCTGAATGGCAGATGTCTATATCACTGCTGATTTACTTAATTCTCAGTCTCCCTGCTGGGGGAGGCCAACGCTCACTGACAGCCTGTTAGAAATGAGGAAACGGAGGCAGAAGAAGCCAGGGGGTTAAGTCACATGGCTCTCAGTGCTAAACTTGGGGCTCAGACTTGGGTCCCTGGTTCTTCAATGGAAACATGTTTTAGAAATGTGGTTACCCATGACCTGGTGAGGGAGAGGCTTGAAGGGACAGTGGGAATGTAAGGGGCTGTGCTAGGGTCAGCTGGGCAGACTAGACAGAGGCCCAGGCCTCTCCACAACTGACTGTCATCCTCCCTCCTCTCCCCTGGGGTGGAAAGGCCTTAGAAAGAGAGAAGCGATTCCCTGCAGGGCCTACAAGATGAGCGTGTCTCCAGCGTTACACTTTTATGACTGTGTGGCCTGTGTTATCCTGGATGCGGTGAAAATGAGACATTTTCTCAGCACAGGGTGGTGAATTACATCTGTAATTGTAGCCAGTGGGAGGTAGAGGCAGGTGGATTGCCACAAATTCAAAGTTAGACTGGGTTTCTTTCATATAGTTCTAGGCCACCAAGAGCAATAGATTGAGACTCAAATAGAAAACCAAAACCAAACCAAAAAGGGCTTCCTCCCATACTAAAACCTCACACCTGGGCTTACGTTTGAAGAGTAAACCCACCACTCTCAGACCCCTCAGTGTCCTGGCTGATGTGGTAGTTCACAGCACCACGGACTCACGCTGAGCCCTTCCCCAGCCCCATGCCCACGTGTTAGAAGCAGCTTTCTGCAGCGAATAGCCTACTGACCCACATTGGTTGGAAGCTTATGCAGTCACTCAGGAAACAGCCTGAAAAGTGCATTTGCTGTCACATGACCCACAGCCTCTCCCAAGGAGGTAGACGGTAAACAGAGGCCTCACACTGAAGGAGAGAGAGACAGAGACTGGCTGGACAAGTTCTTGCCTTGTGGGTAGTGCTCTGGAGGCCTCCTGTGGTCCCCAAATAGACACGCCTACTGTCCCAAAGTGCCCTTTAACTCCAATGTCTACTCTAGTGAGAAGAGCGAGTCCCAGCCACACACTGACTCCAGCCCATGCAGAGACACCATGTTTCTACTGTGAGGATCCCAGCCATCCTGTCCTACTTCCTGTGGTCCATCCCAGGCTCCACCCACTCTTTGCTCTCTTGCCTGATCGGCCCTGTCAATCCCAGAAGACGATCTGGCTTCATCCAGATCCTCTGTCTCCTCCCAATTGCTTCTTCAGTGCTTTCCAGGACTTATGTCCTGTCTCCTGAGCTCCAAGGCTATGGGGTGACTTTTTCTTTTCACCCCACCTCCACCTTCCCAAACATCTCTCTCCCTCCCCTCTGCCCTCCCTCTCTCTTCCTGTGTGTATGTGTGTATTGCCCTCCGGTCTGACTCTCCGGTCTGACTCATGAGAACATGTGCTCCTTTTCTTGACCATCCCCAGTGGATCCGATATGGTCCCAGGGCATTTAAAGGACCAAAGGGCATGTGCTGTCCAGATGTGGTGCTGAGGCATTTGTGGGAGAAAGCAGAAACTGAGCCTCCGGCCTGAGGTTGGGGACACTCTGGCATAAAGCCATTCTGGTGGGTAGCCTCTCTTACAGCACAGCTGGCTAGAGGCGCCTCTGCACTCCAGGATTACGTCACTTCCTTTTTGCCCAGAATCCCAAAAGACAGAGGACAGAGAGGCCCAGTGGCCGTTCCTGTCCTCCCAGGGTCCAGCCAACTGTTTAGGTCTGGGTAGAATTGGGTCATTGGGGCCAGAAAGAGGTCACAAGTGTTCACTACAGTCTCACTTGTCACTGGGACCTTGGTCCTTCCAATGCAGTGGCTGGAATCAATTTTTCTATAATTAATGAAGAACATTCTTGGGTTCTCAGTGGGGTGGCTGGGGTCCTGGGCCTAGAGAGCAAAGAAGCCACAGGAAAGCAGGGCACCGCCCTCCACTCGGGAAGATGCACCCTCCTTTCCCAGAAGCTCCATTTGTACTTCCTGCCTGCTCTGGGATGTTTCTAAGATCTCATCAGCTGCTGGGCTCCCGGATTCTGCTCGTGTCCTGCTGGGTCCTCCAGTGTGTCTGTTGGTCTCTGCCTTCAATTCACTTCCCAAAGCCCCATGCCCATCCGATGGCTTCCCAGAGGGCCCATGGTCCTTTGGGGGCCTGTGGGTTCTTTCTCTTGGACTCTTTGGCAAATGGTGAAGTATGCTATTTGAATCAGCTAGCCAGGAATGGACTCTGTCCTCACCATCTGCTGCAGCAATGCACATCTGTATGAAGAAGGGTTGTTATCACACTGGCTCTTAGCAGAATCATGCTGGTGTGTTATCTTTGGGGAGTAGCAGTGGTCTGGTCTCGAACTTGTTATGTAGTTAAGGGTGACCTTGAACTTCTGGTCCTTTCTCCTCTATCTACCCAGTGATGTTGTTACTGGCATGCACTACCAGGCCTTGTTTTATGCAGTACCAGAGATCAGAGCTAGAGCTCTGTGCAGGCTAGACCAGCACTTTGCCAGTTGGCCGCTCCCAACACATCTGTAGTTTTCCTTACGATGTGTAAATAAGCAGGCCCAGTCAATGTGTGTTAGAGTGAGTGAATGCCAGCAAATACCTATAGAACATTCTAGAGGCTGAATGCTTCATGTTCGGAGGAGAGTGCTTGCTTTCACCAACACTAGTTAGCATGAGAGCAGCCAAGGGCTGAATTTATGACTGCGCACTGGCTGTGTTCTAATAAAACTTTATTTGCTAAAGCAGGCAGTTGGCCAGATGCAGTTTGCTGATTCCTAGGTTAGAATGTCTGTGGTATTAAGGTTTTCCCCCTTTGGCCCATCACTTAAGCACATTGGCGTTTTGTCCTGGGCCTCATCACAGGCATACTTAGCAAAATGTCTGCCTCAGGTCCCTGGGTATGGAGGGAGACAAGACTCAGTGGTTAGGAGAAGCAAGTCACACTTCTCCTCATGACTGTCTAGTTAGGGAGGAGGACAAGTCCAAGAAGGCCAGCAGCACCCAGCCCCAGCACAAGTGGGGCAGGAGAAATTCTGGTCTGTAGCCTCCAGGTAGGAGGGAGGCCAGAGACCAAGGGTTGGGCAGCGAAGTCAGCAGCTCCCTTTGACCTCTAAAGATGCCTCAGATCACACCTCTGCTTTTCTTCCTGGGCCTCTCAGAAGGCCTAGCTGAGCTCTCTTGGCCCTCCCGCTGGACAGTGTGATCCAGGAACTGGAGGCGTGAAGGACCTAGCTTCTACTGTTCATCAGGAAATGAGAAGGCAGGTTCGCGTGACAGCCTCTGTGTGGCTGCTTCCCACTGTGTCCAGAGGGATAAATGGACGGTGACACGTGTGTGTGTGTGTGTGTGTGTGTGTGTGTGTGTGTGTGTGTGTTGAAATATTGCTCAGAATGTAAAGGGTACATAATGCAAACGTGGCACTTCATGGAAGAATCTGAAAGACGGGCAGATTGAAATAAGTTAGCCCAGAAGACTGGTGAGTACGTGCGATGGGTCAAGAATATGTAGAGCCCCAGCGAGACCCCAAACTGCACTTTGTGGATCAGGATAGTGACCTGAGAAACTGGATAACTAAGTAGCTGGGGGTGGCTATCTTCTGTGCAATGTCAGTGGCAATGGCTCCCTCTGACATACACATCCCCTGACCATGGTAGGTGGCCTAGTGGCCTCTGAGAACGGCCTCCTGCTGAGAGCCGGTAGAGAGAGAGAGAGAGAGAGAGTGTGTGTGTGTGTGTGTGTGTGTGTGTGTTTGCACGCACGCGCGCGCTGACTCAGCTGGCTGTTGCGGGCATTGACCCCCATGGCAGCATACATATTTGCAAACAGAACAGCATTAAAAATTAAACAAAAAAAACCCAACAAACCTCTAAAAAGTCATTTTTATTATTCTTACTTTTAAAAGGAATAAAATAAACAGGCTAGGCTGTGACTTGGTGGAGACTTCCTACCCTGTTTGAAGTCCTGGGTTTGATCTCTAGCACCTCGTAAAGGGGTTGTGTGTGGTGCACGCCTGGAATTCCAGCACTCCAGAGGCAGAGGCGGGAGGACAGGAAGTTCAAGGCCAGCCCCAGCTATATAATAAATTTAGCACTAGCCTGGGCTACATGAAACCTTGTCTCAAAACAGGGGAGCAGCAACAAAGAAAGCCAGCAGAGTTCCAGGAAGGAACAGTCACCCCTGGCCTCATCGTAATCTGTTTTAAGGAGAGCCTTAGGACACAATGAGAAAAATGTCCTGTCCCAGCCTTAAGGAAACAGCAGATGCCAGTTAAATTTGAGTGACTGGTGATCGAGTGTAATGGCTTCAGCGCAGTTCTGCATGTAGCGACAGCATTTGGTTTTCTGACGTTCCTCTTCAGTTGGGGCAGCCTGCTTCCTTATTTCTAAACCTCGCCTTCTCACAGGCAAATCTGTGGGCTTGGAGAAAACACTTGTTTAGCTGACCCTCCGCTAAAATAGAAATATTTTCTTTTTTTGGTTTTTCGAGACAGGGTTTCTCTGTGTAGCCCTGGCTGTCCTGGAACTCACTCTGTAGACCAGGCTGGCCTCAAACTCAGAAATCCACCTGCCTCTGCCTCCCCAGTGCTGGGATTAAAGGCGTGCGCCACCACTGCCCGGCTAGAAATATTTTCTAATTTTGCCAAAGACACAGATTTTGTGGTTCAAAGTATTGTGGGGGGGGGGGGGGTTCTGCCTAGATTAACAAATTCACCCATTTTTATCCCATGCCTCCTTTCAGTAACCTTGCTGGATATTTAAATACAGATAATCAAAACAAATAATTAGAAGTATTAACTGAAACTGCCATGGCGAAGCATCTGGAGGGGGAGAGAATTTCCCGTACGTAATTACCTTTTCTTGAGTGCCCCCTCCCCTTGCTCAATATCAAAAAGAGAATACAGCGTAGTGGCTCACACCTGCAATCCCAGCCCTCAGGAGGAGAGTCAAGAGGCTGGTTGTGGGTTTAAGGCTAGCCTGGGCTGTGTAGTGAGACTCTCTATATCAAGTATATGTGTGCCTGTGTATATATGTGTATGAGTGTGTATATGCACACCTGTATACAACAGGTCATGGTGTCATGATGTAACAGTTATCAGTGATGGCCAAAAGCCCAGGGTTTCCTCCATGCCGGGGGTGTGCTCACCCGAGAGCTGCAGCTCTCAATGATTTGTTTTGATTACTTTGTATATGAGCAGCTAAGATGAAGCGGAGTAAGCAGCCAGCCGTAGCTTCCATCCAGGACCTTTTGCTTTTGAAGGGACATGTGACATTGTCTAGGGTCCTGGGTGGAGGCTGCTTGAGCACCCCCAGTGCACAGAACCCCCTCCAGGGGCCCATACCTGCAGTGCACCTTCCTGCCCTCCTTCCTTCCCATGTGCCTGACTGTGGTTTCTGCTTCTAGGCTATTCGGAATAGGGCAGCTGTGGACTCTAGTGTGTGGAGTGTGGAGTGGGCTATGACATAGCTGTGACAAAATCACCACAAAAACAACTTTGGGGAGGAGGGGCTTCCTCCGGTCTGGGAGTCCGGTCTGTCTCTGCTGAGAAGTTCTGGCAGCTGGCCATGGTGCATCCTCAGCAGCCAGGAAGCGGGGAGAGATGAATGCTGATGCTCAGCCCACTCTCTCTCACTCAGTGTGGGACCTCGGACCACATTCATGGTGGTCTTCCTTTTCAGTTAAACCTCCTGGGAAAGTGCCTCACAGCCACCCCCAGAGGTGTGTCTGATTCTAAATTTAGCTGTCAACTCTTAATAGGGTGTGTTTAAACCCTTCTAAAGATGTCAAATGAAGTTGGGTTGTTTTCCAGCCTTTACACAGAAAACACAACTCTCTTCCATGTTAAGTGATGAGGACAGATGCATTGCTCCTGAGAGCCAGCTCCGTGACAGGCCCAAAGACGGCTTATGCCTATGTTCTCTGTTGCCAGCCTCTGGTGTGTATGTGGGAGGGGCAGGGGGAGTAATTCCAGAATCTAGGCTTGGTGGTCGAGGTGGGACATTCATGGTGATGGTTGGGGTGAGAATGTAGGCTGCAGGCAGACTTGACCGAGTGACAACTGTGTCACAGAACTCCCTCTCGGAGGTGTCCTTCCATGGGTAGCCCTCATTTGGAAACATGGTTTCCCTGGAGTCAGTAGGTGCAGATAGTTTCTGCACTGCTGAGAATAGGCTTCTTCTGAACATTAGAACAGCGGGTGTGTTTTCTAGAAATCTCGAGCAGTTTGTCTAGAAAATTCTAGAAACTTCCCCCTTCCACAATTTGGCTGAACTGGGTCACGTCTCACCCCTGAGCAGTGACAGCGACTGTACCGGAGGATTAGGTGCCTCTTGCCAAACTGCCTTCCGCCCATCCCCAAGGCCAGGGCAGAGTGAGCTTGGGCAAAGCTGCCTGGGTGAAAGGCGTGCCATTAACTAGGGAAACAGAGATGTGAGACTAATGGCCTCATCCAGTTTACACGGAGGAAATCAAGGCTATGTAGGCCACTGGTGGCAAATGTGGGTTTGGACTCCCTCTTAGTAGAGGTTGAGGTGGGTGGAGGTGGGTTTGCTGGCAGCCTCTGGCCCTGGCCAGCAGGTCAGAAGGGCTTTGGGGACTGGGGCCACGCTTGGCGCCTGGATTTAAGGGGTCCAGAGAGGCATCGGGACTTGAGTCAAGGCATTTTTATTCTGCCCTAAAAGCCTTCCAGGGGGGAAGTGCAATTCCTCGGGGCCCGGCTTTAATGGTTTCTTTTATAGACTCTCTCTCGTTATAGATGGATGAACTGGGGGGGACCCTGCTCAAGAATGCAGGAGAGACGGGACGCTGCCGAGAGGAAGGGAAGGTGAATCGTGGGGGCTGGGAAATGTGTTTTCTTAAATGCAAACTCTTAAAAACCATTCGAACTACCAGACTGGGCCAGGCATTGGAAGCTGGGCTTCCCCCTGTCCGATCTACCTGGGGAACACTAGCTGGTGTGACTTCCAACCATCACTTTGGCTGGCCTTGGCTCTGTCACTGAACTTGGGGGTGTAGTAGCCCACCCTAACCTGAGCCTCGTCTGCGGTCAGATTGAGTGCTGTTGTTCTCTTGAGTTGGGTGGTGTTTTAGAAAGGTGGCTCAGCCTCTCTAATCTTGTCTCAGCCTCTCTAATCTTGTCCTGCTGTGGGCCGTTGGCATCGTGTCCATCTGATGGCTCCCTGCTCTGAAGTATTCGTCACCAGATGTGATTGTTATTGTTTCTAAGGATCTCATAGTTTTTTATTCCACAGGGAGACCGACAGAGCATGCTTATCAATCACCAGGGCCTTGGCACAGTCATGGACCTGGATGAGAGTTGTTTTTCCCAGTGATATGACAGAATAACCCACAAAAGCACTTAGCACATGTCTGGTGTGTCTCATGGCTCTAAGTTACCGTCCATCACGGCATTGGGAGCATGAGGCAGCTGGGCACACTGTGTCCACAGTCAGGAAGCAGACAGAGATGGACAGTGTGCTCAGTACTTTTTCATTCATTCTAGGATACCAGCCCATGGGATATGACCCAAGCTTGAGGCTTGTCCTCCCAGCCAAGCTAACCAAGTCTAAAAATTCCCTCATAGACATAACCAGAGGTTTGTTGACATTGACAATCACAATTGGCCATCACGGCCTGGATGCTCTTTTATGTACCTTCTAACTCTGGTTTCAGGATTACCAGGCTTTTTGGAGTTCCTTTTCCCACCCCACCTCGTTCATGTTTTTAAGATCCCTCCTGATTAGGGGAGCCTGCGCACGGTGCTGTGTCCCCTGGTCTCTCTGTGGAAGAGAAAGGGTACCTGGGCACTATTGTCATGTTGGCCCAGCCTCAAATCCCCTCAAGCCACTGAGCACAGCTCTGTACCATGGTGGGAGGAGGGGCCTATTAAATCAGCCAGAACAGCCATCCAGGAAACCTGGCCTGAGCCTAGGTGTCCTCACGCCCCAGGCAAAGCTTGTCCATTCCTTCTGCTAGGTCCTGCCTAATCCCGGTGAGGACCTCCTACTGCCCACATGCCCCTAGCCCTGACCTTTGGCACCAAGAAGGGATTTCACACAGCATCTATTAAGCTAAACTGAACTTAGTCTCTCCGTGTTCCCCTCTGCAGCCCCTTGACTGGGTTTCCCATCTTTGTAAAACCACCATAGCTTTAGGCCAAGGATGTGCCAGTCTCATAGGACTGTCTTTTTCTCACTCTTTACCATCTCTAGGCGAATTCCTTCAGTTTTCTTCAAAACCCAGCAGAACTTGCCATTTTCTAGGTTTGAAACTCATTACTGCCACGGTGGCGTTCCCATTGGAGAAAACTGGATGATGGGTAAATGGGACCTCCAAGGACGTGCTTCTCCTTGCGTGTCTGTCTCTGTATCTGTGTCTCTGTCTCTGTGTGTGTGTGTGTGTGTGTGTGTGTGTGTGTGTGAGTGTGTGTGTGTGTGAGTGTGTGTGAGTGTGTGTGTGTGGCCTTGCACACGTGACTCTTACCCTAAGCTAAGTCCCACCCCAAGTCCTCTTTATATTTTTGAGGCAAGTGTCTCTCAGTCTCCCACATGAACTGAACTTGCAATTCTCCTGCCTCAGCCTCCAGAGCAGCTGAAATGACAGGCACGTACCACCAAGCTTGGCCTGCCCCCCCCCAACCCCCTCTCTGATTTCGTGTGAATCTGTTTCCAAACAGAGAACTAAAATCAACAGCTTCCCAGTGTCAAGCAGGCAGCAGTGAGGGACCAACTGGAGGGTGTCTGGGGAAGGCCATTGACAATCTGATCATGTCCTACTAGGCTCACTTCCACTGCCCCAGGCTGTCTCTTGGCACCCTCCTAGGCTGTTCAACTACATCTGCCTGGTCTCTGGCTTCTGTCCTTCAGTTTGCAATCTGGTTTCAGGGCCAGCCCAAGGTCATCGCAGAGAATACTTGAAGTCCCCAGCCCAGTACCTCCCCTGCTTTCCACAGTCTCTTCCTGTTCCACTGTGGGTATCATGACCAAGTTCTATAAGCTGCTGTCTCCCATGTACCAGAGCTTTATTGTCTCCATGTAAATGCAGAAAATCCTGTACCCAGATGTCACTGGCTGTGTCCCTCCCCATCCCAGTTTCAGGCAGGATTGTCTCCTGGCATCCATGGTGACTTGTGGCCTCTCCCTTGTCACGAAGCGCCTGGTGTCTGGTGGAAAGCCTGTCCTGTATGACCTGGCTGTTTCTCGAGGGCTTACACCTGCAATGCCATCGTTCAGGCAAAATGCTTCCCCTGGCCTGGAGGATTCCTGTGCCTGTTGTGGGTTGTCATCCTGTATGCCTGCTTCTCTCTCTCAGCAGGCTGTCACACTGCCAGACTCCAGCCTTGGTTATTCCTGCCAAACCTCGATTATTTGTGTAGCTCTCTACTCCCTTTCCCACTCAGGGCTCATTCCTCATTGCCACCTTGTCTTTCTTCTGGTGGCCTCTCCACTGTCATCAGACTGTTGGCAGCTATGCTTACCTCCTAGCTGACCCAAGTGACCAACTCACTAGCCTGAAACAACAAGCCCTCCCTTCCCACGCTCCCCGCTGGTCTTGGCCTGGCTCCCCAGGCTCCCCATTCCTTGCTCAGTGTTTAGTCACAGGGTGATTGTGTGCGGCCCCTCCCCCCACCGCCCCACAGGGGTCACCAGAGGCCAGGGCACTTCTAAGAAAGCTCCTGGAATTGCCCAGCCAGTCCTTGTTGGATGAACGAACAGCAAGTGCATGAATGGTTTGCGGGACAGAAATAGAATTATGTCCCCCAGCCCGTCCCTGTCCCCTGCACCTCTGGGTAATGAATACCTCCTCTGCAGGGCAGAGCATCAATCCCAAGTTGGCAGGCCTGATTGGACGGCATGGACCCCAGAACAAGCAACCCTTCATGGTGGCCTTCTTCAAGGCCACAGAGGTCCACCTCCGTAGCATCCGGTCCACCGGGGGCAAGCAACGCAGCCAGAACCGCTCCAAGACGCCAAAGAACCAAGAAGCACTGAGGATGGCCAGTGTGGCAGGTAGGTCTGAGCAGCCAGAGGGGACCAGCTCATTGCAGATATTTCCAGACAGATCAGCCTGTTAACTGGGACTGTCTATCCTTCTTGTAGCTTCTCCAGGGCTCTGGTGACCTTGAAGCAAAGCAAGGGCTAGATACAAACCAACCAAGCCTGCTTGTGAGGGTCCTAAGCCGACTTCCAGCTCCTGCCCTCGAGATTCTGAGGAAACACACAAGGGGGTTTGGGTTAGAATTAAGTGTGAGACCACCAGGCTATTCCCTACCCTACCTCTGCCTTCCCACCCCTCCACTCCAGGTCAACTTGCATTACACATGACTTCTTCCTCTTGTCTTGAAATTGATAGTCATTTTATTTCTGAAGAGGGAAAGTAGCCTGCAGGGGCGGTTGGACTTACTGGTTCTAGGCTATCCCCCATCACCCCGTGTAGACATCGGTTGGTAGAGAGAGAAGTATGTATTGATTCAGAGGCTATGCCTGTTTCATTGGCTTTAATTCACCAAGAACCCCTTTGCCTTGGTAGACATGGCCACTTCCAATCACGGGTTTTATTCCAATCTTCACTAGTGGGTCAGTCTTAACTACTAAACTATTAAACTCTTAGCGCACGTGCACACTTGAGGCATGGTGTTGTGTGTATAACACACTCATTACAGAGTGCTCAGAAAGAGGCAGTGTTGCTCAGCTAGGCTACCCAAACGCTGGGGATGCAGAGCTGACCAGGCCATAGGGAAAGTTTCTGCAGAGACTAAAGTCTCAGGACCGGCTCTGGGCTGTTGAGGGCAGAGTTGTCAAATATGGCTTAGGTGAGTTTTAGTTTTGATCTGCAGAGAGCTGAGGATGACAGGCAGGAGCTGAACCCGGAGCCAGGGGACAGGTGGAGTCCTTCTCTGTGGCAATTTTCCTATGCAAGGTTCATGACCAGTGATCAGGCCCTGGGTCACTGTGCCTGCTTGTCTGTGTTGGGTGCCCCTTTGTTCCTTGCCCAGGCGAGAGTTTTGTCTGGTATGATGTTCATGATGTTCTGACATAGATATATTCCTAGACAGCATTGTTTACAGACACAAATAGATTACCTGTTAGTCACGGTTTCTGGTATGGAGGCTGATAGGCCTGTTTTACTTGTAAGCTGCAGAGTCTGTCTGCCTTAGTACCTAGACCCTGCATGGGGCAGCTCAGGACAGCACAGTAAACCATGTTAACCGTGGGCGAGGCACATCCTACAAGCTGCTTTTCTGAACACAGAGTCACTGCCTGCTCTCTGCCAGTGTGGGCCGTGGATAGAGTCTTCATAAGCATTCTCATCTGCCAGGTGGGGCTGTTTATAGGCACCACAAAGGGGTCCGTGAGCTCCCAGATAAAAGAACTGGGTTCTTTCATGTTTGGGGGCCTTGTTTATGCTGGGACTGGAATTACGAGGTGGAAACCTAGCTCTAAAGGCTATTTGCGACAGGTAGACGTGGCTGTCATCCTCATCTGTAAGCAATGACAGGACTAGGGGCGGGGGTAGGGGTTGAGTAACTCAGCTCATTCCAGGGGTACAGAAATACTTCCCCTGGGAACTAAGCGTAAAGCTCTGAGTGAGGCCAGGTTGGTTCCCACTACGGAGCCCCATGCACCCTGAGGATACAAAGTCTCATGCCTTAGTTTCTCTGACTTCTCTCACCAGCCTTTGAGATTGGTGGCTGGAACAGAAGAAGCAGCTGAAGCCACTGGGTGGGTGGAACATTCTCTGGAGAGTTTCATCTCAAGTCTGAAATCCATTCCAAGAGGGAGTTTTATGACTTCAGGCTGCGGGCAGTGTAGGTGTGAGGTCACGCTGGCTGCTCTGGGAAGGATGGGTACAGCCCAGGGTGAAGGAGGGCTCCCTTCAGAATCTGAAACTTCCTAGAGGCCTTTGCCAACTCCGCTGGCAAAAAGTGCTGGCATGTCCCATCCCAGCAAAGCTGACCTTTTGTAGATCTGCAGTGTGGAACATGAAGATCTATGACAGACATTTGCCTCTAGAATGAGAGAGACACTGGGGGTTGAAAGCTGATCACCCCACGGTGTCCCATAGACTGCCCACTTCCATAGCTCCAGGACACTCCCTTGAATGACAGCTAGTCCATCTGGCTTAGAATCTGCCTACTCCCGGAGATTTTAACTCCCTACCCTTGTTTTAAGTTCTTCTAAACCCTGCCTGGAAGTTTAACATAAAAAAAAGCAGGACTGGGGCCCCACCCTGGTTTAGTAAGGCCTTCTATGCATGTGCGTAGGCGTGTGCCCAGGGCCTTTGAAGTGCTCACACCTCACATGATGGGCCACACAAGTTGAATCCTTTATGTGTCCGGCTGGAGACACATGTCCCAGCATGCCTCTGCGTGAAAGTCTCTTTCCTGTCAGCCACCCCTGCCCCTGGGTTCCAGCTGCTTCTGAGACACAAGTAGAGAACTTGGGTCCCTTGTCCCTTCAGCCCAACACCCTAGTAACTGGCCACTTCCTCCAGCTGACCCTTGGGTGGAAGCAAGGTTGAGCACCTGTCCTGGGTGAGGCCTTTCGGAGGTGGCTGCTCAGTGGCTGGTGGCTTGCACTGCCTGTTGCTTACAGGCCTTCTGCTGTGCTGGGTGGGGTGAATGGAACAATTAGGGGTATGGAAGCTAGGTGTTTTCTTTATCCCCTTCCGTTGCTTTTCTGCTAAGAAGGACCTGCTGGGGAATTCCAACCACCTTCGCCCAGGCAGCTACAACCCCAGATAGGATAAGCAAGGGCCCATCCCCCACAGTCTGCCCATAGCTAGCCGCCAACGCTAAACCAAAGGTCTTCTCTGAGGTTGTACCCCTTCTTATCATGTCATTAATAACCACGGCACCTTCCCATATCTTGCTTCAGGATCCACCCTTACTCAGAACTGGGAGCTGTAGGCAGTCTGGTCTCAGTGAGCCTACTCAGAACTGTATTCTGCTCAGGCTGCTTCACCCTGGCCGGAGGAGGTGGTCCACAGTCCTGTCTGCTCCTGCAGGGAAGAGGGTAACAGGGCTGTGGGGTAGATAGTGCTAGCTGTAGCCTCCAGCTATGGCACCGTGATAAATGGTACCTTTGCTATCCAGTCCACAGCTGTTCCAGAAGGTAGACCAGCTGTCCAGGCTCTGTGGACTGTGCTGTGGTGGTGCCTTGATCTTTGACCATAGTGTGCTAAAGACAGACTGGACTGTGCTCGCTCTTCTTGACCTCAGAGTTATGCAGGTGGAATTCCTGTGCGTCCTAGGAAGCAGGCTCTGAGGGATGTGTCATTTGTCACCAGACACCCGGTGGCCTGTCAGTGGGTTCAGAGGGAGCAGTCATCATGTTTAGATAGTTGAAAGGTGTTGGGGCATGAGAAATGCCTGAGCATCGGGCACCTGGCCTGCAGGGCTCTGTAGTGTAGGCCAGGGACCCGGCTTTATGAGCAAGGACAGGTGAAAGAAGGCCCTGGGCATCTCAGGTTAGGGAAAGTACCAACCACTTGTGCAGTTGCAGAGCACGGGAAGACTTCATAGCTGTGCATGAGAGACGGACAGATTCCCACAGTGTTTACAGAGTGCAGTCTTTGGTGCAAATGCTACACACTTACATCCTGGAAAACACAAGCACACTGCTCTTGCTCCTTAAAGAAACTCGGCAGTTGCTGCTGGGGGCTGAAGGATTTGCTCTGGTTTCTGTGTTCCCAGACTTGGCTCTGTACCTTGACTGTGGATGGGTGCATGAACATCTTGGGGCTGATTTGTGGGACCTCCTCAGGCACAGTGGTCCGGAAGCAGGATAAGTCTGAGTGGGACTAGGGGCCTCTACTAAAGAGCAGAGGTGACCTTGAAGGTTCCTGGGTCCTAAAGAGGCTTGTGAGTCATCACTGCCCTTAAGCACGGAATCCAATAGCTGCTCTCCCACTGCAGAACCGAAGGGACTTGAACATGTGTATTTCTCTCTCCTTGTCTGTCCATGCAGAAAACAGCAGCAGTGACCAGAGGCAGGCCTGCAAAAAACACGAGCTGTACGTCAGCTTCCGAGACCTTGGCTGGCAGGTAAGGACAGCTGAATCTCCATGCACTGGGGCTTGCTCTGTCCCTGGCAACCACAGGGCTGTCTCCGTTGGTACAGTGTGCCACAGTTTGTGTCTTTTGTTCCCCTAGGGACATGGTCCCATATGTCCCAGGCTGGCATCAAACTCACTGTGTAGCCTAAGATGACCTTGTACTTTGACTCCTCCTGCCTCTAGGTTCCGAGTTCTGGGATTTCAGGAGTGTGCCACCATGCCTAGTTTGTGCTATGCTGGGAATGGAACCCAGAGTTTCCTACATGCTAAGCAAGCACCCCACCAACTGAGTCCCAGCCCACAGTCCTTATCTTTGCTTGTAAGATGTCAGAAGCCAGGAGCCCCAACCACAGAGGAGGACTTGGGCTGAACATATGAGGGCATCCATGATGTGCTGTGTCACCATGGCGTGACTGACTCTTGGGCCAGAACGTGAAGCACCACCCTGTAGCATATAGTTTCTACCCTGCTTTAAGCTCTGAGCAGACTGCTGCCAGCCACCACCCTAGTTCCCTTGGATGAAATACACACACACATTAGCTTATTTTAAATATGCTTTTAGCTCAATGGTCTGGTACTTCTAAACCTCCTGTGGCTAACATGCCCTTACCTTCTCTCCCAGCTCAACAGCTCTAAATCTGCCCTCAGCTTAGTTGCTCAGTTACCTTCTGTGAAGCCCATTGGTCTTGCTGCCAAATACGCTTTTGGGCCTCTTGCCCTTTCTGCCTACATTTTGGAAGATCTCCCCAGTAGCTCTGTCCCCTCTCCCAAGTATCTCCATTTTCTTCCTCTCTCCTAACCTTCAGGAACCTGGGAGTCCCGCCTCTTTCTTTCTTCCCAACCATTGGCCACTGGCATCTTTATTGATAGATCAAAAACCAATTGCGGGCAAGAACCTTCAGCATCAGGAAACAGATTCCCGATCCAAGTATCAGAACCACCCCCTACACCACCCTTCTGAAGTCTGAACTTCATGCATACCCTTGTCCCACTCCATGGCTGGCTGCCTCTCTCACATAAAGCCATGTGTTCAAATCCAGCCTTGGAGAGTCAGCTTTCTCTGTTTGCCCTCTGTCCTGGTCTGTGACTAAGATTAGGTGTTTTTTCCTGAGCCAAGCAGGTTTCATGGTGGGAGTGCTCTGCACAATTTCAAGTGTTTCCTGTGTGCTGTATCCAACACTCATCAGCAGGATGCTTAGAATCTCTAGAGTGTACCTCTTTATGGAGCAGCTTGATACAACATTTCCAGAGCTCCGGGGATGCCCTGTCTGGATTACCTGAGCCACAGTGGGTCACTAGCCTCTTGCTCAAGAAGGTGCACCAAGCAAGGGAGCTTGGTTTAGATTCCCAGACACATCCAGTCTTGACAGTGGGACGAAACGTTGTCACCTACAGAGTTCACTCTGAAATCATACATACAAAGAAGATGCAAAGCAAAACCAAAAGACATAAAATGTTCTAACAAAGTTTATGGTTTCGTTGGGTTTCGGTTGTAGTTATCCTTACCCAGAATGCAAGGTTGAGACTATAGCATGAACGCACCTGGGAGCAAGCTGAGGCATGCCACCCCAAGCAGGGACAGGGTGGTTCTAGGCGTGGGCTTTGACCCACGTCTCACTCCCTACTGCTGTGCGTATACTGCTGGACTCTGGTCCAGGGGATGTAACACAAGGATGTCCCCTCCAGGCCCTGAGTCCCTTTTCTTTTCCTTCTGCTGGGGTCACAAAATACCATGCTCACTTCCTTGCCCCTGCAGGGACCCCCACAGATCAGGAGAGCATAGCCTGAGCCTGTGTCCACTGGACAATAAGGAGTCCACACAGGGGTAGTACACACAGAGGTATGACGCACAAGGGTGGGACCCTGCTTGGACTCTGCATGGTCTGAGGCCTGACCTCACTCTCCTCTCTTGGCAGGACTGGATTATCGCGCCTGAAGGCTATGCTGCATACTACTGTGAGGGAGAATGTGCCTTCCCTCTAAACTCCTACATGAATGCTACCAATCATGCCATCGTCCAGACACTGGTAGGGGCCTCCTGGGGGTGTGGCCAGTGGGGTTGTGAGTGTCTCCTGGGGGAGTGGCCAGTGGGGTTGTGATTGCCTCCTGGGGGTGTGGCCAGTGTAATGACTCTGTGGTACCTGCTCTCTACCAGGCTGAAACAAGTTTTCGACATGTAATGATCTAAAGATGAATATATAGAATCTTGGACCCTAAAATTCTTCTATTTCTGTATTTGTCCTAATTTTAAAAGTTAAACAGTTTCATGAGACCCTGTGTATTGTGACCATGAGTCACTGCGCCTCACTGAAGACCAAGTCCCCTCCTGGTGGGGACAATCCTCTTGGGTGTCAACCTGCCATCCAGTGAGCCGATAAGACTTGACTGCTGGCTCCTGGCCCTCTCCTGCGAGAGGTAGACTTTAGTTAGGCCCACGGGTCCCTCTCAAAGCTAATGGCTTTCTCTTCTAGCTTTCAACTTGAACTTTCAGATCAGTAACTCAAGAAGCTTTATTCTGTTGTCTGCTGTGTGCCAAGAGCTGGGGACACTGCAGGGAACAGCCCAATATTCTTGATCTTAGGGCTTTAATGTCCAGGGGAGGAAATGAACCAAACAGATGAGAGGGAGAGAGTGCGTGGAAGGGTGGACGACAGCGGCTGACTCCCAGCAGCCTCTGTGGCTCACTGGGAAGAGCCACGTGGTGAGAGCGGAGCTCTAAACCCATGCTGGTGCACACAGCCTCCAGTTGATGCTGCGTTTGCTGCTCCACCAGGCTCTAGGTGACTTTGCTCTCAGCAGTGGCTGTTGTCTGGCCTTCTCTTGACAACTGATCAGCCATGCTGGTTTGGACTCTGGTGCCAAAGAGCTCACACCTGATGCCCCTCTGGGCATTTCTCTGTTACTCAAATTTATGTTGAATCTCACGAGTTAGCCCTTGGTCAGTCCAAGCTTTGCCCTTTGGCAGAGGAAGGGTCCCCCGACTCAGCTCCCTTCTCCTCTCTCTTCATTTCCAGATCTTTTCCTCCTGCCTCTGTTTTCATGGTTAAAATGATGGACTCCACAACCTCACACGGGTTCATCAAGCTCTCTACCGCTGAGCTGTATCCTTAGCCCTTAGGTTTCACTAAACTATCCAGTCTGGTCTTGATCTAACTGTGACCTTGTGATCCTCCTGCCTCAGACTCTGCGCAGCTGGAATTACAGGCCTGCACCCCAAGGCAAGCAGCAAGGAGTATCTTTTAAGTACTGGTTTTCTAACATCCTAGTTAACCAATAGACCTGGGCCTGCATCGAACTTACTCAAAGAGGAGCAGTTGGGGAGAGAAAGAATTTGGTACTGTGCACCAGAAGAGATGAAAGACTTGGCTTGCCATATCCTGTCTGAGCTGCTCATTAATAACAAATCGGGAGGTGGGGGTGTGGCTCTGTTGACAGACTGCTTACCCTGGGACTCAGTCCCCAGTGCTGCGTAAACTGGCTGGATGTGGTGGCTTAGGTCTATCATTTCAGCCCGGCACTCGGGAAGTGGAGGTTAGACAATGTGAAACTCAGGATCATCTTTGGCTACATAGCAAGTTCAAGGCCAGCCATGGGATATAAAAGTCCCTGTCTCAAACCAATAACACAGGAGAAGAACTCTATCTCTGGCCTTTCTTGAGCACTGGAGTCTCCTCATGATGTGGACTGGTCAGCTGGGCTGGAGTCAGTTTTGTTGAATAGTGGCTTGACCTCCCCTCTCCAGTTTGCCTCACTCCTCACCACTCTCTGTTGCCTACTCTTGGTTCACCTTGCTTGTCAATGGTGCTTACACGGTACCAGCAGGGCATTTCAGTTTTCCCTTGTCTGAACCCCTACTCTGCAGGGCACACAGGTGCCCATGAGCAAAAACAGACTTCTCGTTATTATGATGCTGGGAATTGAACCTAGGACCTTGTGAGTGCCAGGCAAGCACTCTACCACTGAGCTACAACCCCAGCCCTTAAAACAGAGTGCCTTTTTGAATGGGCAGGAGTCAGGGAGGATGCTCCACAGCCCCTTTGGAGCTCCAGCTCTCTTCCACATCAGATGTGTACATGAAGAAGACTGTGCACCCTGGTTACCTCATCTCCAAGGTGGAAACAAGTCCTGAGCCAGGTTGGGTCATTAGACACACTCACCTGTCCTTTACAGTCATCTTAGCCAGGGAATAGGTGTTCTTTAGAGAAATCGAGAGGCAAGCAGAAGGCCTCACCGCCTCTCACCATGATTCATGTCGGTGCCTTGCAGGTTCACTTCATCAACCCAGACACGGTACCCAAGCCCTGCTGTGCACCCACCCAGCTCAACGCTATATCTGTCCTCTACTTTGACGACAGCTCCAATGTCATCCTGAAGAAATACAGAAACATGGTGGTCCGGGCCTGCGGCTGCCACTAACTCTTCCTGAGACCCTGACCTTCGGGGACCACATTTTTCCATGTCTGTGATGTCTCACCATCTAAGTCTCTCACTGCCCACCTTGGCGAGGAGCCAACAGACCAACCACCTCTCCTGAGCCCTCCCCTCACCTCCCCAACTGGAAGCATGTGAGGCTCAGTATGGACAAGATCCGACCAGCTGCCACAGGAAACGTCTAGCAGGAAAAATGTCTTCCAAGAAAGAGTCCGTTGGCCACATGGTCCCTGGTGCTCTGAGTCTTTGGGGTAATTACAAGCATCCTTCCGCCGCAGCAGGAGGAAGGGCATAGCTAGGGTGGGCGCTTACGTCTGTGGTGAAGGAGAACCAAGCAGAAGTCCCTGTAATAAAATGTCACAATAAAACCCATGAATGAAAACAGTTAGGATGCTACAGATATATTTTCCTAAACAATTTGTCCCCGTTTCTTGGTTTATTCTGACTTCATAAACAGAAGCCGGGCTGTGGAGGATGGAGAGGCCCCCTCCTTTCTGTTTCGTTGCATGTGTTTACCCAGACCTGCCCAGATCCACTCCCTGTAGGGAGGAGAAGGAGGATGTCTGCTCAGAAGAGGCCAGTGAGGGAATATGGCCTCAAAGGGTGTTGGGTAATGGTGGAGGGAGGCACTCACACACACACGGACGTGCACACAGACATGCAGCACGCACGCTCGCACGCACGCACGTACGTGTGAAGCGCATGTAGACTTTGGAATGACTCTACCAGCCCCTCAGCCCCAATTCCTGCCCTGTGGTAGGACATCAATGAGAAAAATACAAGGTGAACAAGCACATGACCCTACATGAGGAAGCAGAGGGGATGAAGGGTATTCAGGATACAGCCCTCCAAACAAGGCCCCTCTGGCACCTCTGTGACCCGGCTCCGGAGCCAGGTCTGGCCTTCATAGCTGCCTCTCTTCATTCTAAACCCCTAACAGAAGGCCCTGCAACAGATTGGTTCCTCGATCTGAGGGAGACTGGCATAACAGGGTCGTACTGGCTTAGAAGGTTCCAAAGCCTAACCTCAACTACACTTCCTGCCTCAGAGCTGGGATGTTGGTCATGGCTCCAACAAGGCCTCTCTGCCTGGGTCTGCGGTGCCTTAGCTATCATGCATCAACTCCTAGCTTCAAATGCAAAGGGTTGGACTCTCTGCCAATGTTTCCTACATCCACACAAAGGATGAGGTTAGCCAGGCAGGACCTATGGCCAAGTTGCGTCTGGTCAAGTGGGGAACCAATTCCCCATGTCTGTGTTCCTGGAAACCCTGGGCTCTCTTCTGTTCTGTTTTGGTTTTTCTTCTTCAGTAGCTTGGGCTGCAGCTTCTACTCTGCCCGATCGATGTGGGGGGAAGGGCATTTCTTCTTGTAATTTGTTTTATGTGTTCACAGATCAGGGGCTTTTTGTGTGACTCCCTCTTGGGACACATATTTACCACCCAGAGCCTAGTCCGCCTGCAGTCAGTGTCTTTTGTACATTTAAATGTGTAAATAGTTGTGACAAGACAAAGAAATTATTTATTTCCATCTGAAGCTCTTTTCAAAGGCTCCTCACAGAGAACAATGAAGCCGATTTCCTTTAGTCTGTTTGTTTTCTTATTTAAGACTATTTATTAACAGTTGGACCGATGTACCCATAGCTGTCGAACAAAGTGGTCCTTAGTGAAAATTCTGTATAAATAGAGTAAGAAAGGGTTGAACTTTGCAATAAAAGGAGACATTTGGTTCTGGTTGTCGGACCCATGTGTATTTGTGTCTTTTTCCCCCTGCACTCCTGGACATCGGAGTTTCATCTGCTGAGAAGCCTCGACCTTGATCTCTACTGTTAACGGGATGTTTATCATCCAGGCCCAGGGGGAAGTGGGCGCTCCTCAATATTTGGTGCAGCTGTGTGGGGCTCCAGGGAGGGAGAGACAGAACCAAACAACAAATGTGAGCCTGGTAGGGCTGGATGGCAAAGATCCTTGATTGAATTACAGCCCAGCTGTCAGCAGCTGCTTCAAAGAGGCAGGGGGTAAATTAGCTGTGTTTACTGCTAACATAGTCGAAAGATTTAGTCATCCCAATAAAATAGAGGCACAAGAGAGAAAAGGGGGGTGTATACCCCAAACTTGAAAGCCACGCTGGCCTCACAGCTGGCGTCATTCAGTGCCCATCACCCGGGCAGTTGGGGGCTGCCCTCACAGGCCAGCTGTGGAGGTAGGTGGCCTACCACAGGACTGGAGAAGGAGTGAGCCCCATCAAGCTTGGGGCAGCGCTCATCTGGCTCCATCTGTCTTTGAAGTGCGCATGAAGGTCACCTGATGAATGTTTCTAGAATCCCAGCTGATACTTGGACAGGCTGCTCTCTTCCCCTGTTGACTCAGACCCAGCAGCCCAACCGTTCCTAACACATTCCAGCCCCTGTGATTTCTAAACCTTCCTGTCACTGTCTGGACAATTTAGCCTTTGTTCTGTTTTCCAGGCTGAAGACCAGAGCCACAAGCTGGAGGTCCAGATGTGGCCTCTCAGATGTGCTTTAGCCTCTCAACCCCACCCCCAGTGATGTTTACACATTTTCAAAAACACTAATCCATTGCCAATATGTTTTTGCAAATAAAGAGTTTGGGCTTCTCTTGAGCAGTCAGCAGAGCCAGCCACCTGGTTCCTCCCTGTGTGCCGCCCCCAACTGAACAGAGGTGCCAGGGCCACTGTCACCACCACACCCCATGGCCTCTTCCACAAAGGGGTGAGGTCAGCTGATGTCTTCAAAATGGCAAATGAACGTCTCTTTGTGCCCAAGGCCCAGAAGGAATAGGAAAATGGAAGCTACGCTGGGAGATTCATGAGCTTCAGAACAGGAAAGTGGCTTTTATGTTTGTATCCAGCTGGCCTGTTCCCATAGCAGGCTCTATGATCATGTGTGGTAGACCAGATGAACTTATAGCCTATTACCTTTCCCCTCTCTTGGCTTCTGCCTCTCTGCCAAGCTCTGTATAACACTGGGCACCAGCAGGTGAAAGACTTTGCTTAAAGCCCTCTGGCTAACAGTTTCTGAAACCCAAGCTCCCAGAGGTGGAACTTCCTGGGGCTGCTTAAGAAGCAGGGATTACCGACCCCCAGCTTTGACACCCAGGCGCCCTTTCCCAACCCAGTATGTTAGTCTCTGAAACCAGGGAGTTTCTGGACTGCACTGAGTTCAGCATGGAGTCTCTCTTCTGCTTCCAGATGGCTTGAGGGTCTGCCTCTCCAGACATGACCTTGAACTAGATTCCCCATGACGTTGCCCTGAGTAAGCCGCTTACCCACTGTGGTCCCTCCCTTCTCTTCCCTAACCAGTATGGAAGCCGGGAGGGGTGTCAGTGCCACGGGGTACCCCTGAGGGAACCTCTCATAGGAGCATTACCCTTCCCTCTGCAAAAGGTTTTGTGGAAGGTAAGTGTCAGAGTCTCCTGAGGCCAACACAGCACACCTTTCTTTCTACACACTAAGAAACCTTGACCCTTCCTGCAGAAAGCTCTCTCTTTAGGAACAATGGCCACCATATCCAAGGAAGGACATGTTGGACAGATGGTAGAATTCTCGAAAGCCTCATGAAATGCTGTCTCATATATACCAGGAACCAGCACAGAGACTGCACAGATACTGCCAATCAACAGCAAGCCCAACTGTGGGGTTATGCTGAATCCAGGGTTCCCACCAAGACCCCCGTTAGGTGTATAGTATAGTTACTTGTCCCCCCAAATTCTTTAGAAGGTCACTCATCGTGCAGCTCTTTGGTACGCTCAGGATGGGCTTGGGATCGTTTGCTCCTAACTGCTCTACACAGAGGAGACCTGCTCAGGACACAGAGTGTTCGGCACTTGAACAGACTCGGGACAAGCCCGAGAGCTGCATTGGCCTCAGGCTTTCAGACACAACCATTTCCAGACAGCATCATAAAATGATGCCTGTGGCAGGGTTCTGCTCACGATGTCAATGGACAGCACCTCCAGGGAGTGCGTGCTGCCAGCCCTGGCCAGCCTTAGTCTCTTCTAGGGCTCAGCATTGTCAGGCTGGCTGCTCCAGAGCCACACTTGGGGTGGTGAGTGTCGGCCTCTGCCAAAGACATGCGTGATGACCTCTTTAGACATTTCCTATTGGCCTGTGGGCTCTGTTCCCCTGGCTCAGACCCTTTAGCACTCTGGCGCTGGCCTCTTTTGGTTCCAAATTTGAGGAAATAAAAATCAAAGAGGAAAACACTCAGCTCTCAAAGGCTGTTCCGCAACTGCTTGGATGAAGGCACAGTGCACCTGGCCAGGAGGGCCATGCCGCTCCCACCGCACCGACTCTGATGATCTCTGTTTCCGGCCCTGACTGCGATCAGCTCAGATGGAACATGGGGGCTGACTGGAACCCATAAATTATCAGCTTTCCTGGCCCACCTCAAGTCTGGTTCCAGGGCACAGGTGGCACCCTCCAAAAGGCCCTGAATGTAGTTAGACATTTTGCTGTGGCTGCCTTGAATTGATTACTGTCTTTGGACATGTTTTTATTTTGCCTGAGGCTCCACAGATCCTGTGCCCAAAGGTTAGAGTGGAGCATCTATCACGTGTCACTCACCAAGGACATTCTTAAGAGTCTGTGAGCTTAGGTGGTGTCCTGGGCATGGCGTGCTGTGAAGAGCAGATGAGATCCTATTGCAGATAACAATACAGAGAATGATAAGCCACCAAGGAAAAGGTCAGACACCACCAGGAGTGTACCCAAGGGTCCAAGAAGGAAGAAAGATCTCAAGCTACAGCCCTTGAGGTGGGTGGAGGGAAGTGGGCATGGGTCACCTGAGAAGCAAGGGGCAGGTCAGAGTGTGGGTTGGGCTTGTCCAAAGCTGGTGGGTGGAGGGAGGTAAGCATGGGTCACCTGAGAAGCAGGGGGCGGGGCAGAGTGTGGGGAGGGCTTGTCCAGAGCTGGGCGCAGTCAATTAAACTATTCTCCCTATGCCCAAAGTCTCCTAAAAAGGTGGGTGGAGGGGTGGAGACATGACTCAGCAGTTAAGAACACCAGCTGCTCTTGCAGAGGACCCAGGCTTGGTTCCCAGCACCCACACGACTGCTCACAAGTGTTTGTCACTCAAGTTCCATGGGATCTGATGCTCTCATCTGGTCTTCTCAGGTAACTGCATGCATTCGGTACACAGACATACATGCATGCAAAATACCCAACATATAAACTAATAATTAGTGAGGAGGAGAAGGAGGAGGAGGAGGAAGAGGAGGAGGAGGAGGAGGAGGAGGAGCTGGGTTTTGTTGCTGGTGGTTGTTTTTGTTTGTTTGATTTTGGTTTTGGTTTTTTGACACAGAGTTTCTCTGTGTAGGCCTGGCTGTTCTGGAACTCACTCTGTAGACCAGGCTGGACTCAAACTTTGAGAGATCTGCCTGCCTCTGCCTCCCATGTGCTGGCATGTACCACCACTGTCCACTCTTATGGTGAGTCTTAATGGCAAGTGAGCAAACCTTGGGTCAAGAGGGCTGAACTTTCAGCCTCATGGACAGAAAGCAGTGCTTGCTGGCCCAGGTGGCCACTGATGACCAGTGATGTTATCCAAATTGTGTCACTGTGTGGAAGCTCTCACCCAGCACAGGGCACAGCTGACTGGATGGGTTTTGATAACTAGGTGTCATTATTCACAGTCTGGGAGTCAGGAAGACTGGGTGCTGCTCCAACTAGTCACGTGACCTTGGAGCGCGCCTTCGTGCTGGTTTTCTGGGCCTCCCCCTCCTGTGTCAGTGTTTGACAACTCAGTGGGATTTTGTTCTGCGACTCTGGTGGTCCTGGGCTGAGTTTCACGGGTGTGCACACCATGGGCTCTGAGGGAGCCGTGACCTTCATTCTACACGGGATGTTTCCTGTGCTTTTTTTTTCTTGTAGGAAGTGACTATGGTGGTAAGGAAGACACATTAACCATCTGTTTGCCCAAACTCACGTCATTGTTTAATGCCATAGGCAAGCCACGAATAACAGACTAAATAATCTCCAAGGACAATTTACGTGAGCATGGTGGAGCCTGGGGGGGGGGGGCGGGGAAGGAGGGTTGTGGAGGATGGTGGCGCACGGAGCCTGGCCACCATGAGCTCAGAGGTCTGCACCTTCCTGCTTGACCTTTGATGGTGAGTCTTCAGCTTAACTAACAGTTGGGCTGCATAAACATGGTTTCAGTCACCGAAGGAAGCAGGTCTGAGCCCTGACCCTTCCTAACAGAATCCAGAGACAACCAGAGGTCTGTCTGAGCATGCATGAACATGTCTCCTCAACCCGGAGTTGCACGGTAGGAGCCTTGTGCCTCCTCCCTGTAAGGCTACCTGGCTGTGGCGTGGGAGTTGTTCACTCAGGAGTGTTGTGAGAAGCGGAGGCTTTCTGAACACGTTCTTTTCCCGACTTCCTTTTGGGAGGGGCTCTTTTCAGCTTGAGAATTCTTTCCAGTCGTTTGGCTCGTCTTCCAACCCCCACCCCCTCCGTGTACAAGTGCTGGTCTTTGTTTGACCTGTTTAGGGTGCCGATGACAGAAAGAATGACAGGCAGCCCTAGCCTCCATTCCAGCATGTCTTTTCAGTGGTCCCTAAAATAATCCCATTAGTGGGTCGAAGGCTGCTTATCTCTGGAGGGGCCTACTGATAAATACCGAGCAAGACGGGTCCTCATGGAATGCTGGGGCCCGAATGGAGAAGTGCCCTGGAGCCCCTGATGAATGGGCAGGCCTTAGCATCTGCTGTCCTGATAATGACATTCCATCGTGTTTGACACCTGGTTGTGCACAGCACGATGTTGACAGCATCAGAGTGGGCGCGCCTGGCACGCCACAGACACCTTGAACCATTTTGCAGCCTGCCTGCAGAGCTGGGGCTGTGAGGTCAAGGGACATCCGGGGGCTGACTCAAAGTGCAGCCCTCTTCCAGCTGTGTTAGTCAGGGATACCTTCCCTCCGCATCACCACCACGCCCACATCATCTCCTGCCTGTGGCTGGCTCACCTGCAGAGTTTCCTCTTGCGTTCATTCGGTTCCCCCCCCCCCCCCAGGCATGATTTGGAAATAAGGAAAGGCATACGGAAGAGGAGGAGCACCGCCCAGAGAGCGGCTCTTCTTGCTGGACGCTGTGGACATGTGTCAGATTTTCCTGCGGGTGTCTCTCCCATCCCCTGTTCTGTCTTGCCAACAAAGCTTGTCCTCTGTCTCCAGAACCTACTCCCTTGACGTACTATATCAGAGTCCCACATCGTAGCCCAGGCTAGCTTCAATCTTTCCAACCTCGTGCCTCAGCCTCCCCGGCACTGCAATCAGCTTCATATTGGATGGCCATCTGAATGAGCACGTTCAAGCCACCTAGGTTTCCATCCCCTGTTTTGATTCTGATGCACGAAAATTATTTTTGAACCTCATCAAAAGGATGGGAGGACTTGATAATATGCACAGTACTCAGAGGTGAGCCTGGTTCAGAGAGAGCACGGAACAGATGTGAAGTTGACAACACCATCATCAGCACCATCAAGTTGAGCACCATCGCCACCATCCCTACTATCACCATCATCACCACCTCCACCATCACCATCATCACCATCTGCATCTCTGCCACCTTCCCTTTGCTCAGTGCTCTCCACGTGTGTACCATGATTCAGTGGATTTGGGACAAGGAAGTGAGTGCATAATGGGTTGACCCAATATGGCTGTCCTTTAGCTGTGGGTGGCTTGGCTACACAGTGTGCTGTCCCAGTGACTAGAGAGAGGCAGGAAGCCCAGGCATCCTCCCAAGCTTTTCAGAGTCCTAGGGGAATGTACAGGTGAGACAACCCCTCTCTCCTGAGCACGTGCATCCATCGCAGCAATCACAAACTGGGCACAGTTGAGTGAGGGGCCTTTGAGCGAGGCGTGTTGTTGGTCAAGCAGCCAGCATGAGGCAGCTGGGTGAGGGCCAGGGTTCTTGTTTGTGGACACTGGGCGGGCAGTGCTCCCTCTGAGCCTGTGTTCACACCTGTGAGACAGGAGGCTGATGTCATAAGCTTGCCACTGTGTTTAACTTAGGAGCACGCTGACTGAGCGGAACAAGCAGGAGCCTGCAACTCTGCTGGGGCGGTGGCCCTGTGGAAGTCTGTGTGGTTCATATTTCCTGCCTATGCAGACACTGATCATATGTTTCTTCTCTCCATTGCTCCTCCTCATGAAGACAACTCTACCTCGTTCTCCTTGAGGCTCTGTTGCAGTCCCCCATCCCCTCTGGTTACAGAATCTCCCTTCCTGGGGTACACTGTGCACATCCTCTGAGAATCTGGGGGCAATTGTGATTTAGCCTCTCTGAATTGCTCCCAGATCATCCAGAGATCTGGATCTGGATCCCTTTAACTGCCTTGGACCCTGTAGAATCCCTGACGTAGACTCTGGCATCTTTGAGCTGGTTTGCTGGCCTTGGTCAACATCGGGCTCTCCTGCACCTACCTGGCTGGGTTTTTCACAAGTGTACTTTGTCAAAGGCCATTCATATGTGGTTATGACTTTGAAGAGCTCTCTGCTCCCCCACCCTGCTCCACTCTCTCTGCTCCCCCCCCACTTCCCCTGCTCCCCCTTCTGGTCTGTGGACATGCCCTCTGGCCACATAGGCACCTTCTTGTAAGGTCCTGCTGGCCCACTAAAGTGCACAAGACAAAGCTGCCCCTTTCTGAGGCACCCCATTTCTACTCTTTTAGGATCAGCCTCAAGCACTCTTCACCTCAAATCCAAACCTGCCCAGTGAGCTCCACCTTGGGATGTCCCAAGGGTGCTTCTTCTCCAGCTTCACTGTCCATGTGCCAACCTCTTCCTGCACATGCGCCAACCTCTTCCTGCACAGCCCTGGCCCCACCACATCCCTAGTGCCAGCTTGGCCCAGCAAGCCTCCTGCTTACACACCCATGGCTCGGCACCTTTTACACCCAGACTCTGTAAAATAAAAGATGCAAGGATTGGATGCCTGACTGCAATCCCAGGACTCAGCAGGAGGATCAGGAGTTCAAGGTCACCCTTGCTACTTAGTAAGTTCCGGGCCATCTGGGCCACACGAGACCCTGTCTCAAACCCATTCCCCAAACAAAACAAAACAAGTTAACACTAAACCAAACCAATGGAAAAGATGCCAAAGACGAGTATACAAGCCACCGGTATTGATGGCCTTGGGAGGATGGAATATTGGACTATTTATTGCCTGTAGTATTAAGACCATTTCCAGTGAGCACCGATCTGTTTAATGACAAAAAACTAAATTATATATGTGAAAAATGCATACATAAAATTAAAACATGCTCGCCAAATAGTATAAATATATACGTCTTAAGCAAGGAGACACTAGCAGCTTCTTGCAGCCTTCAAGTTAGGTTCCAGGGCCCTTCTTCCTGGTCTAGCCACCATTAACACACCTTGGGTCCAGCCTCTGAGGCCACTGCCTGCTGGAGCTCAGCTCTAAACCTGACCTTCACAGGGACATTGGATGACTCTGGATGGCTGTAACAGTTTGAAAAAGAAGTGTCCCCATAGTCTAGGGCATTTGCATACCTGGTACCCCATTTGAGGCTGTTTAGATCGTGTGGCCTTGCTGGAGGAAGTATGTCATGGGAGGCAGGCTGTGGGAATGAAAAGCTTTGACTACTTCCTGTTGGCACCTGGTGCCTTGTGCTCACTGTTCAAGGTGTGAAGGCTCAGGCAGGTGCTGCTCCCTGCTGCCATGCCATCTCCTCCGTGATGGACCCTCTGGAACCATAAGCCAAAATAAACTCTTGTGGAAGTTGTCTTGGGCTCACAGAAATGCAATGAATACAGGTGTCCGCCGAGCTTTCAAATCTACCCCAACCTGAAAGTCAGCCGAGGCTACTGGACTTGTGTGCTGAGAGGGAACACCTGTTGCTTTCCTTTCCACAGAAAACTATACTGTTGGGGTTGGCTCAGGGGTTAAGAGCACTGACTGAACTCCTCCTGAGTTCAATTCCCAGCAACCACATGGTGCCTCACAGCCATCTGTAATGGGATCTGATGCCCTCTTCTGGTGTGTCTGAAGACAGCTACAGTGTACTTGTCATATGTATAATAAATAAATAAATCTTTAGAAAGGAAAGGAATAAAACTTCACTGTTAACTTTCATTTTAATGACAAATAAAAACGAGTCTATCACAAGATTGAGATACAGAGTGGCTGTAATGCCCCCCCCCAGGCCCCTACTCTCAGGGGGACACAAGTTTGTCGTTCTGTCTTGACAGGTCACACTGGGAAATTACCAGGATGTTGAGTCTGGGCCCCAAGCCTTCCAAAGAGTCGCTTCTGTGTTTGTTCCTTGTCTCTATTGACATGTGTCTCTGTTTAGATGACACTGAACATGCACACAGTGCTTCTTTGCATCCTACTGTAGATGATCCCACTGCTCTGCTCCGAATGTCCGTGTTCCTCCAAATCCCCGGGCTAAATCTGTACCCTAGCCTGACATGTCTGGTTTCTGTTGCTTCGGTAAAGTACTGACCGAAAGCAACATGAAGGGGAAAAGGTTTATTTGGTTTATGCTTTTGTATCGCTGCATTACGAAAGGAAGCCAGATGGGATGGTTTGAATGAGAGTGGCTCCCATAAGCTCAGATATTTGAGTGCTTTGTCTGAAGTTGGTGGACCTGCTTGGGAAGGATTAGGGGGTGTGGACTTATTGGGAAAGGTGTGTCACTGGGGGTGGACTTTGAGGTTTCAATAGCTCGTGCCATTCCTAGCTACTACGTTCTCTCTCTCCCTCTCCCTCTCCCTCTCCCTCTCCCTCTCCCTCTCCCTCTCTCTCCCTCTCCCTCTCCTTCCCTCCCCTCCCCTCCTTTCCCTCTCCCTTCCTCTCCCTCCCCCTCTTCCTTTCCCTCTCCTTCCCCTCCTTTCCCTCTCCCTCCTCCTCTTCCCCCCTTCTCTGCCTCATGCCTGTAGTTCAGACAGAACTTCTCAACTACTGTTCCAGCACCATGCCTGCCTGATGCCATGATGGTCACAGACTCACCTTCTAAACCTGGACAAGACCCCCAATTGCAGGCTTTCTTCTGTAAGTTGCCTTGGTCATGACATCTCTTCACATCGATAGAGCAGTAACTAAGTCACCAAACCAGAAGCTCAAGGCTGGAACCCAGAGACAACTGAAGTAGAAACCAGAAACCGAAGTAGAATGCCGCTTACTGGCTTACTTCCCCTGATTTGCTCAGCCACTTTTCTTATACAGCACAGACCCACCTGCCTAGGGATGGTGCCGCCCACAGTGGGCTGTGCCCTCCTACACCAACGAGTAACCAAGGAATGCCCCCAAAGACATGGCCACAAGCCAACGTGATGGAGATAATTCTTCAGTTCAGGTTCCCTCTTTCTTGGTGGCCCTTGGTTTGTGTCAAGTTGACAGCTGAAGCTAACTGACGTGACCACACATGACAAGGTCTTTGGAATTAGTGTTTTCATACAAGCAAGCATAGGGGACAGTTTAGTACCCTGGGACTCACACTTAGTTTGGGCCATGCAAACATAGATACCTCTTGTAACAGTGACCTTGACAGCCCAGCTTCATCACATGCGTGGACTGTGCAAGCGAGTGCGTGTGCACACACACACACACACACACACACACACACACATCTTTCTACACCTAGAAGTCTCAGGGTCCATAAAAGCCTCCCCTGCATCAGACTGCAGGTAATCCCACCTCTGAACAATAGTACAGAGCTCTCCGCCACTAGCAACAATCAAGTTTAGACTATCTCTATTCAAGCACACTTGAGGTGTGTCGGGATCTGAGGTGTAGAAGGCTGATCTAGCCTGAACCGCTTTTGAGTACATGCTCAGTAAGGCAGAACTCTGTGTCCTCTGGTAACTGTTTAGGGAGAATCCCTATTTCCCATCTATGCTTGTGCGTAATGGGGTGTGCATATGATTGAAATCAGATGCATTATGAGAAGGGGGCATGCACGGTGGGAATAATGAACATGTGACCTAACCCATCCATCAAAGGAGAGAACTTCACAAATGGTGCCCTTAGTAACCAGGCCTTCTGCGGTGGTTTGGTTGACAATGGCCCCCACCGGCTCACGTGTTTCATATTTGGCGCCCAGTTGGTGGTGCTGTTTGGAAGGTTGAGAAGGCATTGCCTTGACAGAAGTACGTCACTGGGGGTCGGGCTTTGAAGGTTCAAAAGCCGTGTGTCATTCCCAGTTTGTTCCTTCTGCTTTCTGCTTGTGGTTAAGACATCAGCTCTTAGCTGCTGCTCTAGTCCTGGGGCCTTCACCCCGCCACCATAGACTCTTGTCCCTCCTGAACCCTAAGCCCAAATAAATCATTTTTCTATGCGTTGCCTTGGTTGTGGTGTTTTAGCGCAGCAGTAGAAAAGTAACCAAGAAAACCTCCTTCTCTCAACCCCCATAAAGGATGCCCCGAATGGTAAGGTAACCAGTGAGTACTGTCACTCATGTGGCCCGCAGTCAATTTCAACAGTGCCTCCCTTGTCATCTGCGCCGTAGCTATGCTCTGAATAAGCACGCTGTTTATTTTGCAAGTCTGTGTGAGCCCTCATTTCCAGTTCTTTAGATACAAGGTCGATAACCGGGAAACAGGGCTGGAGAGTGGATTCAGCCGTTAAGAGCACTGACTGCATTCGCAAAGGACCTGGGTTCTGTTCCGAGCATACACACAGTGGTTCGCAACCATCCTGAATCCCAGAGGATCCAACACCAAGGAAGCATATGGCGCCCATTCATTCGTACAGACAGAATACCCATGCACATAATAAAATAAATAAATCTAAACAAACAAACAAACAAAAAACCCTGTAAACTCCCGGCTTAGGCCCTGACCATTGATTGGTAACATTCGCCCATAAGCCAGGGAGGACATAGCAAAGGATCTGTGTCTAACCCAGGAAACAGCTTCCCCTAAATGTCACATTTGTCATCCCCTTGGTCTCGAACCCAGAGCCTCCCGACAACTTCCTGTTGTTTGTAAACCCCCCAGCCGATGGCACTGTATCCTAGCTGCCTGACTGAACTCAGCTTAACGATAGAAACTTTACGGTTCTTCTGTGTATGAACTTGGTCCCTCCTGCACCAACTGGCGATTGAGACAATCCCCTACAGACGTGACCACAGGCCCATCTGATCTGGGAAATCTCCCAATTGGGACTCCCTTCTTAGGTGACTGGAAGCTGCTTTAAGTCACAGCTGAGACAATATCCACAGTGAGAAGGAGAAGTCACACAGCATAGCAGGCCTGGAAGCCACTCAATAGAAACCAGGTTGGTGGTGGGGGATTCAGAACCCTAAACCCAAAGAAGTTGCTAACAGATGACCTGACATTTTTGAGTTCCTGAGAACACACTCCGGGTGGATGTAAGAGCCTGCTTCTCCTCAGCACTGGATGTGATGCCAGCACCTGCTCCATCTTTCTGTCTGTGCTTTGGACTCTGGTTCCCTGGGATAGGAAGCCAAGGGCTTCATCTTTGTCCCTCGTGACCTCAGTGGCCTGCTCTTGGAGGAGGCTGGCTGGGCACTGTGCTATCATCCTGGCTGTAGAGATACTGGGCCTCATCTCTACAGGTTGGTACTCACTGTGTGCTTTTCTAGAGAGTGTTGCAACTGGGGAGTCCTTGCTCCCTGAACCTCCTGTTCCTGAATCTCCAGCTCCTGGGTCTCTGCTCCCTGAGCTTCTTGTTCCTGGGTCTCCTGCTCCCAAGCTTCCAGCTCCTGAGCCTCCAGCTCCTGAGCCTCCTGCTCCTGGGCCTCCTCTCCTGGGCCTTCTGCTCCTGGGCCTCCAGCTCCTGGGCCTTCTGCTCCTGGGCCTCCTGCTCCTGGGCCTCCAGCTCCTGGGCCTCCTCAGTCCACATTCTATCATCCCATATCCATTGGTCTCAGGGGCTTTTTCTTTCCCATCATTGGTGTTTTTTAATTTTTCTTTCACAATTCACATAATTCCCTTTGAAGCAAAGCAAAGAAAATGCATGCATGTGACCCTGTGTCCTTCTCTGCCTAGGAATTGTGGGTTTTCAAACAGGGAGTCTTTCATCCCAGGAAACCCCACTATGCAAAGCCTCCTTCCAGATGAACCACCGAGGTCACCCCATGGTGGACTGACTGGACCCGCCTTTACTGGGAGCTCCCTGCAGAGCCACCCTAGAGTCACATCTCCAAGGCTTCCTGGGATCACGGTGACTGGGTCACTCAAGCACTCACAAGTGTCTGGAAAAGTCCCTGTATTTCTGGAAACCCCAAAGATAAACAGTGCACATGACTATCATTACCCAAATTGCCGGGGGCGGCAGAGTGGGCCGGCCTGCTGCGTTCTGCCTGCACATTCTCTGTAATTATAAGACTGCATTTTCAAAGCTTCCAGTCCAAACAAGAGCTGTGTGCAGAGATCAGGATGGGTGCAGGCGGTGGAGAGGGGCAACCTGGAAGAGGCTGGGGGACTCAGTCAATGGCAGGGCACTGAGCTGGTCCTACCAGTGGACAGTGAGGCTTGTAGGTGGGAGTCACCATCAGGCCTTTCTTGGCACCCAAGTGCCCCTTTGGGAGGCACCTTCTATCACACTGATGATCACATTGGGGGGCTCCCTTTCCTGAATGGATCTGCCTATGAGAGGTCCTTCACTAAAGCAAGGGACACGGTTGGAGATGCAGCAGCTGGCGAGAAGGGAGACCCACATTCAAGATGCTGACTGAGGTGGTTGTATCTCAGACCCACCCACTCACTAGGTGTGTTATTTGGCCTCTCAGAGCCTCGGTGTCCTCATCTGCAAAATGGGTGTAATTATAGCACCTGCTTCATGGAGCTAGATAGAAAAGGAAGACAGAAGCTTCACTCCTGGCGTGGTCACTGTCGCACATGTGGCGGCGGTGAGGTCATTTCTGCCACTTTTATTTTGCTGTTCCCTGGCGGAAGTCACCTCCTTCCCATCAGCAGAGGCCACTGGACATGGAAGTGTGGCAGTCAGCTGACCTTCAGGGAAGTTTGACTAAATGAGACTACAGTAATGAGAGCTCAGTTCAGCAGCCTGCTCATCTGTCCAGCCTACCCCACGAATCCCATGACCAGTGGAGTCTGAGGGCTAGCCCCAGGCACTGCCTCTGGCCCATGCACAGTGGTTCTTCCCCACTGGGTGAATATTGCAGGTGCTGGCCAGAGTTCCAGCCAAGCTCATGGCCTTGACCAAGGCAGAGAGACAGGCAGAGACGGCAAACTGCCTCCCGTTGTGAGCTTAGGGTTATGGGGTAGGTGGCCGGGAACCTGCTCTGACCCCGTTTTCTCTAATGCGAAGAGTGTTGAAGAGTTGAGCTTCTTGCAGATGGGGGAGGCATTGTAACCCAGTCACCACGCCCTGGTGTCCTCCCTACTCTTGTCATGGGGGAGTCTGACAGGTAGATCCAGTCACACAGAAGACTGACAGAGCCCAGGCTCTCAGTAATGTTAGGGAGTAGTAATAAGCCACCATGTGGGTGGATGAATGAACTGGCTCAAAAAGAGCCAAGTGTGACAGCATGTACCTGTCATCTGTCTCAGCATTTGGCAGGTGGAGGCAGGAGGGTCAGGAGTTCAAGGTCATCCTCAGCTACACAGTGAGTTTGACTCCAGCCTGGGCTACATGAGACCTTGTCACAAACAAACAGAACTAATATTCTTGTGGCAGGAAGTGTGGAGGACCAGTGTGCTCAGTTAGCCCTGACCCTCATCTGTCCAGACTCTCTACCCCTTCTGCTACTGCCTGTTAGCCACCCCATGTTTATTCCTCAAAAACCAAAGAGGCAGCTGGACTGACAGACAAGCACCGGGGAAGGCAGAGCCTGATGCACCATCGGAGCTCGGGGCATTTTACTGAGAAATCATTGAGAATTTCAAGAACTCACTAGGACCTTTAAGCCAAGTGCTGTGCTGCAGCCTGGCAGCTGAGAGACAGAGGCAGGGGGATCAAGGCATTGTCAGATGCAGTGCATGTTCAAAGCCATCCAGGGCTACACAAGATCCTAAATAGAAGAATTTTATTCAGAGCTTGGAGGATGAAGCCTGCCCCCACAGGCTGCCCCTGGCTCCAACCAATTCTACCCCAAACAGCTGGCATCTGTCATGTGGTGGCATGTGTAAGGTTATGCCAGACTCTAGACAGCCCCTCCTGATGCCTACCTCGTAGAATGTCTGACTCTTGTCTGCCTGTCCCAGGTGAGACATGGGTGTGGCATTCACGGCCCAGTCTGAGTGTGTGAGGGGGAACTGGCAGCAGCCACAGCAGAGGGACCATGCCGTTTGTGGTGAGCAAGTCATCTGTGGGGCTCAGCTGGCTGCAGAAGGTGGCATGGAATTGTGGGATGTGTGTGGGGGAGGGGGGTAAGGAAGTGAATCAGGGAGGGAACGAATACACTACAGGCATGTTCAGGGGCAGGCATGTTCCAAGGACAGTGGAGAGCAGAGGCTAGCAGGCCTGCAGCCGGCATCCAGATAACCTGCCTGAGCCATTGTCCTGTGCTACCAGCTGACCTGTTTCATCTGGCCAACCACCGGGTGTGTGTGTGTGTGTGTGTGTGTGTGTGTCTGTGTGTCTCTGAGTGTCTGTGTGTGTATCTGTGTATGTATCTGTGTGTGTCTGTGTGTGTCTGTGTGTGTCTGCGTGAGTGTGTGTGAATGTATGTGTGTCTGTGTGTCTGTATGTGCATCTCTGTATGTATCTCTGTGTGTATGTGTGTCTGTGTAAGTGTGTCTGTGTGTGTCTATGTGAGTGTATGTGTGTCTGTATGTGTATCTATGTGTGTATCTCTGTGTGTATGTGT
>JADRCH010000123.1:1094206-1105570 GCA_019843965.1 Rhynchomys soricoides
TGTGTGTCTGTATGTGTATCTATGTGTGTATCTCTGTGTGTATGTGTGTCTATGTGTGTCTGTGTCTGTGTGTGTATCTATGTGTGTATCTGTGTATGTGTGTCTGTGTGTGTGTGTGTGTGTGTTTGAGTGTGTGTGTGTAGGTCAAAGCTCACATCAGGTATATTCTTCCTCTTTTCTCTTTCTTTCTTCCCTTCTTTATTTTTTAGATAGTATCTCATGAAGCCCAGGCCAGCTTCTCCGTCTAAGTAGCTGAGGATGGTCTTGAACTCTGACCCTCTTGCTTCTCCCCAAGTGCTGGGTGACAGGAATCCTTGCCATGCTTAACTTATTCAGCACTGAGGACCAAACCCAGAGGTTCCTGCACACTAGGCAGATGTTGTAGCACCCGGGCTGCACCCCTCCTCCTTCCCCCCATTATCATTTGTTTTATGTGCATGACTGTTCCCCTCTTGTGTGTCTGAGCGCCATGTGCGGGCAGTGCTCACGGAGGTCAGAAGAGGCACTGGATCTCCTGGAACCAGAGTCAGGGTGGTTGAGGTCCTCCGTGTGGGTGCTGGCATTGAACCCAGACACTCTAGATAGCACCCAGAACTCTCCTCCTCTGAGCCTTCTCCTCATTCTCCCTTCACCTTGTTCTGTCACTGAGCTCACCAGTGGTGAGATCTAGAAGCCACCAAGTTCCGTGAATCCACCCACCTCTGCCTATCCAGCACAGGGGTCACAGGTGACTGCTTCATGCTAGGCTCTCTTCGTGGGTTCTGGGAATCAGAGCTCCTACCTACGTGCTTGCAGGGCAGGAACTTTACTGGCTAAGCCATCTGCCCAGACTCATATCAGTCCCATTTTATGGATGGGCAAACTGAGGTCCAGGGTCTGAATTGCTTAGTGACTCAGTGGGGCTGCAGCTTGAGCCCAGGCTCTGGTCCAGGGCATGCTGGAATCTACACAGTGATACTTTATACTGTCTGGATTACAGGACATCCTGGTCCAGCCTCTGAACTTGAAGACACAGCAGCCTGAGCCCACATTCTCAGCCTCGGGCTGGACCATTGTCTCTGAACACAGCTTGCCTTGGCTGTGCAGGGTATGGGGCTCTGTCCTTGTGTTGTGGGACTCCTTGGCCTGCCCGCTCCAGCCACTTTGATGTGGTTGGGGCTCCCTGGCTCGCATCTGGCCTACACATGAAGGGGCATGCCTCCAGGCCTGTCCCTCCCATGTCCCCTCAGTGCTTCTCCGCAGCTGTTCGTGATCCTGACACCTTCCAAATCTGACCTTCTGTGTAGAGGTCTAGGGAGGTAGGGTGGAAGACACAGTTCTTGGGGACAAAGGACACTAGCTTCAGAGTTCTCCTTAGGCAGTAGGCAAGGCTGGCTCCTGTCACAGCTGCAGGGAAAGGCTGCCAGTTGGCTGAGTTGGCTTTGAGCCCTTGGGCCCCCCACTCCCCTGGACCCCCTCAATATAGCATAAAGAGATGTTTTCCACTTTGGAGTTGGCAGACATCTGCCCAGGAGGACAATTCTAAACATTCTAAGGGACATCCTTGCAAGGCCAGTGGCCAGGGTGGGGGGTCATTAGGTGGGGACACAAGCCACACCAACCATGCACAGGCCAAATGCCCAAAGCCTCCCTCCTGTTTCACAGAGCTCATGGTTAAGGTACCCATGTAGGGACTATGACATCAGTCAGCATGCCTGCCCTCTGAAGGTTGAAGGTCTGAATTTGAATCCTGGCTTTTCCTCTGGAGGCTGTATGGGCGACTTCTAGTGCCAGAGCCCTGCTGAGCCTTCTGACATGTATCTGAGTGTCTCTGGGATTGTATGACCTGCAGGATTGCTCAACCATCAAGTGCATACAGTACACGGCCAGTTTCTAGGAGCCAACCTCTGAGCAGCTGTGCCCAGCTTAGGAGCCGACAATATCAACTCAGGCTTCCAGGCCTCGAGCTGCAAACTGTGGAGGGAACCGAGGTTCTTCTGGGTGGTGGAGTGGCTTGACCCCTGCCCTGGGAGTTGCTATTACACTGGGGTGTATTTGCAGAGTCCAGTATAGAAGAAAGGTAGGCAGAACTCAATCCCCCTTCGAGGCAGTGGGAAGAAGCCAGCCATGTGCCGCTCAGCTGCACACTGGGTGCAAGAACTTGGTTCAGCCTTGTGACTCGCAACCCTCTGTGGCAGCTGGGGAAGCAGAGCCCTCGCTGTGTGAACTCCCCCACATCATGGTTTATGTGACACTCAGGGACGGAAAGGAAATGAAAGGCAGAGGAAGGGAGCATAGTGAGGGAGCCCGATGCAAGGAGGTGGGGTGGGGGTGGGGCAGGGGTGGTTCTTAAGAGCAGGCGGGTGAGTTCTTCCTCTGTGAACAGCAACTCAGGACATATAAAAATGCAACATGGGCTTGCTTCCCCCAGTTAATAACAAAAATCTTTTGAGTGAGTCCCAAGGAAAGAATATAATCTTCTAACATGTTCTCTGAACAGCAGCCCAGGCTTTTGAGCCAGAGGACTGGGGTCAAACCAGGGTAGAGGCTGTGAAGCCTCCAAGAGGTGCGATCTATCTGGGCCTCAGTTTCCTCTTCTGCACCGAGCTGATTGGGCAGTGCTGAGAACATGTGCAAGATTCCCTAGGATAGTATCTGTCTCTATAAACGCCAGGTCTTCCTAAAGCTACTGTCATGTGACAGCTTGATATGGGCAAAGACAGTTCAGTGGTTTTTGTTTTGTTTTGTTTGTTTCTTTGTTTGTTTGTTTGAGACAGAGTTTCTCTATGTAGCCCTGGCTGTATTGGAATTCACTCTGTGGTCCAGGCTCTCTGGAGCTCAGAGATCTACCTGCCTCTGCCTCCCAAGCCATGAGATTAAAGGCATTGCTATTTTTAGTCACTAAAATGTTCATTTCTGGGCAACTTCAGATACATTGCCAGGAAATAATTTTGCATACATGCATGCATGGTGTGTGTGTGTGTGTGTGTGTGTGTGTGTGTGTGTTCTCTTCCGTGTAGGTGCGAGTGTGTACATTTGTATGTAGCTGTCATAGGGCAGTGTCTGCTCTTGGTTCTCAGACATCTTCCCTCTTTCCTTTGAGCTGGTTTATTACTGGTCTGGAACTAGCTGAGGATCCATCTACCTCCACAAAACGTGACATTTGACTGGATGTGACAACACATACCCCCAATCCCAAGCATCTGGTAGTAGAGGCAGGAATATCAATATCCAAGGGCATCCTCAGCGACATACCACTGAGCCGCCTTCCTGGCCCTTAGTCTGAGAGGAGTTTGAGGAGGAAGAAAGATACCCGGTGGTGGCCAAAGGATAGGGCTTCCTAAATTGGGGTGTTTCTGAAACTTGGGACCAAGCTCTTCTTTGCTGCAGGGCCACACTGTGCACGTTGGGGACTCAGCAAGACCCCTGACCTCCACCTACCACATACCTTCTCCCAACCTGTGAGAGTGCTCTGCTGTGGAGGGAAACCGAGGCCAAGAAGACATCGTGCTAGGTAAGACTTTTCTCAAAAAAATCTTTGGAAAAACAGAATCGGGCCGAGTCTGGGAACATACCACAGCAGAGTAACAGGCAACGTCTCAGCTTGGTGGGAGTTGAGAAGACTTCAGAACCAAGAATTTACAATCCATGGCTGGCAAGACTGCTCAGCAGGTAAAGGTATTTGCCGTGGAGCCAGACGACTTGAGTTCAATCCCGGAGACCCACACGGTGGAGGAGACAACATCTCTCCAAAGTTGTCCTCTGATCACCACACACAGGTCGGAGTACATGCATCTCCCACAATAAACAACTAAATGTAACTTAAGTATTTACAGGCCAGCATTTCTGCCCCTACTATGTGTCTCTGCCTGTGTGTGAAGACAGATTTTGCCACCTCTTCTGGAGACCAGTCTAACACACATCTGATGGGTTCTCTCACACTTGTGGCCAGCCCTGGGGAATGCTCTAGTCGCCAGCCACTGTCCTTCATGATCTCTGCCTATAAAATGATCACATCTTGTTGTTTAGCATTTTCTTGAAATTAACGCCACCCTTCCCTCTTCCTGTCACGTTCAGCCTTGACTTCAGCCACTGCTTCTAAGCCACAAGCTTTTATGTTTTCCTAAAATGTTTAAACACAAATGCATAAGACAAAACAAAAAACAAAAAACAAGGTTGCTGGTGCTCTACTGCACATATGGCCATGCTTGTCCAGCTATAAGGGAGGATGGGTTTGTTCGGCTCATAGTCAGAGGGTCCATTGCGGTCGTCACAACGGGGAAGGCACAGCAGCAGGAGGATGAGGCAACTGGTCACACTGCATCCACAGTCAAGAAGCAGAGAGATGAGTGCTGGTGGTTATCTCAGTTTCTCCTTTTTATTCGGTCTGAGATCCCAGCTCCCAGGACAGCATTGTTCCCACCCAAGGACAATTTCCATCCTCAGTTAAACCTCTCTGGAAATTGCCTCACAGACACACCTTTCAGTGAGCCTAAGTCCAATTAAAATATGACAGTGAAGATGGATCATTGCATCTACCTTGGGAAGTGGCCATGCTTTCCCAGCCAGAGGTGCTGGGGGCCAGAGTGGGCCCCGTAGAGAGACCCTATGTGGAAACACAGGCATGCAGGTCATGCGGTGCACACCTGCAATCCCGGCACTGGGGAGGCAGACGCGGGGGAATTGTACTGCAAACTGAAGGCCAGTCTGGTGTAGGGAAGGAGGTTATAGGTCAGCCTGAGCTACATGAGACCCTGCCGAAAAGAAAAGAAAAGAAAAGAAAAGAAAAGAAAAGAAAAAGAAAAGAAAAGTGAGACTCAAGAAACAGCAGTGAAAACAAGAAGATTCTGTGTCATGGATTAAGATTTGGGAGGTGCACATACAGTCTCAAGTAGCACAGGCTAACTTTGAATTTGGTATGTAGCTGAGGATGCCCTTGGATATTGATTTTGTTCCTGCCTCTACCACCAGACTCTTGGGATTGTGGGTGTGTGTTGTCAAATCCAGTCAAATGTAATGTTTGATTTTTTTAATTTCACTTTTATTTGTTTGTTTGTGTTGTTGGGGCACTGGCCAGAGACCGACTTGGCAGGACTTGGTTCTCTTTACCATGTGGATCATAGGGATCAACCCCAGGCTGTCAGACTCAGCAGCAAGCACCTTTACCCACTGAGACCTCTTGACAGGTTCCCTAGTATAATGTTTGAAAACATTAAACATTAATGCAAAAAAACTACAACAATAGATCAAAAATATGGTGAAACATCTAGGGTGCCCTGGATCCTGAGGCAGGGGACCGGTCAGGAAAGGAACTGTGTCCTTAATTATAATTCTGAGCATATGGTGTCCTTCTCCCATTTTGAAATCAAGGTTTGGAATGTATCTTAGTTACTCTTCAATTGCTCTGAAGACATACAATGACCAATAATGTGTGTGTGTGTGTGTGTGTGTGTGTGTGTACATTTAATAGTGGGCTTACTTACAGTTCCAGAGGGTGAGTTCATGATCATCGTGGAGAGGAGCATGGCAGGCAAGCAGGACACTGGAGCAGTAGCTGGGAGCTTACATAATGATCAGAAAGTTGCTAGCAGAAAGAGTGAGACAGGACCTGGCTCTGGCTTTTGAAACTCGATAGCCTACCGCCAGAGGCACACCTTCCCCAGCAAGGTCACACCTCTTAATCCTTTCTGAACAGTTCCACTAACTGAGAACCAGTCACTCAAATATTTGAGCCTATGTGGCAGGCCATCCTCATTCAAACCACCACAGAGTGACAAGCCACATGCTCTGTTCTTGTTTCCATCCTTGGCTTGGGGGTGTGGTCCAGGCTACCTCTCCCTCTCACTACCTACTTGATCTGCCTGCGTGTTCCACAGCTTACACCCAGGTCCTGACGTCACTGTCTCCACTGGTGCTCATAGTCTATTTCCACTAGAGCCACAGAGGTTTGTACAACACAAGTCAAAATTCACCCCTGCACAGTCTTCCATTTTTATTTGCTTTTTCAGACAGGGTCTCACTGTAGCCCAGGCTGGCCTTGAACTTTCAGTTATTGGGACTCAATCTCGCAAATATTAGAGTCACAATCTGGGCCAGTAAACTCCCTTCTAACAGAGGCATCATGCTCAGAGCAGCAGCCTCGAGCCTTAGAGCTTTACTGTCATGGTCTTTGCCCTGTAGCCTACCTCCCCCCCCCCACTGTCCTCCCTCCCAAGCCTTCTGTGGATGACTGGCCACTAGGTGACTGGAATACTCCAAGCCTCTGCCTGTCTCAGAACCTTTGCTGTTGCCTCTGCCCAAACCTTAGACGTTTGCTTAGCTCACACCGTTCTCAGTTTACTTGGGGGTCCGATCCTTGTCTTCAGAGAGGCCTTTCTCAGCCACTGATCTAAGATGACTCCCTTCCCTGGTCCTTCTGGGCATATTCTGACTTTTCTCTTGTCTGCATACTGGTCATGCCTGTCTGGTATTTTTGAAATGGGCTGGAGATCTGAACTCTGATCACCACACTTATGCACTGAGTGTATTGAACAGTGAGCCACTTCAACAAGCCACAGGTCACAGCTTGGAGTTTTCTTACTTGTTAATCTGTGTCCCTGCTAGTCGAAGGGTTTTGTCTAAAATGTAAAATCTCCATTTAAAGATATTGGTCTTCGCTGTCCCCTCTGGAGCCCAGAGCCCAGTCAGGAGCATCTTGAGAAGAAATGAATGAGCAAACAAAGCTTTGTCTTCAGGCAAAGACACTCCCATCTCTCCACAAAGCATCCCACCTCCACCCTGGACTCCCTTAGCAGCCAGGCCCTGGGCGTGGCTCCCCATATTTTCAGCCCCCCACACCTTCTGTCTGGCTCCGATTCCTGTTTGCTGCCAGTCAGCCACCCGCAGAGAGCAAACGTGGACCAGTCCGCACCTCAACAGGATGGCTCAGGATGTCTTCAGTTAGCCTAAATCCTCTCTGAAAGTTCACGGTTTCCCTTTGATAATGCCTATCATTAGTTCTGACTTGGAGATCAAAGAGTTAACAACGTGTTGATCCTCGCTTACTTCCAAGTGATGTATAAGAGTTACAGAGACTCTGACAAATGCACCCGTGTCAGTGAGCAGAGGCCCAGTGGGGACCGTGGGCGGAAGCCGACCTGCCCAAGGTTTCCGGTTGCCGGTGCCTCATTCCCACCCTTATTCTCCTCGAATACTGCTTTTTTTCTTTTGCTTTCTCCTCTTTCAACCAAAGGAAACAGGCGTCTCCAATTCATCACTTTGTGCGGCGTCAGAGGGAAAAAGGCTTCATTGAGCGGCATTGGGTTTGCCCATCCCTCTGTGCAGATGTGGTCCTGCGTGGTTATTTTGTGAATGGACTTTTCAGGTCTTCTCAGCAAAGTTCTGGGGCTTTTCAGCGCTCTGTACCCAAAATGCAGGAGTTCTAAGAGGACACCACATCCTCAGATGCTCCAGGCCCAAATGAATAAAAGTGAGACAGGAGCCCAAGCCTGGTGCCAGAAGCCAGGGAGTGGTAGGGGTCTGTGGAAATTGCAGAGCCCCACCCAGCCAGCAGGGGGAGCCACTGTTCAAACCGTGGCGACGTGAGACCACATGTGTATATCTAGAATAGTCGTTCTTAACCTGTGGATCTCAATCCCTTTGGAGTTCGACTCTCATAAGATATTTACGTTATGATTCATAACAGTAGGAAAATTACAGTCATGAAGTAGCAATGAAATAATTTTATGGTCAGGAGTCACCACAGCATGAGGAACTGTATTAAAGGGTCGTAGCGTTAGGAAGGCTGAGAACCACTGAGCTAGAGAGAGCCTGGCTCGTCTGGTACATACTTAGCTTCTGAGACAAATCAATGGGTAACAGATCCAGAAATGTCCCAGAAGAACTAACTGCAGCCCAATCTCTGAAAAGGGTAAGTATAGTGACTTTTGGGGCTAGGAGGGTGGACTTGAGGAAATTGATAGTTAAAATATCATTGTGATGTGAAACCCACAGTGATAGTTAATGTTCATAGTTAATATGACAGATCTTGGAAACACCCCAGAGATGGGCCTCTGGACATGCTCGTGGGGGGTGATCTTAATTTGATCTTCCAACTCTTGAGTTGAGGTTGAAAAGAGCCACCCACTGTGGGCGGCATCATTCCCTGGCTTGGATCCTGGACTGTCTGAGTGGAGAAGGGTGCTGGGCAGCAGCCTGGGTCATTGCTCCATGTTTCCTGATCAAGGATGCAAGAGGCCAGCTGCTTCAGGCTGGCTCTTCCCCTACCCCCACCATGATGGACTCAACTCTGACTGTGAGCTGAAATAAACCCTTTCTCCATGTGTTGGGAGAGTAAGACATCACTTCAGTTCCACCACGGAGCTGAGTATAGGAGGCAAGTCGAACTCGAAGGGAGGCTGGTTCTACTGCAGGGGGATTCAGGGGACTCTGAAGACCCTGAGAGAGCGGCTCCTATCCTTCTCTGGTTCATCTTCATGGATGAGTTGAGAAACTGGGTTTGGCCTCCTCCTTCACACCAAGCAAGCCACCCACCATGGAGCTATACCCTTGGGCCTCTTCCACATTAACAGGGTCTCACTAAGTTGCCACGGAGACCTTGGACATGTAATCCCCCAGCCTCAGCTTTCTCAGTGACTTTACAGCAGACTTGAATACAGCTTTTAGTATTGGTCTCGCTCTGCCTTTCCATAGCAAGGGCCAACTATCACCTTGAAGAGTCTCTCCTCGCAGCTCTTCCTTCTTCTGAGAGAGAGGACATAACCCACCCCTGACTCTGTCTGATGCTCATGAGTGAACGGAATCTGCTGGGATGTCGGTGTGGGGATAAGCATCCCCATCAGTCATCTGCCTCAGTGGAATCCTGACTGGCAGGATTGGGGGCTGGGTCACATCTTGTGATTTATAGAACTGTTATCAATCTCAGACTGGGTAGAGGAGCAATCTACTTGAGGAGAAAGAAAGGCCTGGAGAGACTCTGCAAGCTGGGGCCTGGTATGGGACAGAAAACCAACCGGGCTGTAACAGGAACCCACCCAGCCAATTTGAGTAGATAGTTTTAATGTTTCCCGAATCTTGCAAAATGTGTATCCAATTAGCCACTACTGAAGAGCCTTATTTATAAAATAATACTTCTGTGGTCAGGTTGCACTTTTCCATTTATTTCTGGTGCATGGGGCTCAAGTTGCAGATTGGGCCTGTGATTAATCGAGGCAAACACCGGGTTTCTGTTGGCATCCGCGCAGGGTGGAGTCGGGCCAGAGCTGGAATCTGGAGGCTCCTCTGTTCTTTGGGGGCCTCTCTGGAGCAGCACAGGGCGAGAGAGGGTGGGGAGGGGGCAGCGGCTGGGAAAAAAATCACTGTCGGTGGACAGAGGGCACGGATAGAAGTACCACATGACCCAGGCCCCACGCAGCAGCGGCTAATTGGAGGGCAAAGTCTGGAGAGCTATGCGCTGTGTGAGGATCCGGCAGGCCCACTCGTGGGTGGGTCTGAGTTCCTGTGGGCTGGGTGGCTCCTTCCCAGGCCTGAGGGGAGCATACACGGAAGCAGTCAGGGGGGATCTGGAGAGTGAATGAAACAGAAGAAAGTTGAGGCCGCAGGATGAAGGAGGGAAAGACTGGAGCCAGCCTGTTTGTGTCCTACCTCGGAAACTGGACCGGACACAAGCAAGGGGGCGTGGTTGTGCCAGTAAAACTTTATTCGCAAAAAGAGTCAGTGGCCAGATCTTGCCCTGTGGCCTTTATTTGCTGTCCTGATGTAGGGCAGTGGGAGACAAAGCTGCAGCAGGCTGAGTGCTCCCGTGGGGATGGGGCGGAATTATTTGCCTTCACAGTGGGCAGGACTTTGATCCACTGTACCAGTCCTGTAACGCTCACTGAAGTGAACGTTTAGTTAGAACATCTACTACAGGGGGCGGGGCTGCCCCTTGCACCAAGTGTTCCTTCTCATCTGTGGGGTCCCAGAGCGTCTCAGGCATGAGTGATAACGAGCCTGGCCACCCTGGCACTTAGGAGGTCACCCGTTACCCACCCCTGCTCCCATGGTTTGTGCCCAGCCACAGCTGGCGGACAGTTCCAGAGCCCAGGGAAACTTCTCAGGGTTCCATGGGGCTTTGAGAGTCCCCAACCCTGTGAGCACCTCACCTCTGTGAGCATCTCACCTCTGAGAGCACCTCACCTCTATGAGCACCTCAAATCTGTGAGCACCTCACTCCTGTGAGCACCGCACCTCTTTGAGCACCCCACTTCTGTGAGCACCCGACCTCTGTGAGCACCTCACCTTTGCAAGCCCAGCACATCTGTGAGCACAGAACATCTATGAGCATCTCACCTCTGTGAGCACCCCACCTCTGTGAGCACCTCACTCCTGTGAGCACCACACCTCTATGAGCACCTCATGTCTTTGAGCACTCTACTTCTGTGAGCACACCACCTCTGTGAGCACACCACCTCTGTGAGCACAGCACCTCTAAGAGCACCCTACCTTTGTGAGCACCCCACCTTTGTGAGCACCTATCCTCTGTGAGCACCTCACCTCTCTGAGCACCTCAACTCTGTGAGCACCCCACCTCTGTGAGCACCTCTTCTCTGTGAGCACCTAACCTATGTGAGCACCTAACTTCTGTGAGCACTTCACCTTTGTGAGCACCTCACCTCTGTGAGCACCCCACCTTTGTGAGCACCTCACCTCTGTGAGCACCCAACCTTTGTGAGCACCCCACCTCTGTGAGCACCCCACCTATGAGCACCTCACCTCTGTGAGCACCTCACCTCTGTGATCACCCCGCCTCTGTGATCACTCCACCTCTGTGAGCATCTCAGACAGTTCTTTCTACACCTGCTCCTGTGTGTATCCAAGGGAATACTGAGCATTCCCCTGGACTCTGTTACTGGTGGGTGCACTGCTCGTGGTGAAGACTGGGGAGGACTCAGAGTGGGAGGATGGAGACCTTTAGCCAGTGCTTCTTGGATCATGATGGTGTCCCAGACAGAGGCAGTCAAAGTAAGGAACTAGGAGGAAATGGCATTACAGGACAGACGTGCACAGTGGTTTCGTAGAGAGTCACCGTGTCCAGGAGCTTAGATAGTGTCTGATGGACAGTAAGGGAAGTGAGGAGAGAGAGAGAGAGAGAGAGAGAGAGAGAGAGAGAGAGAGAGAGAGAGAGAAAGGTTGTATGAGTGTGTATGTGTGTGTGAGTGTGTGTGCTGTGTGCACATGTGAATTTGTGTGTCTGTGTGTGTGCCTGAGTGTGTGCAGTGTGTGTAGTGTGTGAGTGTGCAGTGTGTGTATGTGAATTTTGTGTGTGCCTGAGTGTGTGTGTCTGTGTGTGTGAGATTGTATTAGTGTGTGTGAAGAGTGTGTGTGTGCTTTGTGTGTCTGAGTGTG
>JADRCH010000123.1:1117688-1199326 GCA_019843965.1 Rhynchomys soricoides
AGAGAGAGAGAGAGAGAGAGAGAGAGAGAGAGAGAGAGAGAGAGAGACAGAGAGACAGACAGAGACAGAGACAGAGACAGAGAGACAGAGAGACACAAAGACAGAGACAGTGTCCTGTTGGGCCCAGGACTGCACAGTGAAGTCAAAAGTCAAAGGCGCCCCCTGCTGGTGGTTGAGTTTTCCTGCCCTGCAGGCCCAGGATGAAGACAACCAACAGGAGCTGCGGTGGGCTGAGTAGTCAGTCGTTTTGCACAGAAGAATGTCAAACATTCTGTCCTTGGGATGTACTTATGTAGCAGCTACTGTGTGCCAGGTATAACCCTCACTATGAGACACCTCCCCAACACTGTGAAGCTGGGTTCCAGCATCCATGATGGGCACTTTCCTGAATCTGTCATCTTCCTCTTCTGAGGGTACACACAGGTCATTGAGGAAAACCTCCACACAATCAACATTCTTTCCCAGACGCCTCTGAGAGGTCCCTGCAACTGTGACAGGTAGTGTCGTCTGGGTTCTGGGGATAAGATGGAAAGGTGACATTTGGGGGTCACTGCTCTAAAGCCCGTGGGTGAATCACTTTGAATCTCAGTTTGGGTTTTGCTGGAAGCTCCTGGGCCCTGAAGGAGGGCGGCCACAATAGGGTCTCCACCCCACCTCCCTGTGGCAGACATCCTCTTCAATAGGCCTGGCCACAGCAATACTGCATGCTTTTCTAGGATGTGCCTACACCCGAGGACCCTGGAGGTCACCACCAGCCTTGTCACAGGTCAAAGAGAGGGGACAATGCCCAACACTCCCTAATGGTAACTGCCCTAGGCTCCTCCCCGAGGCAGCCATTGCTCTCTGCTGCCCTCTGCTGGCTGAACGGACTCTGCAGCAGGACTCCTAGCTGCTAGGCTGTCTTCCTTCTTCAGCAGGGCAGGCCTTGAGTTCCTCACACTGGGGTAGCCTCAGACCCTGTACCTACAAACAGTTGTCATTCTTGATGTCTTTCTCTGGGCAGAGAAGTTGGTAAATTGAGCCAGGATATCACTGATATTCAAGAACCTCCTAATCCTGAGCTGTGCTGAGGCCTCACTGTGTGACCTTAAAGGAGACCTGAGCCTGCCTTGCTGGACAGGGCCTGTGTAACAGAACCACGGCTCTCCTCACTAGCCACTTGTCTGTTTTATGGTTTAAACTTCACCTGCACCCTGCTGGGGCATTGCAGGAACCTTGACCACAAGGCAAACATGATTCCTTTTTACAAGTGGAGAAACTGAGTCTCAGAGGCATGGAGCCACCGCCTGAGCAGAGAACCAGGCTGTAGGCTCAGGGCTGAGTAAACCTGCAGGCCTTCCCATAGCTTCCTGTTCTGTTTCTGGCCTAGCATGTGTCCAGACTGGCCAACACATATGTTCTTGATCATTTTTTTTTTTTTAATGAGGGAGACGTTTGAAATAAAAGATACAATGAAAGTTCTTTGTTCACCCTGTGTCTGGGACAAGAGGTCCTTGGAGGCATGGAGGGCCTTCCCAGCCTTCAATGAGTGTCGCTGTGGGTGTCTTGGCCGTCCTTCTTGTCCATCCCCCTGCTTGGCCTTACAACTCACAGCAAGGGTCCCAGAGAGTGAGCCACACCCACAGCCCAAGTTCCCAAAATGATGTCTCGGAGCTTGTTTCCCATGCCTTACCAGTTGCTCAACCACCAGAGGGTTTAATATCAGCCCTTTCTAATTTTACAAATGCTCATACATTCAGGGCCAGCTTGGGTAATTGGGATTTTGTAAGCTGTGCTTTGATTCTTGTTAGCACGCCATAAATCCCTTTGACAGCCTCTCTTTGGGGTGAGTTGAATACCCTGAAGCCCACGAGATTCTGGAAGAAGTGTACTGCCAGGAAGTCATGGTGCTGAGTGCTTTAGGTGCAAAAGGCCTTGAATCTATAGACAGGGATGGGAACCCATGGGAGCTGAGGGGCTTGCCAAAAGCCACACGAGCAAGTCGAGGCAAAGCTCTCACTCCTTCTGGGCAGCAACCGTTAATAAACCACTTGCCAAGGCTGGCAGAATTCTCTTTGAAGGATCTGTGATGCTCATGATCTCTGACATGGGAGAATTCAGCACTGTCTTGGGAGGACTTGAACCTTGGGCTGTGGCTTGCTGGCCCCTGGTCTCAGCAAATCAATCCCTCTTGCTGTTAGGGGGAAAAGTGGTCTGGGGGGGGGCATCCTCCAAAGAAATTATGGGGTAGAAGGATCCCAGGTGAACAGCTTGTCACTGCCTCCCTCTTCAGGACCTTGGATGTGAAAACAGGTTTGTATTCAAGGAATCCGATGGCCTCCACAGGGAAATCATCGGAAACTGACAGGGTGTCAGCTGGGTAGCTATGAGACCCCCGGTGCTGGAGGTATATAGCAACGGACACTTCCCACAGGAGGTCCGTGACTTATGAAATAGCTGTCTCCATTTCTTTCCTGCTGCTGTGATAATACCTGACAAAAACTCTTAAGGGGAAAGGAGTTTATTTGGCTTGCAGTTCCAGGTTATAGTTTGTCATGGTGGGGAAGCCAAAGCCGCTGAAAGGGTCTGGTCACGTCACTTCCTTATGAGGAACAGAACTGTGTGCATTTAGGGATGCTCAGCTGCTCATCCCACATACGATGTGTCTTCCCACATCAAGGAAGTTAGCTGAGAGACTTTGCCACAGGCACCAGAGGAGCATCTCTCCAGTGAGGCCAGATTCAAGTTGACAGCATCTTAGATGCTCATGGTGACTGTCACTCACCATTGGTTGGTCTGGAGAAGAGTGGATGGGGGGACCACACCCTGGCTGTCATGTCCTGAGCCAGGATGTCTCCAAAAAGTGCCTCACCTCTGTTCCCACTGCCTCTGGTGCTTTCGCATCTCTCTGTGGCTCTGGAGAGCTTCCCCTCAGCTGCTTGAAGCCATTCAGGTCTCTTTGTTGCTTCAATTAAGAACACAATAAGTTAGAGAACAGAGAACCACAGGATTGTCCCTGGGCTTGAGGCTGGCCTGAAGATAGACTGAAGCCATCCAGAACCAAGACTTCCTGCAGATACAACACACCCATGTGGGCATGGGTGCCCGGGGGGGGGGGTTGAATGGGGTCCCCATCTGAGTCTGGGGCAGCTTTGAGCTTTGCTAGCCACTGTAAGTCTACAGCAGCCCCTGGGAACTCTGAGCTGCTTCCTCTCAGGCAGAAAATAAGTAGCTGCAAGGCTGAGTCTGCTCCATACTCATGTCTGCCCCACACCAGGGTCTGCCCCGCACTACACACCATGAAGGAGGCCTCCTGGGACAGTGCAGCTGGTCTCCTCAAGCTCCTGGTCCTGGGAGGCCCAGAACAGCCTAACATCCAGTCCATGTTCCCAGCAGTGGAGGGCCAGCTCTCCCCACTTAAGGCCACCTAATTCCTGTGGCTTCTTTCTCACTCGGGTTCCTCTTGAGCCTTGAAACGCCGCCGAGATGTCTCCAAATGTCCTCCTGTGAGCTGGGCTGTGCCCACTCTCTTGAGTAGGAAGGGAGCTCTGTCTCAGGGCTCTCTTCCCCACTCCTACAAAAAAAGCCCCAGGCTGACAGCCAACATGTTGGCTGCTGCAGGCTCACAGGGCCACTCCGTGGAAGACTCAGGGACACCAGAGCTTGTCTGTGAGAGGAACACTCTGGGTGAGTTTCCTGGGTTATGTGAACTATGACCTCAGAGAGATTGATGGGACAGCAGGTGGCTCTCCTGTGGTTCTGAAGTGAAAGGTCAACCTTTGTTTTCCTAGGTCACTGAAGGAGGAGCTTCCTCAGGTGTTTCGAGCAAGATGAGGTGTGACCACATGGCCCCCACTCAACCTTTCTTGCCACAGACCTCTGCCTTCAAGTGTCTAAGGAACCGTCTCTGAAGTCAGGGTCCCAGGTACTCAGGGCTTATGAGGAATCCTTCTCCCTGATTTACTCCCTTGGACCTTTTTGGGGTGTAGCCAGGCCTGCCCTGGAACTCACCAAGTAGAGCAGGCTGGCCTCAGACCCACAGAGGCTTACCTGCCTCTGACTCAAGCACTGGGAAGAAAACTGTGTGCCACCACAGCCAGCTCTGGTGACCCTTGAGAGCCTGCTTTCTGAGGGCCTAGGGCACCGAGCCCTTAGTGCCCAGTCCCTGCTCTGGTGCTGCCTACTCATTTGGAAGCCTGACAGCCACTGGTAGGGCTCCTAGCATGAGGCCACCCCATCCCCAGGGCTTGACTGGCTGTCACTCTTTGTATTGTTTACCTTTTTTTTGTTGTTGTTGTTGCTGTGACAACAATACACCTGACAGAAACAAGAAGTAGGTTTATCCTGGCTCTCCATCCAGGGGTTAGAGTCTGGCCCGCAGGTGAGGTGTGGCAGGGAGGCTTCTGTGTGTCAGGAATCCTTGCTGGGTGTTTGTTCTTGGCACAAATGAAGCATATCCGTGGTCTCCGCTGTGAAGGTTCTACAACCTTGCAACCCTGCTGCCAGCTGGGGTCCAAGTGTTCTAACACAGGAGCCTGAGGAGGGAGGGAGCATTTGTCACATTCAAGCCAAAACACTCAGCCACTGGGGTGTGGTCCATCAACACTCCACCACACCCCACCCTGTGAGCTACACCTTCGACTGTCGGGAACCAGACCCCATGTAGCACTGGCTAAGAATTGGTGTCACTGAGTGGATTTCAGTGATTCTCATTCACTTGGGGACAGAGGACAATCCTTCAAGGTGGAGAACCTGAATTCCTAGGAAGACACTGACTTTCTGAGGCCAAGGCCAAGTCCTTTTTGTGCTCCAATGGTAGAGCAGGGATGTCAGGCATGGATAGCTGTGTAGAAACTCAGGCTGGGCCCCAACTGGAAGGCTGCTGCTCCAGAAGCTGCTGGGAGCTACAAGCCAGAGGCTCAGTCTTCACCACAGAATGACTCCAGGCTTTCCCGCTCTGTGGGCTGCCAGAGGTAATGGTGACTGTTAGCATTCTGTCTAAGCTCCACCCCACAGTTACCTAGCAACAGCCAGGTAAGCTCCGCCCACAGTTGCCTGGCAACAGCCACGTGGACCTGGCCCACTATAAAAGGGGCTGCTTGCCCCCTCCTCTCTCTCTTGCTTTTCTTGCCTCTCTTGCTCTCTTGGACCCCTTCTCCCCATTGCCTTCCCCCCCTCTCCACATGGTTATGGCCGGCCTCTCCACTTCTCTACTCTCTCCCTCTCTCTGCCTTTCTCTGCCTCTACTACCCTCTTAGCTCCCCTCCCCATGCCCTGAATAAACTCTATTCTATACTATACCGTGATATGGCTGGTCCTTCAGGGGGAAGGGATGCCTCAGCATGGCCCGCTGAGGCACCCCCTTCGCCCACATCTCCCTCACCACACCCACATAGAATATATATATATATATTCTAGAATATATAGAATATATATACACATCAGTGACCCTGGCTGTGTCTGAGGAATCTCTGAAGGAAACCAGCCTTCCTTCTCTCCTTCCCTTCTGTTTAGAGACAAGGTCTCACTTTCTAGTACAAGCTGGTATTAAACTCACAGCTACCCTCCTGCCTCAGCCTCTTGAATGCTGGGACTTCAGACCTGTGCCACAATGTCTGTGAGACCAGCCTTTGTATCTACATACTTGGCTTGGCATGGCAGAAGGCTCTCCCCATGCAAGAGGGCACCACCCAGCCCTTGAGGGAGAGGGGACATGGACAGGGAGGAGGAATCAGCCCTTAGCTTCTTACCTGCCTGAGCTGGGGCCTCTTCATCATCCAGGCCCTGGATTGGGGTTTGCATCCTCAGCTCCATGGTCCTCAGTCTTCCGACTTGACTCATGTTACACTACTGGCTGCTGGGATTATGAGGCATATCATCCTCTCTGTTCACATCAGACAAGAGGCCTGGCCGGTGTCCTAACTGTCCCAGACCCTCCAAGGACAGAAATGTAGACTTAAGACAATTGAGGTCATGTGTCCCAGGTCCCTCCCAGGGATTCTGGAGTTGGATTCCCTTTAGCCCTGCTTCGGAGCACTGGCTACCTCCAACCCCCCATCCCCACCCCTCACCTCTGCCTGTCACAATGCACTCTGTTGCCCCTAATGGCACAATTACAATCAATTGAGACACTGGTGATCAGCCCGACCTCATCACCAATCAGAATGTCGGTAAACAGGAAACATCCATAACAGGGACCTGGGACCCCTGGCAGTCTGAGTTTTCTGCCAGGGTGAAAACCACCTACTAGTCTTACATCTGTTGGTTCTTCCACCATGAGGCACAGCCCTAGGGACACACATATGCTGTTAGCAACCTGACACTAAGGCGTGGGACGCAGTCCCCAAGCAGGACACACGAGCTCATGTGCTCCCCTCTGCACACAGACCCAGAAGAGGCCAACAAGACCTCCCCGTCCCTGGGCTGTGTGTGGTGTGGATGGAGGAGGGAGGGGAGGGGACACACCTTAGTCCTTGCTCTCTTTCACTAGCCCCTACCTGGGGTGGATGGGTGGGTGCGCTGTAGGACTGGTCACTTGCAGAGAATTGTCAAGGGCCTAAGAGCTGAAAAGGTATAGAGTCAGGCCTGCAAGTGCCACCACCCACCCACCATCATTGCCCGGGCAGGTTCATGGGTAGCATGTCCACAAAGAGGAAGCCATGTCATGTGCCTGGCTCTGAAAGGCACAACAACCATCACTGTGACTTCTATATTGGTGCCTGCTTTTTGGAGTGACTGGTTAGGCTGACTCCAGTCACCACCACCCCCAGCTCCCGTGACAGGGACCAGGTGGTGTGGCTATTACATGCTACGAGTCTAGACCCTGACCTGACTGCCTGTTTTTTGTGTTTTCTCTCCTTTTGGCCTTCCTCTTGGCCTCTTCTCCCTCCCATCTGAAGGCCCCACAGCTCTTGTTTATCATTATGGGGGTGCAGCTTCCAGTACACCGTGAGCTGTAGGGGACACTCAGCATGGCCTCTGCCTCTAGACGCAGGTTCACAGTGCCAGTCTGGAGAGCTCTTGGGGGGGGGGGATGGCTCAATCTTAGCTGCGCCACCATCAAGCACCGCCCCTGCTGACAGGGGGAGATTTAAAGAAATGCCCCCTAGTCCTGTGTGATGTGCCCAGGTCGCCACATGATGACCCAGCAGCAGGTGTCATTCTGGTGGGGGCAGGGAGTGCAAGTGGGCACTACTGCCTTCCACTCCAGACTGACACATGCTCTCCTGGCCAGGCATGGAGGGCCTGCTCTCACATTATATGTGATCCGTGCCATTGATCCAGGGAGGCAGAGCAGAGCGGCCCAGGTAGCTCCCACTCTCAGCTGAGGAGCCATGAGTGGGGAGCCATGCCTTGGTTATGTGAGTGAGCTACCCCCAAGCAACCTACTCGCCCCAGGGAGACCTCAGCCTTGCAAGCAGAACACCTGTTCCTGTCTATGTGTTGTCCCCAGTTGGAAGTGCTGTTGGGAGATCTCTGGGGTTCTGGTGTCACCAGGAGGTCTCCCAGTTGTGCCAATGAAAGGCCAATTTTCTCCCTGGAGGCTCCTCCGCTCACTCTGCTTCCTGGCTTCTATGAGTGAGCAGCCTTCCTCCCTCTAGATTTCAGGTTTAAAAAAGAAAGAAAGAAAAGCAGCCAGGCAAGCCCCACCTCTCTGGAACTAGGAGCCAAAGTAAACTCTTTTTCATTTTAGATGCTTGACTCAGCTACACAAAGATAGCCACAAAAAGCGATTGAATACCATCTTTCTCTGTCAAACACAGCCTCTGCCTCCTGCTACATGCTAATTGGCCAAGGTCTGTGTGTGACAGACAGGCTTTCACAGGAGAGCCGCCCCCAAGGTTAAGAGGTTTATCTCACCAAGAAGCCTTGAGGGAAGCAGTGCCTCCAGAACCTGCCACCTTGAAGCTTCAGGAGGGACAAAAAAAAAAAAAAAAAATCTTTCTGCTCTGTTATTGTCCCATATTTTCTTCAACCTCAGGCATCCCTCCTGGTTGCAAAGTGGTTGCCAGAGCACCATACATAACATGTTCATCCAGTCCAGACAGGAAGAAAGCTATCTTTCTTTCACCTGGCAAACCGTTTTCTCTCAAGCGCCGAAAGATCCAGATTCCCTCAAGTCTCATTGGCCAGATTATGTCACATGATCCCTTCTGACCCAGTCCCTGGCCAGCAATAGATTTTCATGACTTTTGGGAACCAATAACGTTTCATCCTTGGACGCAAGCGGCCCTTGAGTTCCAGGTAACGGAACACAAAGAAGATGGAGTCTAGGAGTCTTTGGCTAGAGAAAACCATCACTACGTAGAAATAAGCAAAGATATTTTAAATACCCAGATAAGTGTATATTCCGATAAATAACCAACGTTTAGCGTTCAGTATGTCTCGCGTGGTGCTTGTGACATACTGTAAGGCAGAACCGTGCAGGACCCCAGGGTGGTGGGTTCATTATACTTTCTCTGGGTGTCTAATAATCACTCAATTATGTCCGACAGAGCTGTCCATCACTGCGGGTGCCTGCACACGGGCCGTGGCAGTGGGCTGATCCCGGCAGTTGCGCTCCTGTGTTTTTGTTGGACACGCCTTCTCTTTGTGAAAATGGTGGGACGGTGGCTGGGATCTCACATCCCATGGCCAGAAAGCCCGTCCGAGGGCTTGGCTGTGCAGCCTCCTTACTTGGCCACCGCCCCGGAAGGCACAGCCTTGAGGCTGCAGCGACTCCCTTCTGGAAGAGTGTGGCCGCGGCCAGCAGAGGGGGCCGCAGGAGCGCGCATCACGCCAGCGGGGCCTCCAGCTGCTGGGGCTAGCACAGCAGTCTGTGGCGTTTACCTGGCCAGGCTTCAAAAGCCTTGCATTTTTGTAGGAGAATCGCTTCCCCGAGTAGAAGTCCTTAAACGACTGCTCGGGGTGCAAGTGTGAATGGGTAGAGAGTATTAGCCCCGCTGCCCCGGGCTGCAGCGCCAATGGCGTCCTTAACACCGCTGTTCTAATTCTACCAAGTAGAGGTGAGGTGTGTGTGTGTGTGTGTTCAGCTGGGTGTGATAGTGCATACCTATAATTCAAGCATTTGGAAGGCTAGGAAGCACGACCCTGAGTTCAAGACCAGCCTGTACTACATATCCAGACACACACACACACACACACACACACACACACACACAAATGGGGGGAGGGGGTGTTGGGTGTTCCCTACCCTGCCCCATCCTGGGGACAGGAGGGGTTGGCATGATGTTCTAAGAGAACAGTTCGCTCTAACACGGCTTCTGCGTCGGCAGGGAGGACAGACAGGATGCGAAGCCAGTCCGGGCTCTTGAGTTGCTGAACTCCTCAGTCGGCTGAGTCTGGGACAGCCCCGCCCTGGGGTCTTTGCATCTGGGCCACACGGGCAAGCCTTGGGGAGCAGCTGGGCAGCTGCCCTGTGCAGCAGAGGCTGCCGAATGAAGCGGGAAGGCAAGTACAGACCGCTCGAGGGCGTGTTTCTTAATAATAATCTTCTCAACACAAAGAATAATTCAAAGTTTATGCAAGGTGATAGAAACCCCAGTGACTCAAAAGGTATTTTGGGAGCGGAGCAGCTCCTCCCCAGGGTCAGGATGAGCAATCCCAAGAGATTACTAGCCACTTAAGGAGAAAATTGTCTCCGGGGTGAAAATACAAAACAAGGAGATCTTTAGGCAGAAAGGCCTGCGTTAGACCCTTTGGGCAGATGTTTGCTCAAAGCAAGGCCTTCTTCCCAAGTGGAGCCAGGCACAGGGGACTTCCCTGGTGAGGGCTCTGTAGAGGAAAAAAAAAACCCGGGGTCCCCAGGGCTATTCTAAAGGGGCCAAAATGGTGGGGGGGGGGGTCTGGGGGGGGGGGGGGGGGGGGTAGTGCTGGCGGTGGTCCTCAGTTTCTCGCAAGTAAGAGTTCACCCCAGGCAGCTGAGAGGTGGTTCTGGAGCACTCCTTTTGTTCAGAGGCATTTGGCTCTCCGTGGGGGGTGAGGAAGGCGTGGCTGGACCCTCACAGCTAGCGCCACCCAACTTATTTTGACTCTTCTCCAATCATCTTTTAGCTTTCTCCCAGGCAGTCTGTACTCATCAGGGCCTTCATACTTCAGGGAGCCAGGGGACAAACCAATGCTGCAGTCACTCTGGAACCCAGAACACCATGGCTCCATTTTTCCTCTTAGGTGAAGTCAAGAAAGTCCGCCTGAAGCATTTGGCCAGTGCCTGTGGCCTGGCTGCTTTTTTTTTCAAAGGTCCCTACCTCTTTATCCTGTGTGCAGACTCCTCAAACCCTGAGGCTGTGTTTATTTATTTTGACACAGGGTCTCCTGTGAACCAGTGCAACTCCAAGCAGAAACTGTAGTTAAGGATAACCTTGAACTTCCAATTTCCCTGCCTCAACGCCTCAGTGCTGGGATTAAAGGCTTGTACCATTCTACCCAGTTTATGCTGAGTTGGGGATCAAACGCTGAACTTTGTGCATAGTAGGTGAACACACTACCAACTGAACCCCAGCTCCAGCTCCCAGAGACTCTGTAAGAGAAAGCTGTACTTGGCACTGTGGCTTTCAGAAGAAACACAACAACAAAAACCAAGTGAATTAAAAAGAGACTGCCAAGAGTTGTGAAGAATGTCCCCAGCACCGTGACCCTGAGGCACCCCCAGGTGCAGGTGGGAACTCCAGCCCTGGGACAGGTAACTTCCTACAGGCAGAGGGGCCTCCTGGTCTGTCCCAGAGCTGGCAGTAAAGCCTGCAGAGTCCTGCTGAGCCCAGATCCAGGGCTCCAGAGAGATCGCTGCTATTAAAGCAATAAATATGAAAACAGTATATTTCAATCAATCATCAACGAAGCCTGGTTTATCCCGAGTCTCCATGTAGTAAAAATTGGCTCCAATATAATTTAGCCCACATCAGAAGTTAGATTTGGAAGGAGTATTGTAGAGAAACTACAAATTACGTTTTTAAAGATTGGTCTGTAATTACAGGCTTAATTAATTACACAAGGGAGCTGTTCTTGAAAAGGTGGGACCATGTGGCCTGTTGTGACTGGGGAGTTGCCCAGCTGGAGGGAGTCTCGTTTTTTTGCTTCAGATTTGTGAGCTTGGGTGTGTCCCTATTGGACTGTGACTTAAAGGGAAACCGATTGCTCTGCCAGTTGGAAATTCTGCATAAATCATTTATAAAGGAAATAAAAGCACACGATTTGGTAAGGTAGGAGAAGATGATGCTTCAAACAGAAGAGTGTGAATTCAAAGTGGGACGTTGGCTTTTGCTGTTGCAGACGCTGTCGCAGACGCTGTCGCAGACAGACACTGTCGCAGACAGACGCTCCAGTTCAGTCTTGTGTTCTCACACAATGCTCTGATACCTGAATAATGTCCATCTTCTCTGTTGCTGCATTTGGTGGAACCCAAAGACTTTTGTGTTCTAGGCAGGTGCTTTGCCATGGAGCCAATCCAGAGACGAATCTTACTATGTTATCCAGGCTGGCCTTGAACTTTCGATCTTCCAGCCTCCTTTCTGAATAGCTGGTATATCAGGCCTACAGCACAGCACCCAGCTGTAAACCTGTTCTTGCTGTTGTCACACCCAGGGACCCCTTTTCTGGTACTAAAAGCAAGCCCTGCAAGTGCCTGGCTTTATTTATTTTTAACATGGGTTCTTGGGGTTGAACTCCGGTCCTTGTGCTTACAGAGTAAGCATCTCATGATGCTCTTAGCCACCTCCCCAGCTGCTGTAATGGAGCTCTTATGGGAAGAAATAATGGCCAGAGGGCCAGCTCACTCTGGTCCCTCTGTCCCATTCTGTCCCAGGATGCTCCTGCCTGGGCAATCGGGATCCTTGTTGGCAGATGCAGAAGAAATCTATGGCCCTCTCTTGGGAGCTCCATCAGTGCCAAATCAGGAGGCCCAGTGGATGGTGTGTGCTTAGCAGAGGATAGGTGTAGGGCTGGTGGCCATCTGGTGAGGGCCTGGGCTCTTTGGTGTTGGCCTGAAGCATATTTAGCCTGGTGCTGTGCTCCTGGCAGATGGGTTTGTGCACATGACCGATATTTCACTGGTGTTTAGGGGATGAACGGCAGGCTGCTCCTGCAGCGCCTGGCTCATGGCAGCAATGGTCTCGGCAGTGAACCCAGGGAGCCCTTGTGTAACCCAGAGGCCTTTCCTGGAGCCTGTTCTTCGAGGTCAGTCCATGCCCTTCAGCTTTTGTGTGTAGCTCAGGCCCTGAGTTTCCAGACCCAGGCTTTGAGACCTGGCTCATCCCCAGAGTGGCACACCCAGAAGCTGTGAGAGAAGGCTATGGTGGGAGCAGGCTGGGACTTGACAGGTCCCACCCTTTCCGAGGCACACGTAGAGCCACGTGCTGTGTCCCCTACCCACACTCTTTTGGCAGAGTCTGGCTGAGTAGCCTGGAAGCATGGTGCCTATGGCATGCCAGGAGGCTGAACTGGGACGCAGGGTCCCATGATGCCATGTGGTTCAGGCACAACGGGGCCCTCTGCAGTGCAGGCACCCATGGTCTTGGTCTTCTGCCAGCCTTAGTGATCATGTCTCTCCTCCTTTTCTCAGGGGGGTTACATTAAATCCATTAGAGAGTTCCAGGATGGGGGGCTTAGATAAGATAGCCAATTTCTTTCATTACAGCAACCCCAGCCCCCCCCCCCGACCCCCAGTCAACCTGTGCTAAGAATGTTAAGAACACTCCCACTGCCGGGCAGTGGTGGCTCACACCTTTAATCCCAGCACTCAGGAGGCAGAAGCAGGCAGATTTCTGAGTTCGAGGCCAGCCTGGTCTACAGAGTGAGTTCCAGGACAGCCAGGGCTACACAGAGAAACTCTGTCTCGAAAAAAAAAAGAACGCTCCCACCGTGTCCTTAAAACTTATTTAAAAACTATGTGTCTATGTGTGTCCATGTGTACATTCGCACAAGTACCCACAGAGGCCAGAGGTACTGGATCCCCTGGACCGGGGTTACAGGTGGCTGTAACCCCTTTGGGTGCCGGGACTGGAACTCAGGGCTTCTGCAAGAGCAGAAAGTGCTCTTAACTGCTGAGCTATCTCCAGCCCTGTTTTCAAAACTTTCAAACATAGCTGCCAGTGTAGCATTCAGAAACTGGGAGACTGGGTTGGATGACCTGGATTCTTTGCATGTGTGGGTGAGAGTGTACACATCCGTGCAGTGTGCACGCACCCGTGAGCATGTGGAGGCTGGAGGTCGGCACAGGTGTCTTCCTCTAATGGAACTTACTTTTTAAGACAGGATTTCTCACTAGCCCCAGGAATGTTCCTGTCTCAGCCCCCAACCCGTTATGGGATTACATGTGCGTCCTTCCATAGTTGGCTTTTACACAGGTGTTGGGCTCACCTATGCCTCTTAAGCTTGTGGGGTAAGCTCTTCACCCACTGAGCCATCTCCCCAGATACTGGGCTCTCTGGGATTCTAAATTCACTTAGCAAAAACTAGAACTTGTTAACAGGCTGGATACTAACCCAAGACAGGCCTGGCTGCTCCCAGCTGCTGCAGGCCCACCACTCTCCCTAGACACTGAAGTTTGAGGGCCCACCCTATATCACTGTGTCTGGTTGGATTTCCAGAACTCCTATGGGTGTGGAGACAAATGCACTGTGAGGCCTGTCATGGATCCTGGGGCCGCTGGGCACTTAGCCAGTGTCATTCCTCTTTGCTTCTCTCCTTCCCTGACAAGAGAGTCCCACCTTTGTTGTGAGCAGCGACTGATGGCCCAGCTGATTACAATCTTTCTAGAGTCCCAGGTTAACATAGCCAATGAGGTGTAAGAGGGAGCAGGTCTGCTGCTTAAAGGCAGGTGGCCCAACTGAGAACTGAGCCCTTTTCACCCCAGTGGTCCCTACTCTTCTTTCTTCCGCCGGGGTTAAGTCATGATGGTTGTGGATCCAGGTCCCTGATGACTCGCTGTCCTGGCTGGCCCACCTCCTGTAAACTGCCGGTTCTAGGTCACTCAGTGTGCTTATAACAAAGTCCCCTTCCTCATGAGGTGCTCAGTATTGCCTCACAGGGCTCACTCAGCCAGGACGTAGGTAACTGAAACTCAGCGGCAAGTCCCCAGCGCTAGAGAGTTCTGTGCCCAAAAGTTTCTGACATGCTCACTGCACCAGACCGCCAACTGTAGTTTTAATAAGGGTGGAGGATGGGCTAGAGAGATGGCTCATTAAGAGCACTGCCTACTCTTCCCGAGGACCCTGGTTTGATTCCCAGCACTCAGGTGGTAGTCCATAACCACTTGTAACTCCAGTTCTTAGGGGATTTGCTGCCTACCTCTGGCCTCCGTGGACAGCAGGCATATATGTGGACACCAGGCATATATGTGGACACCAGGCATATATGTGGATGCGAAACACGTATAAAATAAAAGCTTAAAGGGAAAAAGGGGCTGGAGGTGAAATCCACCCTGTCGAGTTCTAGGTGGTCTGGAAGGTTCTAGAACCTTCAGTGGGAGCATGCTGGCTCTGAAACTCTTCATGATTTGTTTTGTTTCTTTAGCTTTCCACATGCTTCCTCTCAGACCCATACTTCTAGCCTTGCTGGGGACCCAAGCAATCTGGATGATGCCAAGGTTGGAATCTTCTATGGTTTTGTTTTTGTTTTAAGATTTTGGTTTTTTTCGGTTTTCCGTGACAGGGTTTCTCTGTGTAGCCCTGGCTGTCCTGGAACTCTGTAGACCAGGCTGACCTCAAACTCAGAAATCCGCCTGCCTCTGCCTCCCGAGTGCTGAGATTAAAGGCGTGCGCCACCACTGCCCGGCAGATTTATTTATTTTTATTTATATGAGTACACTGTCGCTGTCTTCAGACACACACCAGAAGAGTGCATTGGATCCCATTACAGATGGTTGTGAGCCATCCTGTGGTTGCTGGGAATTGAACTCGGGGCCTCTGGAAGAGCAGTCAGTGATCTTAACCGCTGAGCCATCTCTCCAGCCTTTCTATGGGGTTCTTGATGGGCATTTAGAACCACATGTTCCTACCCAGTCCCTCTTTTAGTAGGGCACAGCAGGGCTTACTGTCTTGTTGGAGCGGCCTCGAGTCTGGTCTGTCCCTAGTAAACGGCAAAGCTTCTGCACGTAGGTATGGGCAAAGGAGCTGACTTTGAATTCACTGGACCATAAGGAGCCCCTCATAGCCTGGTGGCTGCTGAGTTTACCAGAGTGACCCCATGGTCTTATGTCACTGTGATGTTTCCCTGGACTTCATGAGGTATCTGGGCCTCTCATCTAGACAATTTCCTTCCCACCAAACCCCATCTTACCTTGACTTAAGCCTCAGGTTCGGGTCCTCCTACTTGCCAGCCACTGGTCACCCCCTTCTCCTTAAAGATGGTTCCATGTATACTATGTCTTAGGCTGTCCTGAAGGGTCAGCTACACGGCTAAGGAACTTGACTGGGGATGGCCTCGTGGGCAACCCTTCCTGTCTCTAAGCCCTCTCTCCTTCCTCTGTATCAGCCTTTGGAGGGCAGAGTCCCCACTCGGTCCTGCCAGATGGAGCTCAGAGCTACAGGAATCCAAAAGCCACATGCATCTAGTTGGTCCCTTGTGAGTTAAGTTTCTTTCCAGGAGGGAGTGAGCTAGCTGCCAGCTGTGGAGGTGGCCTTCTTCTTTGGATGGAATCCTTGATGAAACTGGTGACCTCACAGCCAGGACTCAGTACCCGAGCTTTCCAGAGGAATGTGAGCAGTTCTTGACATAGCTGAAGCCGTCACAGTCAGCTGCCCTTTGACTTGGAAGCCAGACTTTGGGTATTTTGCCACTGGCCATGGTGTGGTGCAGACTTCCAACACAGCTCTATCCTTTTAACAGGAAGAGCTTTGGAGGGCGGGGTATGGATCGAGAGCAGAAGTGTGGTGGTTAATGTTACGTTTTAAGTTTATATTACCGTGCTTAGAAGATCTATAAAACAAAAAGCCGCCTCTAACCTGTCAGCCCCAGGTGCACAGGGACAGATAACTTCCTGGAATGCTGGAGGTTGTTCACGAACAGGCTTGGTTGCCCCAACTGCACAGGATGTGTGTTTGATCATCGGTAGGCAGGAGGTACGTCAGGATATATGCTTGTCTCTGATTGGATGGGAGGTATGTCAGGATGTATGCTTGCCTCTGATTGGATGACGGTGGGACAGTCGTAGCCTTGTGGGGTTTGCCTTTATAAGCCCCTGGTTAATGTACTTAGTGTCATGTAAGGCTGAGCATGAGTCTCGGGCATGGACCCGGCCAGTATTTAATAAAACCTCTTATTTATTAAAATGTATTCGTGGTCAGACTGGTGATTCTCTAACCGACCCCACGCCCTTAACATTAGGGGGCTTAAAGACCAAACGGTCCTGGTTAATCGATGCTAAGGGCTCCCAGGAACCAGGCTACCAGGTGTCCAGCAAGGCACCTTGTGATGTTTTCAAGACCAAGTCATGAGATAGATCTTGTCATGCCCACTATCAGGGTGGAAACACAGCTTCAGACACAGAGCTTCAGACAGTGAAGGAAACCTCAAGAGCTGAACCTAGCTCTAAAGCTTACTAAAAGTTCCTTACTCTTCCCTCTCCCTCTCCCTCCTCCCTCCCTCCCTCTCTCCTCCTTCCCTCCCTCCATCCCTCCCCACTTCATCCTTCCTTCCTTTCTTCCTTCCTATTTGCAGTCCTGGTACTGGAAGCCAGGGTCTTCCATAATGATGTTAAGCACGGTCTCTCTCTGGCTCTGAAGCTTTACTGACAGATGGGTTAGTTTCTACGATGCTGCCCATGGGACCTGGTACTTCTTGTCTTTGTGTACAAAGGCTACGTCACTGAGCTCTCAAGCCTGCAGCCCTCCTATTAGCCACACAGCCTACCACACCGCCTCAACGTTGGTTGGCTCCCAAGACTGCTCTGTGCCCTGGAAAGTCTAGAAGAGAAAGCAGTGACCCACCTGCCAACGGTCTACTTGCTAAGGATGCCCTGTTCACCTGGGCGTTCAGATAAGCAATGGAGAGTTTTGAAGTGTAAGCACATCTTGAGCAGTTCTTGGCAGCCCCAGCTGGGCAGGCACAGTCTACTCCACACTTGCCAGAAATGAGCAGGCTTCTGGAGTCTCTGGGTACACGTCAGGTATAGACCACACTCATTGATGACTTCTATAGAACCCTCACTTCAAGAAAAACAATCAAAGTACCCCAGGTTCCTGTGACGTGCACTGGAACTGGTGTGCTGATTAAGTGTGCAGTGTGGCTGGGCCATGCAGCTCACCTGTACTCCCTGCCACAATAATTCACAGGCTGCCCTGGGGGACAGCAGGGCAGGGCCCATGCCTCTGATATGCTGCCAAGATGAGTCTACCTGTGACTCTCATCAGTCTTTTGCTTAATCATTTAGCAGCTGTAAAGGCCTCATTAAAAACACCGAGGTATACAGGAAGCACCTCCCAGTGCTCAGAGGCAGGCCAAGCCTGCCCTGCACCCTGAGCACACTCCTACAGGAGTTGCTAATTGCCTCGCTGCCATTTAGGAAAGAGTGGGAATGGATTGCGGAGACTGCAGAGGGGCGGCACTGACCAAGCTAGAGCCTATACAGCCGGACAGACGGACAGACGCAGGAGCTGGCCTTGGCTGGCCCAGATGCTGGCTCCTGTGGGACAACCCCCTTCCGGTCTCACTTCTGGCTCCGGTGGGTGTGGTGGGCAAGGCTCCCTTGGCCTGGCACCTGTGATCTGCAGTCTCTGTCACTTGGAACAGCTATGAAAGCCAAGACCTTGTTGTCTGACAATCTCGTGTTGCAGCCTGTGGACCCAGCCCTCTGGAAAGTGAGCCAGAGGGGAGTGGGGACTTCAGGAATCCAGGGGGACACAAGGGATGGCTAGAGAACTGATGGGGAGCAGGCTTCCTGGCCCCTTACACAGCCTCAGCTTTGTCCCTCCCAGCCTCAGTGTTGGGGCTACTGGTTCCTCGTATCAGTCTTTGTCCCTCCAAGTTCCTTTCCACCATAGGACCATCTTCACCTGTGCCTTCTGGGGCTCCCCTCCCCTCATCACCTCTTTCCCTGAGCAGATGTCCAGGTGTGGCTCAAAACAAGAGCTCCCAGCCCAGGCGTCTTCATGGGCACCCCCTTTCCACTCTGGGCTCCACAGCCTCCTCCCTCTTCCTGACTTCCACCCTCTCCCTAGGTACCTGTCCTCGTGGAGCTGAGGTGGCTGCGGGGACTTCTGTTTTGGATGCCTCTGTGAAGAGGGCTGTGAGAGCCAAGGCTCCACATGGATGCTTGTGAAAACTCCAGGCATCAGCATCCTTCTCTATGGTGGGCTAGCCTGGGTTTTGCAGGATGCTATACCAACCCTGGCCTCTACCCCACAGATGTTAAATAGTCCCCAACTCTAAGGGCCGAATATGTCTCCAAGGGTTACTCTGAGTCTCCTGAGGACAAAGCTGTCCCAACCTCCCCCCCTCACAGCTAAGAACAGTAGCTGGCCTCTATCCTACACCCCCGGCTGAGAGCACACTGGCCTCCATCCGTGAGCTCTTTTGGCCCCACTCAGCACTTGTACATTGCTGTCTCCTTGGAGCCAGTTCCAGACCCTCACCTTTGTACATCGTCACCTGAATGACTCTTTCCTATAAGACTGTAGAGAACTGGTTAACACAGAGACAGACACACAGGACAGGTGACACTGACCTGGAACCCCAGCCACTGAGAGGTGGAGGCAGAGGACTGGCAAGTTCAAGGCCAGCCTGGGCTAATGTGGGGCACAATGAGAAACAACATTGCTACCCACTGAATCCCACCTCCCAGAAGCACCAAACACACAAGAGAGGATGTGGAATCCTCAAGAGATGTTCTGCCTGTCAGATACCCTGAGAGACTTGCTCAGAAACTATATGGTAAGGAAAGTCAGACATGCACACATGCTACATTGGCAGACTCAAGTTCAAGTTGTTTTTAAAAAGAAGATAGTGATGTGTGTGTGTGTGTGTGTGTGTGTACAAGCTTGTGTATGTGGGTGTGGGTGCTCACGGCAACCAGAAGGAGGTGCTAGATTTGCCAAAGCTGGAGTTAATGAGAAGTTATGAGCCACCGTGTGGATGCTGGGAACTGAACTCAGATCCTCTGGAAAAGCAGAAAGTGTTCTCAACCACGAAGCCACCTCTCCAGCCCCTGGTTTGTTTTGTTTCATTCTGTTTGGTTTTTTGTTTTTTTTTTAAATTGTTGTTTGTCTGCTTATTTGTTTCTAGGTGACAAGATTTCATTCGGACATTTTAACAGTGATCAGTATTAACTATTCCCAGGATCCTTTGCATTGTGTCCAACTTAACCACAACTCAAGTCTTTTAAATGGAATAATAGCTCTCTCAGGGCCCCTACATTCATTCTCACCCATCTGGCTGACCCAAGGGTTCTTTCAACTGTTTCCACTTTCTGCCTAGTGCAGGATGTCTTGTTCCAGATGAGAGGTAAGGCCAGGGGTTCTGCACCTACTGCTCTTCAGCAGGCCCAGGTTTGATTCCCAGCACTCACTGGCTGTCCATAACAGCTTGCAAGTCAGTTTCCAGTTCCAGGGGATTCAGCGCCCTCTTCTGGCCTTCTCAGGCACTGCATGCACACACACACACACACACACACACACACACACACACATGCACACGCACACAAAAAGACCTCTAGCCTTTCTCTTTACTTCTATGGTGCATGCATGTGCACATTCACACACACACACACACACACACACACACACACACACCCCACACAAGCATGCACAAATGAGACTTCCAGCCTTTTTATTTTTGTGGTGCATGCATGTGCACATTCACGTGTGTGTGCAATGTGTGAGTAGGAAATCTAGTGCTCACATCAAGTACCTTCTTTGGACATCCTCCATCTCCGCTTTGAAGACAGAGTCTCTCACTGAACCTGAAGCTCACCAGTCTGTCTGACCAGTGTGCCCCAGAGGTCCTCCTGTCCCAGCCTCCCCAGTCCTGAGATCTTAGTCATGTGCTACTGTACCCACCTTCTTGCATGGATTTTTGCAAATGACACATGTTATCACTGAGCTGTCTCCCAGCCCCCAGGTTTTCCTTTAGCATTAAAACCTAAATCAGCCAATCTCACTGAGTCTGTGACAGGCACAGGTCCAGAACTCTAGTCCCAGGGTGGCTACCATCTTGGGTACACAACCTAGGAGTCACACATTCAAGATGTGTCAGGTGTGCAGTTCAGATTGGATGAGCCATGTCTATGCGCTCAGTAGGAACATCTGTGCACTCAGTAGGTGCTTCCTATGTGCTGATTTGGATGAGCAATATTCTAGGTGTGAGGACAACAGCAAATGAGACAGAATCCCAGTTCTGTGAGGATGACACTCCCGTGACAGAAAATGGTAGTCCATGCTTATAATCAACACTCCACAAGGGAGGAGATGGGGGATGCTGAGACAGGAAGATCTCTGCAGGTTGGTTTGAGGCCAGCTTTGGCTACATAGCCAGTTCCAGGCCAGCCAAAGGTCTAGAACAAGACCTTCTCTCAAAAACTAAAACCTATCTAACTCAATGCCTAAGCCTTTGAGCAGAAGAAACATGCTCAGAGAGGTCAAGTGAGTCCCCCGGGGTCACACAGTAGACCCTGAGTTCTGAACTCAGTTCTGTTCTCAGGAAGCAGTGTCTGAGGTAGAAGGTATCTTCAGCAAGGTACAGGGGTTCCGAGCTGGGGTCTGCACGGGGAAGGCAGGTGGTGGGCTGCTGGGAACGTAAGGTCCAGGGCCACATGTTGGGGCAGGCCACACTGTGGGCGCAGACTCCAAAGGTGGCTGGCTTCCTCTGTCCTTCCTTTTCATCCCAGGAAACTTAATGTTCTTTTGCACCAGAGATAACCATCAGCCATTCAAGTCATTCCAAGTTACCGACAGTTGAAGGCAGGCTGCCTGCCCGCTCAGCTCTCAGGGCGGTGCTGGGGCTGAGCACAGGCACTGTCAGCAAGAGCCCGGGCAGCTCATGAGGAAACTCCGGGAGGGAGGGCATTTTGCAATAGGAACAAGACACTTTTTTTCTGGGAACTGACTCCCACTCCCACTAGTATCTCTGTGGAGGGCACACTGCAGGTGTCAGGCTCTGAGGCTGCCATGGGGGTCATGCTGCACCCCGCGTGTGTCCACAACATGCAGGTATTTCAGAGCACAACATGAACCGCCCCCCTCTCTGCTTTCCCAAGACCAATCTGGCCACCATCCCTTACACACATCAAATAACTGTGTTCAGGAAAGGGAGCAGTGTCGTCTCCTTCATCCCCCCCCCCCCCGGGGAGATTGGTGAGCTCCAAAGAGCCACATAAAAGGTTGACATGCGATTGGTTTTAACTTTAAAACCGGTGCATTCTCTGAAGACTTTGCCGGCTGAGGAATCTGCCCCGAGACTGGGATCAGAAACATGGGCGCACGCGGGTGGGCAGAGTCTCCGGGTGAGGGTCATGCCAAGGCAGAAGCAAGAACAGCCTCAGTGCCCAGCGGTGGGGCTGGCCAGATGCTGGCACCGGGATGGCACAGCCACTGTGTGAGAGGGCCTGCTGTGCAAGGCTGAGAGGCGCTGTTTTCCAAGACAAAAGGGACGGACGACGCGGAGGAAATTCGCAGGGCTCCGGCTTCGGAGATTAAAACCTTCGTTCCAAACTGGTAATGAGAGATGCTTATGTAATTACATCTTAGATTTGTACCAAGTGTATAAGAGCAGGAGGAGGTGCCAGGCTATTCCGTCTAGAGAACGGGTTTGAAAACTGTTTTATTTCTTACCATTTCTACATACCTTTAACTTCAGAGAACTATCTGGAACAAAACCAGTTTGTTTGTTTGTTTATTTATTTATTTTGAGACAGGGTTTCTCTGTGTAGCCCTGGCTGTCCTGGAACTCACTCTGTAGACCAGGCTGGCCTCGAACTCAGAAATCCACCTGCCTCTGCCTCCCAAGTGCTGGGATTAAAGGTGTGCGCCACCAAGCCCAGTCCAAAACCAGTATTTTAAAAGAGTAAAACACTGCTTTAAGGGGTTCAGAGTTCACTGCTTTTTAAAGCAAGATTTAGAGCCAACCAGATGGTCTTTGGGTAAAGGCACTTGCTACTGAGCTGAGGACTGGAGGACCTTTGGGTGTCTTTCTCAACTGCTGTCCACATTGTTTTTGAGCCAGGGTTTCACTGGGACCCAAGGTTCATTGGTGAGGCTGGGGTGTCTGGCCAGTACGTTCCAGACACCCTCTTTGTCTTCATCCCCTCTGCTGCCATGACAGGCTCGTACCACCTTGCTCATCTCGTTTTTCTTTTGGTATGGGTGCTAGAAATCGACCCAGGTCCTCGTCCCTTCCTGGGAGCATTTTACTGAGCCATCTTCCTGAGCACCTTCTCCTTACAAAGGATGAATATAGTATTCATTTTCTTTTCAGGAGAAAGTCTGGAGAGCATATTCCTAAAACCCTGGGCTATGGCAGTCACATCACACAGTGTCAGAGAGTGCTGGTTATGTAGTAACACAGAAGCCTGCACGAATTACCCCTCCCCCCCACTTTGGCAGCCGTTGGCATGTTCTTCATCCCCACCCCCTGCTAGAAATTAAAACACAAAGCTCCTAAAGCAAAATGCCAACCCAAAGAAAAGATTAATCTGCTTAGAGTTTCCAAAGCACGGGAGCGAGACTTTGTGTCTTTCTGGACACCCTTCCCTTTCTGCCTCTCCCTCCTATTGTTTGAAACCAGGACAAAACTGTGCAATTCCCAGCGTGTCCTGTTTTCCCAAAACCTACGCCCCATCTGGATTGTGTCACCTCTGCGTCCTTCTTCCTGGCCATCATGGGTGGCTTGCCAAGCTCTATCTTCCACCTCCAGGCCTTGTGTGCGATGACCCCTGACCCTAAAGATGTTCTCAGACCCACAGCATGCTGGGAGGATTCTGTAGCACCAACACCCCCACCCCAACCAAGAAGAGGAGGAGTAGGGGTGACCCTTGTAGATCTTGTCTGAACCCTAACCCAGGTGCCAGGGAGGCTTGGCAGGGAAAGTGCTCACTATGTGATCACAATGACTTGAGTTTGAGCCACAGTGCCCATGTAAAAGACATGTGCACCTGGCAGTGACCCCAGTGTGGGGGAGAGGTGGGGACAAAGGGGTCCCTGGAGTCCCAGAGATCCTGTCTCGAAACTGCAGTGACGTACAATCGAGGACATCTGATACCAACACTTGGGTCTCTCTCTCTCTCTCTCTCTCACACACACACACACACCACACACACACACACACACACACACACACACACACACACACACACACGGAGTGGGGACCAGAAGAGAACACTCAACTAAATGAAGTCAAGTCCAGGTGGGAATAGCCTGAAAACTGGGCACACACTGCACAGGCACGGATATTCATCAAGTGCAACTGGGCAGAGGGGTGGAAACCAACCCAGCCTGGAGAGAAGGGTTACCCATTCCCAGCACCTGGGGAAGTTCCCCTGGAGTTCAGGCTTGAACACCCCTTAACTCTGCAGCTGGAAGCTGACTTTGCCTTGAAACCTCCAGCAGACTATCAACAAGAACAGTGTTGTGGTCTCCAGAGATACCCTCAGCAGGTGAAAAGAATGGGCCAACTGGGAGGAGCCTCCTCTCTCAGCGTGGGGCTGGCCCTGAAGAAGCTATAAATCAAGGCCTTGCAACACAGTAGCTGTCTGAAGTGCAGCCCAGCAATAAACAACAATCCAGTCATTTTTATTATTACTAGTTTTTTTCCCCTCTTCTTCTTTTTGAAATTAATCGGTTCAGTATGAGTCACTTTGGCGAAGCCAAGACCTTCCCTGGGGAAGAGATGGAGCCATTCTATCAACAAGAGCATCTCAAAGATGAGGCCCTGGTTCCAGAAGATTCCAGGAAATGGTTCCCACCCAATCCCGGGGAAAGCAGGAAGGGGGTGCACCCAGATTTCTCGACTGTAGCAGGCATGCCAGATAAAATACAGCTCATGTTATGAGACATGTACAGAGCCTAGTTCAAATGTAGCCGTGTTTCCTGTGTTTGGCATGTACTTATAAATCAGTTTTGTTCTTTGAGGTGACACGTGACCAGCAGCAATGGCACAAGGCAGATGACAGGCTTTTCCAGAGCCCAGTCTGACCCTCAGATTCTCTTGCTTGAAGCACTGCTTTCTGTTGCTTCCAATGCTTCTAGTTTGCAAACACCAAGCCTCTGAAGAGTGGCCACACCCAGCTCTGAAAACCCGGGTCTAGGCCCTCCAGTGTTGGCTCTGAAGTTCTGAGCTGGGGTCTGAGACTTCTGCAAGTCCTCAAAGAATCCCATCCTGGGTCTGTATTCTCAGGGCTGTATACTTAGGGTACACACTGCATCCCACATTGGCCCTGCCTGGTCCAGCCTCTCTAGCCAGTCTCCCATATTCCCCTTGCTCACTCGAGAATTCCTTCTAAGTGGCCACAGTGCCTTTGCACATGCAGTCTCTGCCTAACATGCTGCCCTGCTCTGTGGTTGTTTCCATAAGACAGAAGGGTGGCCCTTATCCCTGTTTTCAGATGTGGAAGCTGAGCTCTGGAGGACCTAAGTCCTTGGCCAAGGCCAAGCAGAGAGACTGCTGAGACTATGAACTACATGCTAGCTGGCTGTCTTGTGAAGCTCTGCCCACCAGGCCAGGCCAGGCCACCTTTCCACACCTAGCAGTCTTCTGCAACCGGTCTTACTTGGCATTTCTCCTTGACAGATGTTTGGTTTCAAACCAAGCCCCTGAGATTTGGTTTTTTATTTCTGAAAACAAACAAGTTCAAATCTACACTCAACACACTGCTGAAGAAATGTGCCATGCTTTGTCTGACTTGGGTGCTAAGAGGAGGAGGGAGGAAGGGAGAGAGAAGGAGGAAGGGAGAGGGAGGGAGAGGCAGGGAGAAAAGGAGGGAGGGAACTGCAATTAGCAAGAACACTTCCAGTTGCCATAACTGTATGGCTGTCTTCTTAACCCCACCCTGGTGGTAGGGTGGCATCAACCTCCTGTCATCTTGCGAATGACTTGCAGCTTTTAGCGTTTGCCAGCGAAGGTGGACAAGGCCGTGGACCAAGTGGCTGAGGGAGCTAAATCTTTGTCATTAAGAGAGACTCGTCCTGGGCTTTCTCAGATCTCAGAAGCTTGTGTTTTTCATGATGCTTTCTAGACTGTCTGCCCATCCATCCATCTGTCCATCTGTCCATTCATCTAACCATCCATCCCTCCATCTACCCAACCAGCCATGTCTTTCTACCCATTTACCAATCTAACCATTCAATTCTCCATCTCTCTGTTCCCCTCCAACTCCTGCCCCATCATGCATCAACCCATTTGTCTGTCTTAATCCATCCGTCCACCTCCCCAAACATACATACATACCCGCATCCATCTGTCCACCCACCCACCCATCCATCCATCCACCCACCCACCCACCCACCCACCCATCCATCCATCCATCCATCCACCCACCCACCCATCCATCCATCCAAACATATGTGTTGGGATGACCCGCAAATGTATTTACCGGCTATGAAAGAGTGTGTCCCTATGTTCTCAGTTGTTAATTGGGGCCAGAGGCTCCAGGCTGGCAGGATATGTAAATGTTTATTACTTCCTCAGCTGCCCAAAAAGAAAGTCAAGCTGCAGTGGGGAAGGTCACCTAGCCCCCAAAGCCAACTAGTTGAGGAAGGAGTGAGGCTTTTTGAATAATAAAGAGCTGGAGGCTCTGATCTGGGGCAGAGAGAGGGGACAGGCACAGAGAGACAGGACTGGAACAGGGAGGTAAAGAGAGCCACATGTGGGGACAAGTGGCAGAGCAGTTCTAAGTTAAAAGCCAGCTGAGAGACTGCCCGCGCAAGCAGGCCAACGATAACAATATAGATGTGCCCACATCTTTCTTATTATCAGACCTCAAGCAGGACCCTGGAAGCTCCACGATACATACAACCACCCACCTAACCATCGCTCCACTAATGTCTGCCTATCCACCATCCATGTATCCATGAGTAGGGGACCACTGAGAGAAAACCTAAGTTGCTGAGATTGGAGAAAGCCCACAAAAGATGACTCAAGACCCAAAGACCAACTTCTTTAGTAGAAGATCTGTCTATCTTTCTATCTATCCATCTGTCCATCCATCTATCAGTCCTTCCTTCCATTTACTTATATGGTCATCCAATCTTACATGCATGCATCCATCCATCATCCATCAATCTATCACACACTGGCTGACTATGCCAGGCACAGTCCTAAGGGTAAGATCCACTGACTAGCAGAAGCAGTTATGGCCTCTGGCCTTGGCAACCTCACCATCCCGTGAGACACAACAGAATTCTTTGGGCTATGCTCAGCACAACCAAGAAGGCCAGGGGGCCATGGGAGATGCAGGCCCGAGTCAGCTCCAGCTTGTAGTTCCAGGCTTAGGAGACAGTCTGATGGCAGCTGATACTTTGTAGCTGGACCAAGAGAACTCTTGTAACACATCAGGTCTTTCCACCCAGGAACAAAGTCCCTGCTGCATCCCCAGATCTCACCAGAATGCATGCTTGCTATCCAGTTAAGGATAAGATATGTGGCTGCACTTGAAGTTGCAGTTGTCCCTGGGGCCCACTTTCCCTGGGCACCTGCTCTGCTCCAGGCACTGGGGACAGCATTGAACAGATGGGCTGCATCTGCCTGTAGAGCAGGGCTCTGACCCCATTGAGACTTCCCTCCTCCCCACTTAGTACTTATGGGTTGTTCTCCTGTCTCTCTGCTCCACCGAGGGTCTTAGAGGGTAGAGGTCTTCCTGCCTTCTTCTCTGCAGCATCTTAAGAGGCTGAAACACTGAGGGATTGAATGAATGAAGCCCTATAATTCTGAAGAATGATAACTCTCAGCTGGGCATGAATTAGCCCCAGGAGCCTTCTAGAAGTATCTGAAGTCATTATTTTAGCTGTCATAACTGAGGGGCTACCCCTGACTTCTAGTAGACCAGGGTTGCTGGTGACACTCAACAGTGCCCAGGAGAGTACCCCATAACACATCATGTGAGCCCCCTCTGGAGCTTCCTGGGGCTTTGAGACTCCAGCCTGCCTCTTCCTTGTCCACAGAGGGTTAAGAGCCTTGGCTCTTCTGAGAGACTGCATGTTGTTTCTAGCTCTGGAGTGGGCAGTGTCCTGACTTGCTGGGAGCTTTGAGCAGGTGCCAAGGAAGTAATCTCCTATGGTGCAGGGAACAGAGCCTGCCCGGGAGGGCTCACCTGGCTCATCTCGGGCTGCAGTTAATCCCTCAGGCTCTGGGGCTTGCTCCTAATGACAGAAGGTCTTTCTGCCCCTAGATCCCAAGAGCACTGGCCCAATACTCAGCCAGCTCTTCCCACCAGTGGGAATGGCACAGAGTCTGCAATTACTCTATTTGACTGTTATCATTCGTTGCCTTCTATTGACCCAGCCCAGTCTTTTTTTTTTAGTTCATGTGAGGATCACAGGGGGACACAGAGGCAGTCTCCCTCATGTGGGTCACCATCTGGGAGAGAAGGATGCTGAGCAGTTATGCGTGTGAACAAGGCTATAAACACATGCCAGAGTTCATAGTGAGACGGGGGTTCCATGACAGGAGGTGTGTGGGAAGTGAGACCTTAGCTGACCGCAGAGGAAGAGCCAGATATGGCCAGAGAAAAATATGGTCAGAGGAAATCATTTGGTCTCTGCGGGCCCTCATGGGGTGGGGAGCCATGGTAGTTTCCTGTGAGGTGTGGTGCAGTTGTCAGAGGAGTCTATAGGATGTTTTAGGGAATGTGACTTTTTCTCATAAGGTTGGTTATCTGTGACTAGAGCACCTGGCATGAGTGAGTGGGTTTTATGTACCACGTTTCCTGCTCTGCTGACCTGGAGAGAGGCAATGGAGGGAAGACACCAAGGGAGACCTTCAGGCTACAGCAGCCCATGTTCAACCTGGGCACAGACCTAGACAAGTAGGGCATGAGCTCAAGGCCATTTCTCACAGGAACACTGGAAGGACACAGGTTCAAGAGTGGCTGGTGCTGCTTCCCACTATCCTGGCTTTTGGCTGGCCAGGTGACAGGTCTTTCCTGCAGCGAAGGTGTGGGAGGACCAGGCAGCCTCAGTCAGAAAGAGTCAAGAGTTTGGTACACATCTGAAATGCCCTGTGCTCAAAGGCACAAGAACTCTGAGTTCAAGGAGCTACATAGCAAGTTCAAGTCCAGCCTGAGCTAAAGGGTAAGCCCTGTACCCCCCAAAAATGGAAGAAGAAAAGTAGAGAGATGCCTAGTGAATCAAGTTGATTTAAACACACGTTCTGGGGCTGCGGCTGGGGCTTAGTTGATGGAGCGCTTGCCTGGCATGCGGAAGACCCTGGTTCCATCCCCTGCATGCCATTAAGTGGGCATGACGGATGTATGTCTGTAACCCCAGCATTCAGGAGGATCCTGAGTTCAAAGTTGTCCCTGGCTAAGGTAAGCTTGAGACCAGCCTCGGCTGCACAGTCTCCTTTTTTATTTTAAGTGTGGTTCAGCCAGCATTGGATTGAGCTGAGCAGTATAGTACAGCCTGTGACAGGGTTAGGGTCATCATGCAACATCCTTGGTGCCTCCTGCGGAGCACTGTTGTGCATGAAGCTGTCTCCTCAGAGCTGACATCCTTGTGGGTCACAAGTGACATAGGAATACACTCAGCATCGTACAGCAACAGGGAGGGTCTCACTGGGTCCTCTTCTCAATTGCTTTACAAGTCTGTGACCCCCATGTCACTCAGGGATGAGGGCTGTCACAGAGGAGTTGCGTCTGCATGCTTCTTCCTTGAGTGGCCACAACTCAGTTCTTCAAGGGCAGACAGACTCACTATGCTTTTTGGCCCTTAGCTGGAAGTCACACCATGTTCTGCTCTGTGGGCCTCTCTGGCCATTTGTTTCCTTGAAGCAGGCAGGTTGAGAAGGCCTCAGAGGGTATCTGCTAACAGTCTTCCACCTCTGTTGATGGGGGCTGGGGGGTAGGAAGACCTGTGTGGTGAAAGCTGTTTAGATGAGGTGTTATTTTAGTCTGTGATCTATTTCTGTGAAAAGACACCATGACCAAGGCAACTCTTATAAAGAAAAGCATTTCATTGGGGCTGGTTTACATGTTCAAGAGTTTGGTCCCTTGTCATCCTGGCAGGGAGCATGGCAGCACACAGGCAGACATGGTGCTGGAGAAGGAGCTGAGAGCTCTACAGACGGATCTGCTGTAGGGGAGAGACACTGGGTCTGGCTTGGGCTTTTGAAACCTCAAAGCCTATCCCCAGTGACACACTTCCTCCAACAAGGCCACGCCTATTTCAACAAGGCCACACCTCCTAATCCTTCCAAGTAGTGCCACTCCCTGGTGCCTAAGCATGCAAATATATGAGCCTGTGGGGCCATTCTTTTTTTTTTTTTTTTTTTAGTTTTTCGAGACAGGGTTTCTCTGTGTAGCCTTGGCTGTCCTGGAACTCACTCTGTAGACCAGGCTGGCCTCGAACTCAGAAATCCACCTGCCTCTGCCTCTCGAGTGCTGGGATTAAAGGTGTGTGCCACCACTGCCCAGCTTGTGGGGCCATTCTTATTCCAGCCACTACAGGTCTTAAGCAGCATTGCTGGCTGCTTCCCATTAGATCTGATTAGCAGGCTTTTACCCTAGTTTTCATAGCCAATGATGTCCCTGACATTGCTGAACATCTGTGGGCTGTGACACAGAGGGTAGCATCTCTGCCTAACAGTAGAGTCTGGCTAGGCTGCTGGGTCTCATTCTGTTGGCCCCCTTCCCCTGACACTATCCCCTCCCCCTGCCTTCATCCCCCTCCCCCTGCCTTCATCCCCCTCCTCCCACCTTCATCCCCCTCCTCCCGCCTTCATCCCCCTCCCCTTGCCTTCATCCCCCTCCTCCCGCCTTCATCCCCCTCCTCCCACCTTCATCCATCCCCTCCCTTTGCCTTCATCCTGCCACTTCCCCTTGTGGCTGCTGTGTCCGGTTCTTTCCTCCAGGCTGCAACTAAAGACCCAAGAAGCAACTAAAGGAAGGAAGGGTTTATTGAGTCTCACAGCTTGAGGGCTACAGTCCACTGTGACAGGAAAGGCATTGTGGCAGAAATGAAAAGCGTCTGGTCACAGAGTATGTGTAGCCAGGAAACAGAGAGTAGACCGGAACTGAGGCCATAAAACCTCAATGTCATTCCAGCCACCTTCTTCCTCCAGAGAGGTGTGCTCCACCACAACCTCCCTTCAAAAAATGATATCACCATCTGGGGACCAAGTATTCAAGTATATGAGCCTGTGGGGGGCCATTCAAGTCAAATAATGACAAGCACTCAGGGATCTTCCTACAGCAATATTCAACACTTGTTCCTGGGTCTTGGTACTTACAAGCCAACGAGGATGATGGGATATAATATGTGCTCAGCAAATGCCTGCCTGGTGGGTCCTGGCCATTCTTCCCAGCAGCCTTTTTGTCTTCAGCTCTGAGCCCAGCTTCCGTGGCTAGCAGAACTCCTCAGAGCACCTCCTGAGGGCAGCACCATCTTCCTGAATTCCAGATGAGGAAGATGGTGTTCAGGAAGGTTACAGCAGTTTCCAGGATCCTACAGTGGACAAGTAACTTCAGAACAGATTGGTCTGGCCTCAAAGCCAAAATGGAGTCAAAGAGATTTCCCTAGAGCTTACAAGATGGCTCATGGATAAATGAGAATCGCCCTCGTAGGCTCGTATATTTGAATGCTCAGTCACCGGAGAATGGAACTGTTTGGGAAGGATTATGAGGTGTGGCAGAGGAGGTGTGTCACTTGGGGTGGACTATCAGATCCCTCCCCCTGCCTAGAGATCAAGATGTGGATCTCAGCTACTGTTCCAGCACCATGCCTGCCTCCTGCCTGATCTGCTGCCTGCCTGCCTGCCTCCTGCCTGATCTGCTGCCTGATGCCTGCCTGCCTCCTGCCTGATCTGTTGCCTGATTGCCTCCTTCCTGATCTGCTGCCTGCCTACCTGCCTGCCTCCTGTCTGATCTGCTGCCTGCCTGCCTCCTGCCTAATCTGCTGCCTGCTGCTTGCCTGCCTGCCTTCTGCCTGATCTGCTGCCTGCCTCCACACTGTGATGACAATGAGCTCACCCTCAGAAGCTGTAAGAAAGCTCCCAATTAAATGTTTTCTTTTGTAAGTTGAGTTGGTCATGGTGTCCCTTCACAGCAATAGAACAGTGACTAAGACAAGCAGCTTTGATGACCTGAGTTGATTCCTGAGACCCAGGAGGGAGAGGTGAGAACTGACTCCCAAAAGTTGTCCTCTGACCTTCACATGTATTCATGTGAAGGCATGCACCCATATGCACACACACAAAATAAATAAAGAAAAATGTAAAAAGAAATTTGACTTTCACAAACTTTAATCCCACCTAAACAGCAAGAAGGAAGTTGACTACTTACTGGGCTCTTTTCTCTGCCACTTTGAGTGACAGGTCTTGGTTTCTCTTTTGTGGTCTCTCAACACTTATGGGGTTTAGATTCCAGCTTGACCTCTGTGGTCCACAGGCAGATATAACCCAGTTTTGCCAGTCCTGCCCACTGGTTGACATTTCTGGAGCCCTGTCTCTGCAGGGGCCTCGGGTTCTGCAGGCAGGGGCCTCCCGGCACATTTGGTTTTAATTCCCTGAACTCTTAAGTGCATTTTGCTGTCCCAATGTCCAGATGAGATAAAATCACACACATGGGAACTGAAAGTTGAGTGAGCCTGGGAAAGCCAGAAAGAGAGAGGGAGAGGGAGAGGGAGGAGGAGGGGGAGGGGGAGGGGAACGGGAGGGGGAGGAAGGGGGAGGAGGAAGGGGAGAGGGAGAGAGAGGAAAAAGGGATTGTTGGAACACCTTCCCCCAATTCCCCAGAATGTGAATTTGAGAGAGCTGGGGGCTGTAATGCCTGACAGAGTCCTTCTCCTGAGCCCTTACGAGAGGACAGTGAATGATGGGGGACCTCCCAGATTGGGGGGCATGGGAAGGGGTGATCCTTCTGAACCCAAATTGTAGGAAAGGGGTCCAGAAGCTGTAAGTGTTTTCAGAGAACCAGGGGAAGGAATTCACTCACAGATAGACATACAGACACATAGACACACATACACAGGCATACACACACACTCACAGATATACATACAAACACATATACAGACGTAGAGACACACACAGTACTATACACAGACACAGATACACACAGTCACACATATACACAGACACACACACACAAGCACATACACAGACACATGCACAGATGCACACAAACACATACACAGACACACAGACACACCACACAGATATGGCTTCTCAGCTCCACTCTGCAGCTTTCAATTACTCAATTTACACCTCGCTCAGGGATGTGTACATGTTTATGTGCACTCTCTCTCTCTCTCTCTCTCTTTCTCTGTGTGTGTATGTGTATGTGTGTGTGTCTGCACATGTGATAGCCAGAGGCTGACACCAGGTATCTTGTCTTTAGTTGCTCTTTGCCTTATGTTTTGGTAGAGGGCTCTATCCGTGAACCTGGAGCTCACAGCTTCAACTAGACTGGCAGGCCAGCAAGCCCTGTAATCACACCCTGACTTCAAAATGTCAAAAGGGAAATGCAGACCCAGGAAAAGGGCGTGGCAGAGACCAGGGGTCTCCAGAAGCTTTGAAGAGGCTGTATCCAGACTCTTTCCTGGAATCTTCGGAGAGAGCTCAGCTCAGCTTTGGACCTGGATGGTCTGCTCTCAAGAACTGCTGGAGGACAGAACTCTGGTCTACGGCTGTAGCACCCTGAGTGCAGTGAATCCATCTGATCTAGGAGGCTAAGCAGGGTCAGGCCAGCTTGGTACAAGGATGGGAAATCATGACTCTGTTGTTTGAGTCCCCTCTGGCATCACCCGTTCAGTTTGGGGAGCAGAAGGCAGGTTTTTACCTGTCTCTTGGAGATTTAAACAGACACCTGGACCTTAAACGAGGGCAGATGGGCTGGGAGAAGGCCCATTGGCTGGGTGGGCCGCCAGAGCACACGGGCCTCTCCATCTCCAACAACATTGATGGTGTCTAAAACAAGGCGCAGAGGGAATCTGAGGTGAGGGACTCCAGGCCCTGGGTGTGAGGCCCCCACACTGGTCTCTCTGGGCTCTGCTGGGATTCATGAAGCCAGTTGGTTATACCTTCTTTCTAAGGGAGACTGATGATGTTTCCAGATATTCTGGTTGTCACAGTGAGAGGGCAGAGCCAGAAGTGGCTGACCATCCCAATGGGCCCAGAACAGTCCAGCCATGAAGATTGATCTGTCCTTGTTAGTAGCCACAGCTGGGACATCCTGTCACAGAAACCACACAGGAGGAACCCCGTCATTCTTCCGTCCTACCTGCCAACCTGAGCTACAGTTTCCTGTCCCCAAGCCTCAGCCACTTTGGTCATATTAGACAGTCACAACCTGCTCAAGAACGGTACCAAATCCCAGAAAGACCAGATGTCTCAGACCAAGGCATGTCACTGGACAGAAGGTCATTGCTCTTCTGTCCCAGGTCCCAGGTCAGTCTCTGTGTCCATATGAAGCCTGTAGTGGGATTCTGTAAGGGAGTTCTGGGATGTTCCTTGGCCCCTCAGCCCATCCCTGGCTCCCCCACGGTTGTACTTTGACACTTATTCCTATGGTTTTTCTATCAACCCCAGCTTTTGTATGCGCCCTGCCTCCAAGCCTGCACATGCTGGGTGACAAGCCAGCGCTGGCTAAATACATGATTCCTGTCTCCCTGCCATCTCTGTGAATGATCCAGAGATAATGTAGGGTCTACTCAGAGTCAAAGAGAGGAGCGGGCAGTAGAACTCCTAAGGCACCTCACACCCCAACCTTGAGATGCAATAAAAATACCAATGGACAGTTACACGAACTTGTGCATCCGGGCACCACGGACTCATGGAATGACATTCAGAGAGGGATCAACTGGCTGCCATGGGGAAGCAGAGGCTGAGCATGCAGACAAACACAGATGCCTGTGCACACGGAAGGAGTCCTTGTTGGGCATGCATAATTCATTAAGGCAAAGTGAATGCAGTTAGCAACAGTGCCACATGAGCTCAGGCCCAGAGAAGGTCAGTGGGGGAGCTTGCAGGGAACTGCCAATCCCATCATGGGATCCTGTGTGAGGAAAGGTTAGACAAACACCACACCCTTTCACTGAGGGGTGGCTCAAAGAAACACTCTTTTCTTCTGTCCTTACTCCAGTGACTCCAGAAAATTCCACCTTGGTTTAATTTGAAAACAAAGTCTTCCCCTATTTCTCTGGTTGACCTCAAGGCACTGGTGCACTCTCAAGGCTGCTCTGGACCCAGTTGAAGTGGACCAAGGTGGCTTCCCCAATCTTGACTCTGGTGGTCATCAAAGACTATAAATCCACTCACAGGCTACCTGCAGTTCATTCTCCTTGCTTCTAGTAAAATGGCCATTTTAGGGGTGCCACAGGCTTCAATTGTGGCTCAGGGTTGCTGGGTGTCTTAATAGAGGAGATGCAATCCTGAAAGTCAAGGTCACAGAGAGATAGATGCTTGCCAGGTTGACCTCCCCCTACCCCCTCAGTCCATGGTGAGAGGAAGTAGCATCAGGTAAGCCAGGACTCCAGTTCTGGTGACATCATCAGGTCTGCGGACTGCCTGAATCCACATCTTCGGGAAGACTCACTTTGTTTTCACATAAAAATTTGCCCCTTTGAGTTGACAGGCCTAGTTGTCCAGCTGCCTTCATGATCTTCTTTCTTCCCAGTGAGGAATTCACATTCACTTCAGGGTGACTTTAAACTTGAGGCCTCTCTGTCTCAGATTCCCAAGTAGCTGGGAGGACAGGGCAGTGCCACCAGGCCCAATTTTTTTTTCTTTAATAAACAATGCTGTAATTTCTTGTGTTTTACAAAGCAAAGCTGAAGTGGGTTCATCCTTGGATGGTGGGGTCAGTGCTGTGAGGAGCCTGAATTTCTGGAGAGAGACTGCCGGAAGCCAGGCCCACTTGCTCCTTCCTGCTTCCCTGAGTTTTGTGTCTCTTCCACAGAGTATGGCCCAGCCAGAATTATTTCCTTAGCTTTTCCTCAGTCAGGTTCCACTCACTGTGCAGAGACAACACAGAAGCCCTGACGTCAGCGGCTGAAGCTGGATTGCTTGTGTGACTCCTCGTTGCATGAGGTTCACTCCCCAGCAAGAAAAAGCAAGGAGAGTCCTAGAGCACTCTGGAACATTCTCCAGATGTAGCCCAGACTGGGGAATCCTCTGGCTCGAGCTCCTGGGTGTTGAGGTGACAGGTGTGAGCTCAGCTTCGTGGGGTGTTTGAACCTGTGACAAGAACTAGATTTTTAAATGTGACTCTTAGAGATCATATAAACACACACACACATGCACACATATCACATACACACATATGCACACACACACCAAATATATACAACATAGACACTCATAACTCACACACACATCCACACACATATATACTTACACCACACACACATACACTCACACACACACACACACTTTCCATTGAATCAGTGGCATTAATTGGCTGCAGTGTTATGTGAGCATCAACCTGTCCGTTGCCAAGACTGTCTCATCATCCCAATGGAAACTGCACCGACAGAACGGGCCTCCCGCCCCACCCCCGCCAGTGCTCATCCCTGTGTGTGAATCTGAGTGAAGCATGAGGGGTTTGTTCTGTGTAACTGACTGACTTTATTCAGCACAAAGAGGCCTTGGGTTTCAAGGTTCAGTCACGTGGCAGCTTCATGACTTCCTTTACGGCTGAATAATATTCCATTGTGAAACTAGACCAGACTTGGTTTATTCATTCAGCTGTTGATGGACACGGGGATTTCCTCTTGGCATTTGTGAATAACATGGCTTTGAGCCTTGGCACAGGACTTTGTTTGAGTCCCTGTTTTCTGTTTTTTTGGAATCTGCCTGGGATGGATGAGTCGTCTGTGATTTCTGGCTTTAATGCTGATAGGATCCGCCAGTCATTCCCATTGTGGCTGGACACGCTGTATTCCCACCAGCCTCACACAAGGGCCCTGACTCCCTTATGACTCTTGACATTGTTCTTTTCATGTTTAGCCTCGAAGCTGCCCTGTGGAGGTGTCTTGGATCTCCCTGTGGTTTTGATTGGCATGTCCTTAATGACTGTGAACACCAAATGTCCCTCACGTTCGTCTCTGTCCTTTGTGAGTCGTGTCTGCAGAGATGTCCGTCAAAGTCCTTTGTCCGCTTGTGAAAACATCATTGCCTTTTGTGGTTAGCTGCCCTGGCCCATCATATTCTGTCCACTGAGGTTAGAGATGACTGGAAAATATTTTCTCCCACTCGGTAGAGTTTCTTTCCTCTTTCTAGATAGATGATAGGTAGTAAGATGACAGGTCAGAGGATGCATAGGTCGACAACAGATCAGAATATGCATAGACAGATAATAGGGTAGAGGGTGGATGATACTAGGTGATATACGGTACATCAATAGGTTAGAGGGAGGCTGATACTAGGTGATATAAGGTAGATAAGATAGATGATAGGTGATAGATAAATGATAGCTGGTCAGGCATAGATGGTGACAGGTAGGCAGAGAATGAGGTGAGCAATAGATGTTTGAATCTTGGTCACTTCGTTAGCTTTTTTGATTCCCTGTCTCTGTAACTGGCCTGACAGAAATGAAGACATTAAAAAACACTAGTATTAGGCTGGAGAGATGGCTCAGCTGTCCTGAGTTCAATTCCCAGCAACCACATGGTGGCTCACAACCATTCGTAATGGGATCCGATGCCCTCTTCTGGTGTGTCTGAAGACAGTGACAGTGTGCCCACGTACATAAAATAAAAATAAATCTTAAAAAAAAAACCCAAAAATCCAACAACAAACCACTGATATCTATAAATCTGACTGAGATGATTAAAACTGTAGACCTTAGGAATCTCAGGGTAGGAAAAGAAAAAGGACCCAGCCCAAGGGGAAATGTCTCCCAGAAATAGTTATCACATAGTTCGTTATTTGTTTGTTTCGAGACAGGGTCTCTCTGTGTAGCCCTAGCTGTCCTGGAACTCACTCTGTTGACCAGGCTGGCCTTGAATTCACAGAGCTCTGACTGCCTCTTCCTCCTGAGTACTGGGATTAAGGTGTGTGCCACTGTGCCCAGCCTCACACAGTTCTGAGAACTTGTCATATCACCTTATGGAATGAGACAGAAGCCCAGACTATAATGACTCGGTAGGGGATGGGGCCACACCTTGGATAGGACTCTTTAGGACTGTTTAGATGTATAGACCCTTGGCCCTCTGATTAAACTTTGATTTCACTTCAGAACCATAAAGATGGGCTGGGGGGGGGGGGGTGTCGTTGGATCTTTGTTCCTCTTCTTAATGTGGCTCCATTGAATAAACCTCCTTTTCCTGCCTTTTGCTATTAAACTGTCTGTTTCAAATGGTTTCTTGAGGGTGGATGGCTGAACTTGGCTTCTTGGAATACATAGTGTGACCCCAAGTTCAATAGCATGGACATTGCTCCTCATTATGGGGACCCTCAGGATTCCAGCTAGTTTATCACAGTACCTTAGAACCCAGGCATCAGAGATCAGTCCACCACCAGATTGCCAAGTAACCCCAACAGAGCCAGTCAGAACTTCTTGGGATTGACAGCCATTTGCCAGTAGAAAGATTCATTTCCCTGGCATTTGGAAAGTTGAAACTTGCACAAATAAAGCCATAGGGAGTGACATAGGGAGCCAGAGGGGAAACTGAGGCAAAGAAATCCAGCCAAGCCCTGAGCAGCAGAGGTACCTTCAACTGCTCTTAGCTATCTCAGCACCCTCTCCTGTCTGTTAGGTGTGGAGTTGGATTGCTTGTGACTAAAGTCACAGGACAGGTCGATCTTTTATCCCCTGTCCCTCTTCATGATTCCTCTGCTCCAACATCCATCTCAGTCCCCTGATCCCTGTCTCTTCTGGTCCTTGACCCACAACTCCTTTCCCAGCTCTGAGCTGTGTCTCACCCTGGTATCTTCTTGGAGCAGTCCGGCTGCCACGTTCACGAACTACTCAGCAAGTGGGAAGGGCCGCTTGGCTTGGCTCATGATTCTGGGGATCCCGTGGTCTTTCCCAGCTGGTCTCACATGAGGCAGTGTGTCAATGCATGGCCCTGCTACAGACCACACTGGGGTGCAGAGCGAGACTAGCTGTGTTTCTTGCTGCTCTACCAAATACTTGATAAAAAGCAGCTTAAGGGAAGTTACTGGGCTCTCCTTTTGATGAGACTCGGTCCATCATTGAGCGGAGTCATCATGAGTGGGCAAGAAGTTTAGCCAGGCTATTAACCTCAAGGCTTATCCATGCAGTTACTTCCTCCTGTGAGGACCCGCCACCCGAATATTTAGCAACAGGACCCCAACTGGAAACCAAGTATTCAAACACACGAGTCTGGGCACACTGCGTATTCAAACCACAACACGGAGCAAGTCTGGGCTCCGTTGCTGTATACACTGTGCTCTGCTTCTGTTTCCTCTACCTTAAAATGGGTTGTTGGTACCAGACTGACCTTTCTAGAGCTTTGTGAAGACGTTTGAGAGACGCTTCTGGATCCACTCAAGTGGGGTGTTGCCAGGATGCTCCCTGATCCCGCTCAGGCTTCCAGCTCTGTTCCTCAAGCTTCGCGTGCCAGGCATCAGGTTTACACTGAAGACGGGTGGACAGGCAGATGGCCCTCCCACAGAACATCCTCACACTGCTTCTGGCAATCACTAACATCTGCGTAGGAATTCTGGGAAGGACTCTGATTGGTTGACTTGAGCCTTGGGTCTGCTCCTAAACCAATCACTGTGCCCCCAGGAAATGGACACGCTCATTGGCCAGAGAGTTCTGTTTCCTTTGATAGGGTGAGAAAGGCTGACCCGGACCAACAGGGTAGCTGGGAACAGCTAGGGCAGAGTCCCCACAGGACAGTGAAAGGGAAGGCAACCATCCCTCTGTAATGTGAGGTTCCTGTCCCCCTGTTGGTTCCCTTTCCTCACTGTGGCCACAGCATGACTGGTTTGCCTCATGCTGCTTTCCTATACCTTCCCTCCAGAGCGCACTGCGCCCTTCAAACTGTGAGCCAAAGTAAATCTCCCTCCCGTACATCATTTTGTCAGGTACTTGGTCACAGCATCAAGGCAAGTAACCTACACAGCCAGTCTCTGTGACCAATGAGATCATCCCTTAGGCAACACAGCAAGGTCCTGTGGTGGACTGCCCGGTGCCAGACCCTGGGTTGGCAGACAGTATCACACCTTGCCTATCCAGGATTATAAGAGTTCAAAATGTTAAGAAATGGCTCCAAGATGGGATGGGGCTCCTCCTCCCCACTGCCAACCCTGATGCCACCCCACCAGCTCCCTGACAGGCTGCTCATGTCTCACTCCTGCCTCAGACCCAGCATAGAAGATAGGTCTTCTTTCACAGTTCCACATGCTGGGCCAGGGTGTAACCAGTTTGTAGAGCCCTGTTTACTTCCCTCTGTCCTCCATTCATCGTGCCTGCACTGGTCACTCCCATGATTGTCATACTGTGCTTGCTTGACACGCTGCTCCCCTCCCCCATTCTGAGGAGTGTTCGTGTAGAGATCATAGCCTGGGGGCTATGAAGGGGAGAGCTCAGGTTCTGAGTTCAAATTTCTCCCTAAGCTGTGATGGTGTCTGCTTGACATGTGTGAGGTGTTGGTGGAGATATACAGAGTGTGTGTCAAGATTCTTCACTTCTACACATCTCTTCCAGGCCCCGCGAGGCCGGCTACATGTCCCTCTTGGTCTGGAAACCTGACTGGGGCAGTATGGGAATGAAACAACACAGGCACACACACACACACACACACACACACACACCACAGGAAAGCTAGAATCTGGTGGGCTGCGCTCACTCACTGTGATGGTGGCACCTACTAGGGAACTTGGAAACCCTCTGTGTTTATTACGTACAGCACGGGGACGTTGGCTGTCTTGGTTGGAGAGCAGTCTCAGGCCATAACCATCCTGGAAGAGGATGCTAGTCAGTCATGGGTGACCACTGCTTGCACCCGAAGAAGCTTTGCCATGCTTTGAGTCTCACCTGGGAAAGACATGGTGCCCATGTCCACAGCACACATTCCTCAGGACTTTATCCACTCCCACACCTGCCAGCATGCATACTGTGGTATTTGCAGATGCTCTGTGACGGTTTCCATCCTCAACAGAAGCCATGAGGTGGTGCAATCTAAGAGGTGTTTGCAGGTTCTGAGAGTGATTGCCTCGGCCTGAGCCTCCAGCATCAGTGGCGCCCATGTCCCTGTCTGGAGCTTCTTCCCCCTTCTCCCCTCCACAGTAGTCTTTATTCATGGTACACTAAGAAGGCAGAGGGGGTAATATTTTCCTCTCTCTCCATCCTGAGTCAATGGGTGCAAAGAGGGAGGGAGGGAAAGAAAAAGAGAGAGGGGAAGAGAGAGAGAGAGGGAGAGAGAGAGAAGAAAGAGAGAGAGAGGGAGAGAGAGGAAAAAGGAAGAGAGAGAGAGGAAAGAGAGGAGAGGGGAGAGAGAGAGAGAGAGAGAGAGAGAGAGAGAGAGAGAGCACTTCATTGCTCTAAATGGCCACAGTTAGCACATATGTAATTGTAGCCATGCTGGAAGAAAGGAACGGGATGGCTTCAGCCTTCAGACAACCCTGAAGATTCTTCCTAAGCATCTCAGCAGGCAAATCAAGTTTTTGGTTTTTTTTAAAATATCAGTAGGAACAGAACTTTCACATGAATCTTGAGTTTGACTTGAAACATTTAATTTATTTAAAAATAGAACCGGAATGTAATGTGTATGTTTTCCTCCACTGTCAGAGCTTGCTTCTGCTCTGACTGACTCATTAGCAAATTAACATGTTGTGATTCTGCCGCGAAAAGTTGCAAGTTAATTGTTACAGCCACAGTCCCGAGGCTCTGGAGATGTACCTCCCAAACTCTTTTATAGAGTACAAATTAGACGCTTTTCATATACGCTATCTAATTTTAATTAAAATCTGCCCCAAGCTATCCTTAACAGCTTTGAAGTTCCTGGAGTTTTGTCATCTCTGGGTGGCGAGTGCTAGCAGTTGATCATGTCAAAATCCGTTGCCATGGAAACCGCCTCCTAACTGCATCTGCCTAGGATGGCTCAGACCCTGGAGTTTGACTCAACGTTGGCCCAAGAAAGATTTGTGTCTGGAGAAGGTTCTATCTTCCCCTGAGGACAAGGATAGGATTTGAAAGGTACACCCAGAAGGTGCAGAGTCCCCCCAGGGCCCTCACAGGGGGAACTGAGGCACAGATCTTTGGCCTTCCTCTTCCATCTGTCTCTTTTCTTTCTTTTCATTATTTATTTTGGAGACAGGTGTTGTGTAGCCCAGGCTAGCCTTGACCTTATCATGTCGCTGAAGTGACCTACCGCTTCCTGCCTGTGTCTCTTTGAATGTTTGACTTCTACCCATAAAATAAGGATCCTATGTCCTGCCCAAATCACAGCCCCTGGAAACAAACAAAAAAACACCCTGCGAGATGAGAAAAGCATCTCTAAAAGTTGACCGAGCTTTGTCACTTGGAGTAGAGTGCTATAGAGTTCTCTCTCTCTCCTCCAGTTTTTCTTCACCTCCCCTGTCCCTTCTACACCTCCCTTTCTATCTCTTCCTTCTCCCCTTCCTCTCCTCTCTTTCTCTTCTCCCCTTCCTTCCTCTTTTTAGATCACATCTTTTTTTTGTTATCAGATCTACAAAAACCCTATTTCCAGGGCCATACCCTGTGTCAGAGACAGTGGAAAACCACAGGCTTTGCGCAGTAGTCTCTGTTTTTCCCCAGCACCGAGTGTAAGGCACGCCTGGAGAGATGGCGCAGACCTGAGCCTCGGTGGTTGAGTCCACAATTGTGAAGCACGTGCATCTGCAACTCCAGCTCCAGGAGCAGCAGCCTGTGCTGTCTATAAAGCTTTAGTGTAACGTACGCTTGAGCCTTTGTAGCTCCTTGTGTTTAAGGAAACAACACACACTGCCATTTGAACAGACACTCTGGCTCAGAGGCTGAAACCTTTTACTGCCTGGGTCATGGCAAAAGAAAGGGTCTTTTTAATTATTTGTTTATATGTTTTATGTGTTTTGGTGTTTTGTCTGCATGTGCCTGCGCACCACATGGATGAGTTACAGACATGTAACCTTCATGTTGAACATGTGAACCTTCATGTTGGCACGGGAAACTGAACCTGGATCCTCTGGAAGAATACAGTCAATACTTTCAAACACTGAACCATCTCTCCAGCCCCAAGAAAGAGTTTCTTAATGCCAAGGAGCTCAAAACGGGAGCAGGAAAGATCAAAACCAGTTGTGAATATTGCTGCTTTCAGAGGACCTGAGTTCTGGTCCTTACACCCACACAGCTCACATCTTTCTGTCACCCCAGCTCCAGCAGGTCTGAAGTCCTCTTCTGGCCTGTGTGGGTACTGCACACACAAACACACACACACACACACACACAGAGGGACTAGTGCAAACAATTTTAAAATGCTGCTTTCTTAAAATACAGTTTAAAACAATCAACCAAAGCAGCAACAACCCTCCCCTTTGTCCCCTTTGTGACAACCCAGCAAGCAGCGCTGGGATTCTGTAGGACCTAGGATGGGCTTACAGGGATTTTTGAAGAAACCTACAGAAGCTCACTCTCAAAGGCAGCAAACACTCAAGCAGAGGCAAGCCGGGCTCTTCCAGAGCAGAAGAGTTCACATTCTCTGCCTTCCCCATCTGCTGTGTGCAGAGGGCCCCCCATGATATAGGAGTGCCTGCATATATTGTCTGTGCACTTCATGTGTCCATGATGCCTGTGGAGGCCAGGAGAGAGTGTTATATCCCCTGGAACTGGAGTTACACACAGGTAATGAGCTGCTTGGGGGGCGGTGGGTGCTAGGAACTGAACCCAGGCCCTCTGCAAGGATAGTCAGTGCTCTTAACTGCTGAGCCATCTCTCTAGCTGTTTGGTTTTCAACAGGGAACTGAGGAGAAGGCCTGGGGATGTACAGTTAGGTGGCTCCAGCCCAGGACAGTGAATGTAACCACTGAGATAAGTCCCAGTCACAGGCAGCTGGAGAACCAGAAGCACACAGTAGGGGACACTAGCCTCCAGCTTTCAAAGACCAAGTGTCTGTGGACAAGAGCTGTCTCCCCAAAGCCTCCCTGAGGGATGAGTGTGTTCAGCGACCCCATTGAGACACCTCTCTCTTTCTCTTATGCATAGCATAAGATACAGAGACTTTTCTCAAACCCCACCTTTTCCATCTTGCCCTGTGCTGTTCTGACTCAGATGTTTTCTGCAGAACTAGACTCCTCCTTGATCCCCCACAACCCCCTCAGTTCCACAGCTGCTTAGCTGACTGCATTCAGCTCCCAGCTGACTTCCCAGCGGAGCTTCCAGCCCTGTGGCCATTTGGTATTTTGAGACAGGGTCTTGCTATGTAGCTTTGGCTTGACCTGGAATTCACTATGTAAACTCGCCCAGCTTCAGACTTGCGAGCAATCCTCCTGCTTCCTACATAAGGAGCACTGGGATGACAGCGTGCGACCACTTTACATACTTTCTCCCCCAACCTTGCATCTTTTTAAATTTTACACCGAGTCTTGAGTTATACAAACCAACTGTAACCTTCTCAATAAGTAACTGCCACTTGAGACCAGCCCATGACATCCTAAAGACCGCCTGCTCTATTCCCTCCACAGCAGGACTCAGGAGCTTGAGACAGCATCCTCCTCTAGACCCCAACGCCTCTGTCCCAGCCTGGGCCACAGGTACCATGAGGACGGGACCTCACTTGTCTCCTTGTATCTAGACCCTGGGTCTGACTGGTGTTCAGCACACAGTGGGATAGAGCAAATGCCTGTCCAACAAGTGAATAAAAGACAGAGCCAACTGAGATGAGGCCTCCTAGCTCCAAAGTCAGCCCAATGCCTGGGCTGCTCAGGCTGGAACAGACAGCTGTATTGTTTGCCCTTTATAGAATGTTTCTGGGTTTTCTGCTTGAGGAAAATCGAATCCACATGCTTCTGACTCATTTGTACTCTTTCCCTGTAAAACTGTGGTTCTAGGGGTCATTTCACGTCTGAAACTAAAACCCAATCTCTTCCATGTTCCCTGTTTTTTTCCTCCTGTGGGCATTGGGAAGTTTGCCTACACTTAGAGTGACTGAGGGCAAGTCCCTTAACCCTCCAGGTGACTCCAGGCCTAACCCCAGGGGGAGCTCACCTCCCTCCATCCCTCCCTCCTGCTCATCACTAGGGAGGGCAGGGAGCCAGGAGCAGCCCCTGGCTGTGAGGCCCTAGCTGGGTAGAGAGGCACAGAGCCATGCAACATGAAAGGGGCTTGAGGTGGGGCTGCCAGGGCTGTCAATCAGATAAATATTTCATAATGAGCACTTAAAAGGAAGGGGGCAGACAGCCACTGACCACCCCACCCGCTCCCCTCCACTTTCATGTTCCCTACCCCGTCATTAGCGGTGTGGATGCTGAATGACAGCCATCTTAAAAAGCCGTTGCCAGCGTGGGCAAGTTGGCTCTTGGAAGTGTGAGTCGGTAATTACACCTGTCCTTGGATTTCTAATGCTCACTGCACCCAGGCAAGTTGGGAGGAAGCTTGACTCAAGGAGTTTCCACTGCTCAGATCCTAAGCATGGGGTTGGGGTAGCTTTGTAGGCTTCCTCCAACTTGATATGCAGGGAAGAGGACCATGAGCTGATCCTGCTGTCTCCACCTCCTGAGTGCTGGGATTCCAGGGGTGCACCACTGTGAGCCATTTCTAGGGTGCTGGGGACTGGATGCAGGGCGTCCTGCATGCTAGTGAGCACTCAGCATTCCTGTGTGGCTTTGCAGGGAATTTGTGTCAGACCATGAGGATGCTGGAAAGGCAGCCTCGGATGGGGCTGGAAGGGAATCATGTTCATAATCCCAACACAGATCCAGGCTTACAGGGACCCTCAGGAACAGCAACCGCTAAGCCTGGGGAGCTTCCAGATGTACACTAAGCCCTGACTATGAGTGGGGTGTCAGTTGAGCACTGAGTCTAGCTCACTCCACAGAGGGTGATTGCTGCAAAGCGCTGGGGTGCACAAACCCTTCCAGGGAAAGAGAGAAGCTGCGTTCTCTCTAATGGCTGTCTGGCCCTTTCCTAGATTAGAGCTTCATTTCAGTAAACTCTCTTTTTCTGTTTGCTTTTTTTGTTTTGTTCGGTTTGGTTTGGTTTGGTTTTTTAATAGGGTTTCTCTGTGTATGTAGCTTTGGCTGTCCTGGAACTCTCTCTACAGAGCCAGGCTGGCCTTGAACTCAGAGACCCACCTGCCTCAGTCTCCCCAGTGCTGTGATTAAAGGTGTACGCCACCACTGCCAGGCTCCTGTAAAACCTCAATCAAAAAAAAAAGATGGAGGGCACTGGCTCATTTTTCAAAGGACCCAGGTTCAATTCCCAGCACCCACATAGCAGCTCACACAAGGTTTACCTTAGACCTAAAACTATTTTTCCTCTCCCTCCTCCCCTTCTCTCCTCTTCCCCCTCTTCCTCTTCCTCCTCTGTAATTCCAGTTCCACACTCCCACACAGACATACATGCAGGCAGAACACTAATGCACATAAAATAAAAATAAATAAATCTTTAAAAAAAAAAAAAAAAAGATGGACGGGGGAGGGGCTGTGGACCAGCAGGGAGTGAGTTGGCTGTCATGGCTCACAGATGCACCAGGTAAGGGTGAGCATGTGCCTGGAACCCAAGGGACTTCTGCAACCTCGGTTGCGTAGAGTCAGTCGACCTCCCTGTCTTTCAGAAAGAGAATGTGGAATGCTCTCCGGAGTTTAGTTTCCACCAGCAGCCATTTCTCTCCCTCTGCGGGGCTCTTTGCCCTCTGCCAGGTCTCGAAGTTCCTACCTTGGGCACCACAGTCCCCAAGGTCCCCCTTGCAAAGCTGAGTTATCTCAGACTGCACCACGGTCATATGCAAGCACTGAACCCAGCTGAGGCCATCAGAAAGATCTACTAACCCAGGTTGTGACGGGAGGTAATTTGCATGTCCTAACATTCAGAAGGGTGGGAACAGCACTGACACTTGAGCAAATAAAACCTCATTTGCAAATTTTATATTTCCCTAAGCTAATGGCTCCGACTTCCGCCTCTCCGGCTGAGATTTACTCTTTCCGTGGCTGTTTGTTCCACTCTAAGCCTGGCTGGAAACTCGCTGGTTATAAGTGACAGACGACAAGCCGTGTCTGGTGGCTGTGGCCCATCATCCCAGCTACTGCTGCCACTGAGGCAGGAGAAGAAAGTTCAAGGCCAGCTTGGGCTACAGAGAGAGCCCAAGGGCAGTCTGGGTAATTTAGTGAGACGTTGTCTCAAAAGATAAAATGGAGGGGCGGGGGTGGGGATGGGGGTTCAGCCTCATGACATGGTGCTTAACACGCGTGTGTGGAACTGGGTTCCAGCCCCAGGACCACAAAATAATAATGCTAATAATGATGATGAAAGTTACGGCTGCAGTGGGAGTGGCCCCACTGGGTTGGAAGCTGGACCGGGGATCTGGCAGCTGGGGTCCTCTGTCCAGTTCAGCTCATCACTTGTTAGCAGACAATCCAGTTAAAAGGGGTTTGTACGAGCAGGTGGGACTGCTCACTGTGTAAAGGCGCTTGCCACAAATCCCTGGGACCCACAAAATAGAAGGAGAGAACCAACTCCCACAAATTGTCCTTTGACCTCCACTGGCAATCCCAGGCGTGTGCGCACCCCCTACCATTGCACAGACTAAGTAAACATGATCACAGTAGTGAAAGAGGAAGAAATGTCTGTGTGGTTTTAAATGGCTGGGGTGTGTGTGTGTGTGTGTGTGACATCAAAAGCACAGTATTTTTTGTGAAACTAAAAAATCATATGAAGATCAAATTCCAGGCTGCAGAAAGGTGAAGGTGGCGTGAAGGTAAGCCTGGGTGTCTGGTCTACAATTTCTTTTGTAATCTAATGCCAGAATTGGCCAATGGTGACAGAAACACACAGCCTGCAAAGCCCCAGATATTTATCACCCAAACTACGTTAAGAAGAGGTTGGGGGGGGGGGAGAAAGAGTCGAGGAAGAAAAAGAAGTTTACAGACCTCGACAGGGAAAAACCATCTGGGGAACTGGGGGCGTACAGTTCTCAAGACAATTGCTAAATTAAAGTGACCACACTTAGGGGTCTCCTGTGGTCAGGACGAAAGACTTCCTGGAGGAGATAGCAGGGAAGTCCCGAGATTACCACTCTGTGTGCATACTTCAAGCTTTCTGTTTCCTCCGCCCCACACCACAGGACTCCTCACTGTGAGTGATCCCTTCCTTTGGAAGGCTGCTGCTGGGTAGGTGGTAGCAGTTGTAACCAGATCTTCTTTGCACACACTTGACTTGTGTCTGTTTTGAATTTGCTGTGACTTCTGACAAGTAGAAGAGGCAAGATTGTATGTGTGTATCTATGTGTGTGTGTGTGTGTGTGTGCTTGCACAGGTGTGTGCATAGACAGGTATGTGTGTGCACATGTTCTTGCACGCAGAGGTAGGTATGTGTGTGCATGCATAGGTGTGCATGTTTGCACAGGTGTGTGTGTGTTCTTGTGAAGGTCAGAGGTCCATGCTGAGATCTTTCTCAGTCCCTTTGTGCTTTAGTTTTTGAAGCAGGGCTCTCTTGCTGAACTGGGAACTCACCAATTTGGCTAGCCTGTTGGCCAGTGAACTCCAGCGATTCCTGTCTCTGCCTCCCCATGCAGGACTTACAAACACAAGACACTACACCAACTTTTATGTGGGTTCTTCTCTCCAAACTCAGGTCCACATGCTTACCAGGCTAGCACTCTACACTCTGAGACAGCTCCCCAGTTCCCCAAGAACTTCTTGATTGTGTCCACAGTGCCTAACCAGTTAGGTCAGAAGGGGAGTGGCTTCTTCTTCCCTAAAAGCAGAGTCTTTGAACCTGAAGTGCCTGGTTAAGTTTACTAGGGGAAGATAATTCCTGATGAGTACACCCCTAGGGTCAGCCTCTGGAGAGGGAGACTAACCCCTCTACGTGCAGTAGGGCTGTCCCCCAACCCTGCTGCATTAAGAAGTGCCTCATGTAATGTGACCCCTAAAGTGAATCTGAAGAGAGAACATAGAGAAGATGTGCACAGTCCTGCGTTAACACTTGAGCACAGATGTTGACCACTGTTTTACGGAATGGATAAAGCCCCAGGAAAGAACTAGAATTCATATTCTCTCTCTCTAGCTCTCTCTCTCTCTCTCTCTCTCTCTCTCTCTCTCTCTCTTGGTTTTTCAAGACAGGGTTTCTCTGTGTAGCCCTGGCTGTCCTGGAACTCACTCTGTAGACCAGGCTGGCCTCGAACTCAGAAATCTGCCTGCCTCTGCCTCCCAAGTGCTGGGATTAAAGGCGTGCACCACCACTGCCCAGCAAGATTTATTTATTTTATGTATATGAGTACACTGTCTCTATCTTCAGACACACCAGAAGAGAGCATTGGATCCCATTACAGATGGTTGTGAGCCACCATGGGGTTACTGGGACTTGAACTCAGGACCTCTGGAAGAGCGGTCAGGGCTCTTAACCGCTGAGCCATCTCTCCAGCCCCCTAGAATTTTCTAAATCACTCTGTTCTACACTGTAGTCACACATAGCTACTGAGCACAGGGACTTCAGTAAGAGTTCAAAGAGAAATTAGTACCAAAAAACCAAAGTATCTCATTGAGTTTTGTATTGACTTTACATTTAAACCGTATTTGAGAAATGCTGAGTTAAATAAAACTTATTATACTTTTTAAAATTATGCAACACAGAGGATTGCTTATGAAATGAGTTTACGGACAGGCTTAATCTCACCTATTTCTTCTTAGTTTGTTTAGTGGGGCGCCTAACAAATGTCAGACTGTAAGAACTGGCCGAATCAGGTTTCTGGAACATTCTCTTCTTTCTCCTAAGGAGTCACTTGGCCTTCTTTCTGTTATGTCTTCCTTTGCCAACCTCCAGTTTACATGCCACCCTCCCTCTGTCCGTCCTTCCTGATCCTATGCAAGGGCCCCAATTCTTGTCCCCCACAGCAGTTCACACCTTGTGTGTCTTTAGTATTTGTATTAATTTGTCACGGCTCTGTAGTAAATGACACGGTCTCAGAGGCTTACAGTGACAGGGATGTACCAGTCAGGAAGCCAGAGTCTGAACTCAGGCATGTCTCTAGGGTGGTGTTCCTGTTAATATTCAAGGCAAGATTCTACCTTTGCCTGGCCTGGTAGCCCCTGGCAGCCAGCCGTTGGCTTGTGGCCTTACTGTTCAGTTTCCTTTCCAGCCTCCCGCTGTGTCTCCTGGCTATAAGGACACCTGTCATTGTTACCTGTCCCTTCTCCAGAGTGCCAGCCACACTGTGAGGTCATGGGTGGACTTGAGACTGGGCAATACTCTTCCCGCAGTGACCCAAGCTGGTAGTGGCCACTGAGCTGCATGAGGATTGTGGTGATTTGTATATGCTCCGCCCAGGGAGTGGCGATATTGGGAGGTGTGGCCTTGTTGGAGTGGGTGTGGCCTTGCTGGAGTGGGTGTGGCCTTGTTGGAGTAGGTGTGTCAATGTGGGTGTGGGCCTTAAGACCCTCATCCTAGCTGCCTGGAAGCCAGTATCGGCTAGCAGCCTTCAGATAAAGATGTAGGACTCCCAGCACTCGGGAGGCAGAGGCAGGCGGATTTCTGAGTTCGAGGCCAGCCTGGTCTACAGAGTGAGTTCCAGGACAGCCAGGGCTACACAGAGAAACCCTGTCACGAAAAACAAAACAAAACAAAAAAAGATGTAGGACTCACAGCTCTGCCTGCACCGTGCCTGCCTGGACGCTGCCATGTTCCCACCTTGATGATAATGGACTGAACCTCTGAATCTGTAAGCCAGCCCCAATTAAATGTCCTTTATCAGATTTGCTTTGGTCATGGCGTCTGTTCATAGCAGTAAAACCATACCTAAGACTGCTATCCCTTGATCTCTGCTGTGTCTCCAGACTCAGGTCCTCAGTAAACACAAGCAACTGAACATAATAGAGCTTCATATAAAAGTGAATTTGAATTCTGCACACAGAAAGAAGGTTCCAATGTCTGTCTCCAGTATCAGGTGGATCTGGGATTGAATTCCGTCTCTGACACATCTTGTCTGTGAGCTTCGAAGTGCAGACATGTGGAAATCCTTCCGATGCTCCCTCAGGAGACAAAGGTGACAACAGAGTCTGCCTTGGTAACTTAGACCAATAGGAAGTGAGGCTGTGCCTGGGTGGGGCTTAACCAGTATGAGATCCCAGAAAGCTCTAGAAAAGGTTAGCTCCTGGGGGTATCATCCCCTAAGCCCTGCAGAAGGTCCCTGCTTAGAGCTAACGGTGCCCCTAAAACACAACCTGGTGTCCTGTGGACTGTGGGTATGGCACATGTCACATTAATAAGAAAGTGAAGGAAAGCAACATGTAACATACATGTGCAAGCAAAGCCATCCCGCAGCTGCACCAATGGGCTCCGTGTTACTGTGACTAGGCTACCCCGTGCAGACCCTGTTAGAGAAAGGTTTATCTGGGATCAAGGGTTCAGATGGTCACAGAAAGGCAGGCATGGGGTTGGGATAACAAAGGCCCGTTCATAACAAAGAGAGTGTGTGGCAAGCCTGCTCCCATCCCAGAGAACCAGAGATAACAGCAAGGGGAGGCTGTAGCCTTCAAAGCCCTCTTCCCTGACAGACCCTCCTCAGACAGATTCTACCTGCTAAAGGTTCCACAGCGTCTCAGAACAGTGCCACTATCTGAGGAACAAGCATTCAGAACAGGAGCCTGTGGGGGACATTCCAGACTCAAGATTCAGAGCACTAACCGTACTGAGTACCCACCGTGATGGCTGAAACTTAGTACAGAGTAATCACCACTTGACTGTGATGGGGGCCTGGGTGGGGCGGGGCATGATGGTTTCTAGACTGAATAATATGAAAATGATTCATTCAAAGAAAAAAGCGAGCTGACCTTTCCATTCTGAGGGACTGTCTCTGACTGCAGTGTAGACATTTGATAGTCAAGCACAGTTTTTAGATTGGGGAAAGGCTGGGACCTGAGCCACTCAAACAGACGTACGGACAACGACTGAGAAAAAGTCTGAAGGTGCACCGGGACTTGGCAGTGAACTCCACGAGTAAGATAATGAGGGAAACTCAGCTCAGAGATGCTCACCAGGCCTCTGTACCATAGCAGGGACTCACTGGGGACAGGTGGAGGCAAGGACTCTGGGGAAACTCCTGCAGGGACCCTCCCTCAGCCAAGGAGAAGGAGAAGCATCTGGAATGTGCTGCGAGCTAAAAATCGCTGAGACTGACGGCAGGCTATCAAGGCAGAGAGGTTCAGAAAATTGCTTTTGACACACACTCACCCTCTGAAGCCTTGGCCGCCAACCCCCACCCCAATGTGTTCAGTGACCTTTGACACAAACTTGCTGACAAAGGTCATGCAAAATCAAAATGGCATTCCAGAAGATTCTTCTCAGCAGCAGGTACTCGCTGACCTGGATTAAGTTTTCTCATATGTCAAACATTGGAAAAGTGAGACTAAAATCAAACAGAGTAACTTGGGCAAAAAAAAATGGATATATGTTTTTGTAAGTGACTAAAAAAATCAAATCAGAAACCAAGAGCAAAGGAAAACATGGCAGGAAGTGCAGGATTAAAGACAAGAGTACTCTTCTGCTGAAAAAAATTTAATACATTTTTGCTACAAAGAGGTTAAACATGTAGCTCAGGAGGAAAGTGTCAGTCTACTATATACAAGGCCAAAGGGTCCATGCCCAACACTAGGGGAAAAGTCTACATACACATTTGTGCACTCATACACACACACAGACACATATACAAAGTCATAGAAATGCACACATACATACATGCAAGACACTCAGATACATACACATATATATCATTTACACACATATGCACACAAGCATATTCACATGTGCACACTTGTGCATGCATATACACAAATATACATACACACATGCACAGACACACAGACACACACACATTCACAACATACATACACATACATGTGCACGCATATATACACATGCACATACATATAGGCATGTATGTTTGTATATACAAATGCATGCACATATATATATGTATATGTGCACACACATATAGGCATGTATGTTTGTATGTAAAATGCATGCACATATACATACACACATGCACTGACACACACATACACAATATACATACACATACATGTGCACACATATATACACATGCACACATATAAGCATGCATGTTGGTTTACACAAATGCATACACATATACATATATACATATATATGTATATGTGCACACACATATAGGCATGTATGCTTGTATATACAAATGCATGCACATATACATATATGCATGCATTCATATACACACAAATACATACATATGAAAGTTCTGGAATAAAACCAAGCTAGGTGCAAGCCTGATTAACCACAATCTAGGGAGATAGACAGGCAGGTTAGTTTTAAGCGAGAGGCCATGGTAACAACGCCAGCTTCTTGAGCTAGTTCTCACTGCACAGCAGGGCAGAGCTGAACAGGGGATCTCCTGAACATACCCAGATTCTCATAGGCAGAGGCTCTTGGAAGAACACACAGGAGAGAGCACCCAATCTGAATTGTGAATCCCCCTCTCCACCCTTTGCCTTCACTAACGATTTATTGTATTTAAGATTGATTATAAATCCATCTGTGATATACAGCAGACAATAAAGAAAAGAAAATACTACAAAAGGAAAATGGAGTCTGTGCTGCATTCATGAGCTCCTGAGGACAACTGACCCCTGGGCTGAGACCTGTGGTGTTAAAAGCTGGGGCTCACACAATCCTGGGCGCAAGCAGTGGCCCTGCCTTTCAGGAGCTGTGTGACACCGGGCAGGGGATGTCCCCTCTCTGAATCTCAGAACCCCTCATCAGCTAAGTGGGCGAGGCAGCTGAAACCAGCACACAGACTTCTTCCCACTTCCATTGCTCCTCGGCCTGGCCTCCTCATGAAGCATCTTTTTGTTTAGGAGAGATGCTGCTGAGAAAAACAGAAGAGGGCTGGCAAGCCTTCCTGGCTCTGGTGTTTCTGAAGAGAGAGGAAGCTTTAGAGACCTGGGAAAGCTAAAAGGAGAGAACGGAGAATCTGTAGCAGAAAAAAAAGAAGCCATCTTTAAAACTGGTGAGGAGGAGAAGGGCCCCTTGTAGGCTCTGTCTGAAGTCTTAGAGAGACTAGCCATTCTGGGGCACCCAGGATAAACATCAAGTGTCTTCGTGGTGAGCCTGCAGTTACTGAGAATCCAGTGCCACCCACACATGGTCATTGCCGTGTCACCAGTGGCTGCCACACAGGGTCATTTGTCACCCTTCTTTATGTGGAGAGAGAATCAGATGGCAGAGGTGACTTGCCTGGGGCCTTGAGCTGATAGGAAGCACAAGGTCTGATCCCCCTTCTGGCTTCTACTCTTCTGAGTGTGAATGCTGGAGCACTGGGTTTATAGGTAAAGGAACACAATAGAGCTCAGTGATAAGCAAGAAGAGTGAGCATGTGTGGGTTACTGAGAGGGTGGGAGGTAGAGGAGGGTCCTGCGGGGGGGGTAGGGGGAGAGTGGGGGGAGGGTCAAGTCTGGACTGTGGGGCTTGGAAGGTTCAGTCAGATCCTGGAGTGAACCCCAGGGCAGCTGGGGCAAAGAGGGCTTGAGGGTGAGAATTAGACCAGATCCACCATTATTTTAAAAAAAGACGTATTTAATTTATTTTACGCATGTTATTTATTTGCCTGCATGTTCCTGTGCCTGCGTGTGCATACATGTGTGCCCAGTACAAGAGGAAGTTAGAAGAAAGCCTTGGGTCCCCTGGACCTGGAGGAGTCACAGTTCTGAGCTGCCATGTAGGCGCTGGGAATTGAGTCCACCTTCCACTCTGAGGGCAGAATGGCTTTTAACCACTCAATCATCCTTCCATCCCTGACCCCTCTTGGGGACTGGCCCAGGCCCACTTAGTTAATGAGAAATCCCAGGGTAGCAAAGGACTTGGTGACTTTCAAAAAACATGCTCTGAAACCCAAAGAACTCCTGAGAACCCAGGGAACACTTTTACAGTGGGGCCTCTGGAGCCTTTCTCCTCAGCCAGGAGTGGGAGAGGTACTGTGTCCTCAGGGTATGTCAGGCATGAGATTGTGTCCTGCCGCCACAGCTTTTGTTGCCAGGTTCCTACCAGGAGCAAGAAGCAGCTCCTCCCTGTTCCTCCAAAGGGCATATGCCAAAGGCACCCACCTGTGCTTCCAAGGGAGAAGAGGTCACAGATCACCAGGGACTGAGAGCATCTTCTCCAGGAACCCAGGCAGCACCCTTCAGGTGCTTGGGTCTCCCTCCTGCTGCCTAGCACATCAGACTACTGTCTTCCTTCTGGCACTTCTGCCTGATTCCAAAGCTCGCCTCCCACTGGATGCCTAGAGCCAGGGGTTTGCTTGGATTTCCCGAAGCAGGAGCAGAACCAGGGAGCACAGCTGGAGTTCTGAGGGCAGATCTCTCCTCTGCATCTCAAGGATGGGGTACAGAAAAGTGGGGAGAGGGGCCATTGTTAAAGGAGTCCACTCCACTCCTAGTCCCCCTATTCTCTCCAACCCGTGACTTGGGCCTCATGGTTAAAATCCTCTCTGGGCTGAGGTGCAGGGCAGTGACAGAGGTGGGCTTTGCACATGCAAGAGGGAGACATTTCAGGAATGAAGATGACGTGCTTAGAAGCTAAAGAGGTCACCCAAAGTCCCTTCCACAGAGAGTAGAGGGGGGCAGGGAGGGAGGGAGAGAAGAGAGATGACTCCAGAACTCAGGACCTGGAAGCAGGCTTTCGGATTCTCTGGACTGTCAGTCCCCTGACTCAAGATCTTTCCTCCTGGGAGCACTAGCTGGAGGAGCACTAGCTGGAGGAGCACTAGCTACCCACAGAGGAATCCAGGCAGGGAGGAATTCTCACTCACTTACACAAAGACTACATCCTAGGGAGTGTTTCCTGCCCTCGCTGAGAAAGGGCTCTGCGCTCCCCTCTCCCAGCTGCCTCTGCCGTTGACTGTAATGGTTTCTGACGGGTATTTGTATAATTTGAGTTTTGTGGCTTCACAAGGATCTTTCTCCCAGGGAAAATGACGTGAAGCTGTTTTGACAGGTCTCCACAAAGGGGAACATTTAATATCCAACAGTTCCTACAAGAGAGCCGGAAGCTGAGAGCCCCTTTCTCTGCGGTCATCACCACAGCGTTGTAGGTCTAAGGAAATGGAGACAAGGTTTTCTCTCCACCATGACATCTCGGAGGATGGATTCAATGAGTGGCATTAATATATTTTATGTGCGCAGGGAAAGCCCTCTCTGTACTATTCAGGTATTTAGAAATGTCTAGAAAGGAGGCTGGGGGTGTGGCTTAGTGGCAAAGCAGTTGCGTGGTGTGCAATAAGGCTCTGGGTTTGATCTCCAGCATTAGAAAGGAATAAAGGGAAGGAGGGACGGAGGGAAGGAGGGAGGGAGGGAAGGACGGAGGGAGAGAAGGACGGAGGGAAGGAGGGAAGGGGCAGCTAGCTTCTAGAAACCATTGTCCACCAAAATCTAAGGAGTTCTCAGCAGATGCAGGGTCTCAGCAGCTTCTACTTCCGTCCTCTGGAGTTGGGGAGGAAGTAAGAAGCCCTGCAGTCAGCTGGCTCACTCCGCCACAGTCACACACCCTCCGGGCATGCTCTCTCAGCTGCTCCTTCCTCACAGCTGCCTGACCTGTTCTGACTCTGCATTCCGTATGTCTCTGAGAAATGGTGGTCTAGGGTGTTTGGCCTCTGGTCAGAATACACCAGAGCTCTTGTCTGTGTAGGAACTGTGTGAGCCACTGTGGCTAGCTAGCCAGTTCAGGGATAGGAAAGGGAGCAGTGGTCACATTAGCTTCCTTCCCATACTGAAATTAGTGGGATCCAGGCAAAGTGTGAGACAAGAAACAGGCACTGGACATGTCTACGTGTCCAGAGGTCTCTAGCGAGGTTACAGAGGTGAGACAAAGGAAAAGCATGGGGCGGGGGGATGTGAGTGGTTCAGGCATTGTCCCATATGGGTGAGCTGTAGGGGGGGGCAGAAGAAGCACACCAAAGACAGGACAGTGGGCAAATCCATTCTTTAGTGTCCCAGGGGTTAGGGAGGGATGGAAATTGTTTTTGTCACAAGTCCTTCTGCACTGTGGAGTGTCACCTTAAACTACAAACTTGAATTTTATGACATTTTGGGGCAACAATATTTAATTTTTAAAGGTTAAAAAAAAAAAGAGCGCATGTCCTTGTTTGTATGTGCGCCACACACATGCAGTGCCCAGGCAGGCCAGAAGAGGGCGCCAGAGGCCCTGAAACCAGAGCAAATGGTGATTGGGAGGTGCCTGATACAGGTTTGGAATTAAGCCCAGTTCAGCCACAAGAACAGCAAGCAAGTACTCTTAACCAATGAACCACCTCTCCAATCCGGCAACTATATTTAACAGTCACTCAACACAAGGAAATGGGGACTTACAGGAGGCAGGCTGACACACCATCCTCTGGATGCATCCTCTGGACACACACTGTTTGTCTGTCCAGAAGTCCCCAGGCTTTCAGCCTCTGCATTCTGACAAGCACCCTGGAGCACTGCAGCTGCTAGTCTGGGGTACAGGCTGCTAGGAAAGTGAAGGTCTAGGATCCCATGGGAGCCAGAAGGTACTGTCATCTTGGATGACATCAGAAAGCAAATAGACTAGGGTTCAAACCCTAGCTCCCTGCCTCCATGTGAGCTGTGTGACCCCCAAGCATGTTACTTAGCCTCTCTGTGCCCTCACTTTCTGTTTGTCGGTGTGTCAGAGCTGCAGCTTGGGGGAATCCCAGGAGTGATATCTAGGAAGCAGAGGCAAGAGAGAAGATGCCATTACTGTAGCCAGGTTACCATTGTTTGGTGGCCGTGGTTTGCAATGAGGAAAACAGCTCTGAGAATCACAGATTCACCACACCCAGGGCCTGGTACAACCACAAGCTGCTGGTTTTGGAGAATTAGTTCAGACCGGTCCCTGTGCACTGGAGGTGTGTGTGTATGCATGTGTGTCTGTGTGTGTGCATGTATATAAATGTGTGTACGTATGCATGTGTGTTCATGTGAGTGTATGTGTGTATGTGTGTCTTTACATGTGTCTATGTGTGTGTACATGTGAGCATGTGTGTGGGTCCATGTATGTGTATCTTTGCATGTGTGCCTGTGTATGCAAGTGAAAGAGGGTGTGGGTGTGCATGTGTGTCTGCATGCATGTCTGTGTGTGTGCATATGAGCCTTTATGTGCGTGTGAGCATGTGTGAGCATATATGTGTATGCATGTGTGTGTGCGTGTGCATGTGTGTGTCTGTGTGTCTGTATGTGTGTGTAAGGGACTGCCTGAGACTGTAAACCAGCTCTGGTTCACGGGTGTGTTTGTTTACTCTTACTGTCATGGGTCGTTTCCTTTCAAAGATCTTAGCATACACAGCAGCAAGTGCACCTGAAGCGACAGGTCTTCACATGAACCACAAGGCAGCAGCCTCTGCCGGGCCAAGGAAACCGCACTGAGCTGGCTCGGCTTCTCTTGTGAACGCCCGGTCTTTTCTCTGTGTGAATCATCTCAGCTGCACGTGTTCACACTCTGGTTCCCAGCTCGGAGTATGGAGTGCCCTGGGTTCTGGGTCTGACCTCTGCCTGCTCTTCCTTTCTATACCGTGCACCTGTCCTTGGAGAGGCCGGCAGCTTCCAGGCAGACGGAGAGGGGACAGGGCTGTCACTTTGCCTCCTTTCCTCTTCTCCCTGGCTGTGGTTTCTTAGGCAGAGCTGGTTCTGTCTGCTGAGAGATTTGGGAGATTTCACAGTTTGGTAACCATGTCTGAGGGTGGGGGTGCTCTTGCCAGAAGTGCAACTCAACACCCCAGTAGACACAGAATGATGCCAGGATGATGAATGACATAGGCTAAAAATCTGTCACAATGCCTCTACTGCCAGCGAGGAACTGGCCCAGCTGGGGCCTTGCTCTCCAAAGCATGGAGCTTGGACAAAGCCCTGTGGTGAACTTGCTAAAAACACAGATCCTTGAGAGTCCACCAAAACCTGGTGCTCAGAAATATGAAACAAGATGCTACCGTGGCCTATGGGCCTGTTCTTCTGAGAAACACAGATCTAGAATATTCCTCTTCTGTGTCCAGAAGGGCCTGAGGTGATACTCTGTCCTGTCACCAACATGCCCCCAACCATCCCAGCAGCCACTGTTTCCACAGGCCAGAGACAAAGTTCAGAGACAGCAGGCTACTGCTGGTAAGGCCTCGGTGACCTGAGAGCCTGTGAGGGTTACTCACATCCCAGCATGTCCCTGGAGAGGGAATTAAAGACCACAATGTCTCAGAAAGGTCTCTGTTTACGTAAGTCACCTGAAGCCCTTGACACGGTGCAGGGTCCCAGGATGTGCATTTCCCAGTTCCAAACCCAGGGGTCTAACCCAAGGACAAGAATTGGTGCTTCCAGAAGGTTCTCCAGGAGGGCTGACTCAGAGGGTTGATGTAATAGTCTGTCTTCTCAGAAGGAGAATTTGCTGGAGAGGGTGAGTGGGTCTTACTTCTGTGTAAAGCATAGGCACACGTGACAACACATGACAATTAACATTTCATAAGTGGAACAATTAGGGGAAAGATGTCGAGTAAGGACCTGTGGAAACAAACACACAAAAAAGTGCCCCAGGGCTGTCACTTAGACACCTGGGTCATCCCAAGCCCGATCCTGACACTCACCCATCTTTACTAACTGGGATGACAAAGACTATCCCCACCCCAGTGGCCTCACTTGAAAGAAGAAAATCTGCGAGGAGGGGGACAGATGTCCCTCAGCATGCATCAGTTTGTCACTTTTTCCACATAGTTAAAAGGTCACCTGAGACCCTTGGAAGAACCCCTGTGTCCCAGGGAAGCCATGCATGTTTTATAGAAGCTAACCGCTTTCCACAGAAGCCATGTGAGTATTTGGGATGGACTGGTGCTGCATATCTGTGGTCTACACCACGTGGCCCACAGAGTTATTTCCTGAGGGTGATGCTTGGCTATAAGATGGGTTTTGTAGCCTGGACACCATGGCCCATGCCGGCAGTCCTTACACCCGTGAGGCAGAGGCAAGGGTCTCTCAAGCTCCAGACCAGGCTGAGCACATGGAAGACCATGCCTCGAAACACTGCGGCTGACAGATGAAGAGGCTCTGCGCAGCCAGTGTTGCCCTCCTGGAGGCTCCTGGGGTCCTGAGCATGTGTGAAGTGGGTTGTTTTTGCCATGATGTCACATATTACCATAGGTACTGTCACATCACCTGGGCTGTATCACCATGTCACCCCATCCCAAGTCAAATGATCCTGGCATATGGGCCACCTGTGTCTGACATTAGCTGAGTTCAGGTTCATACCCCTAGAAAGCTGGTCCTCTGCCACCTCATGTCTGAAATGTCCTTGCAAGCCTGGGTGTCTCTTCCTACAGAGTGTTTACACTCCCAGACTCCTTTGCGGCTAAGACAGAAGGCTCCACTCCAGAGTGTTAGCTATAGAAGCCAGAACAGTGGAGGCCTAGAGCTCATCAGGGCCCTGAGCAGCCCCAGGGCAGGCCTCAGGAAGATAAGCCTGTCCTTAGCTCCCTGGCATAGGACAGGTGCTAGCTAGCTCTGCATGTTCTTGTCTGACCTCAGTCATGGAAAAAGTGCCTTCTGGGCTCCTTCAGACTCAGCTTCAGTGAGGAAGGCCGCCAGAGGGAGACTTGAGGGCCACAGCAGGCTCTAAGGGGAGAGCAGAGACAGCTCCAGGGGCCAGTAATGAGGACAGACTGGACCTAAAGCAGTGTGCAAACTCTGCAGACTGTGACTTCCAGCCACAGGAGCACCTAAATATCTCTAAACTCTCACAAACCATTCAAACTAGAGACCGGTGTTCTGGTCTAGCTTTTGAACTCCACAAGTCACGTGGCCTTGGGCAAGTCACTTCATCTCTTTGGGCCTCATCTTCCTCAGAAATGGAGTCTGCATCGTGAGGTGGTGGTGATGTCAATGATGAATGTGGGGGCTCCACGCGGCACCATTGCTCCTCTCACTTGCTTCCGTGAGTTTCCTTCCAGATCTCCAGGGAGGAGTGCCGCTTCCGTTCCCCTGCCAGATTCCACCCATAGCCCGGATGCACTGCCCTCTGTATCTGCAGTAAAGAGGCACAGAGTGCCTAAGCCACACAGGATGAGGTAGAAGACAAGTCCATCCCATTTCTCTCTGGTTGCAGGTACGATGAGCTTCCCTCTGGTGATGGGTTGTCGCTAATCATTAGTTCAGACTCCTCCTCACCGAAGCTGAGTCTGAAGGGAGCCCAGAAGGCACGTTTTCCATGACTGAGGTCAGACAAGAACATGCAGAGCTAGCTAGCACCTGTCCTGTGCCAGGGAGCCAAGGACAACAGGTTTATCTTCTTGAGGCCTGTCCCTGAGCTGCTCAGGGTCCTCTTGAGCTGGGGGAAGAACTCTGGGCCTCCACAGCCATCATTCTGGCCAAGGTTTCCAGGCACTGAAGGTTCTGAGTGTCACCTCTGAAGACGCACAGACCTGTCCACTGAACAAGCTGGAAGAGCCATCCTTCCTCTGGACAGGTCAATGGTCTGTTCTGGGGCAGGAGAATCTCCTGGCTAGTGTAATGACAAGTCTAGCCACCAGGTGGCGCGCTGAGGGGGCTCTGAGTTGGTCTTTGTTTTTCTTAAAAGGACAAACTTGAGAGGCAGTGGGTTCGAATGACCATCAGAGACTATACGAACTGGTGGCCACATAGTGCTTCCTGACTTCCAAATTAACATTCCCCTCATCTTGCCAAGTGGTGGCTATGACATAACTCTACACAGCCAGTGCCTGGCACAGAGCAGATGCCTGGAGAGCATGCATTCCCATGGAAATGAACCACATCATGAGCAAAGTCACATCTAGAGGTGACTTTCTCTGTTTCTTAGAACCAACACCCTTGGGTGCCTGCTTGCTGCCTTTGACAAATTGTCATGCTGCGGTGGACATAACAGTGGGTGACATCATCTGCTGGCCTCCAGCAATGGGTCCAAGGGCCTGGCACACAGCAGCTCCCTAAAGAAACAGGTGGAAAGGCCTGGAGCCAAAGGGCAGCCCCTAGGCAGGCTCTTCTGTGTAGGAGGCCACCACTGGGGCTGAGTTCACACACACACACACACACACACACACACACACGCACGCACGCAAGCACATACACACCCTTTTGGTAGACTCAGCTAGGAAGGAGGGTAGGCAAGTCTATCCTAATGTGCTGGCTGACCGCTCAGCTCTTCTGCAAGGCAGGCACAGGTGTGACCACTACTTTGCAGATATGGAAGGCAAGGCCCAAGGCACCGACCTTGCAGGAGGTAATAGGGGAATGGAGCACCCACAGACTCTGCCGCCTCCTTACTGGGTAGTCTCACTCTACCCTGGGAAGCTGCTGGCTTTCTAGGAGACAACATAGGCTGAAGAGTTTGGACTGGAGAGATGACTTTCTCTGAGGTGACCCAACAATTTGAAATAGAGAAGGCCACTTTGCCCCACCCACTTCTGGCCTGGTAAGCTCCTGCTTGCCTTAAAGACTTCCCAGGAGGCTTTCCAGGTATTCAAGCGGGGGCTTTGTTGGCTAGAGAAGGTCAGGCCTGGGTACGGGACTTTCTTGACAACGTTTGCCTAGCATGGCCCCTCCTAGCACCCTGACATGGCCCCCCCTTGCTTGGCTACAAGCTGAGAGGGACGACCCAGGGCTCAGTCTCCACAGCAGGTAGAGAGGGCAGGAAACAGTTCTTCCTAGGGAAAATGTCACCCCGAAAGGCTGTGTGACAGACAGGGTGCAGATCTGAAAGTCATACTAATCGGAGGCTCCAAATAATCTGCCCGTCATCCAGGTTTCCTATGTTATTTGTCTCTCCTGGGTTCAACTGCTGGCCAGTGAGGCCAAACTACATACACATACCAAAACACACACACACACACACACACACTCACACACACCATACATCATACACACCACACATACGCTACAAACACACAGCACCATAAATACACACATGCTACACAAATAGACACACACATACCACACAGACACACCACACACACATATACACACACCACGCACACACACAGAGACATCATACACACCACAGCACACTACACAGACATGCCATAAAGTCATACATGCTACACAAACAGACATGCACACACACTACATACATAGACACACCACACACACATAATTACACACATGCCACACACACACACAGAGCACATTTGGGGAGAGGATACTTTGGGGGTGGGAAGCCCTCCACACCTGTCCTGTCAAACTGCAGCAATCAGTAGCTGCAGGGACAGTTGTCCCTGGCTTCCTGTTGCTTTTTCTTTTTCTTCTGAGATGCTGCCTTGGTTCCAGTGCTTTGGTGTTACGTCACCGTGACAGAAAAGTGACAGAGCATGCATCTACTCGAGTCTTTTTAGGAACTAAGGTGTCGTCTGTCCAGCAGTCTGTCATTCACTGGTGACCGGTTCATCTGGCATTCTTCGTTAGCAAACGCTCTCTGTGCCTTAGGATCTACGTCTACCATAGAATGGAATTGGAGATGTTATTAACCTTCATTGTTAGACTATACAGACATTGATTTTACCATGAAAAATATAATTCATACCAGTTTAGTTTTTAAAGGGGGGGCTCCAGGGCCAAGGTGTGACTGCCACCACACCTGATAGCCTGGGTCTGATCCCCAGTATCCACATGCAGGAAAGAGGGAACTGCCACCCAGAAGTTGTCCTTTGACCTCACACACATAAACACATGCACTGAGGCACAGATACAGAGACACACAGATACACACATGAATGGGCGTAGAAAAGCATCTCACCTTTGGAGTCAGGTCAGACTCAATCCCTTACAAATATTTTGCAAGACAGAGAAAACATCCTCTAGGCAGACTTACTGTGGTGCTGGCTAATGGGAACCTCTGCCACACTCTGTGAGAGAGGCTGGGCACTCAGTTACGGAGCCTCTCTTGTGTGCACACAAACAATGTGGTCTTGGTAAACTTGGACAGATGGGCAGATCCCAGGCCTGGAAGTCTCAGCTGAGCAGACAGCCAGCAACTTGGTGGCGACCCTAGAACTTGGCGGTGACCGTAGAACTTGGCGATGACCCCAGCACTTGGCTCCCAAAGAAGTCCTTACAACCTTTAGAGGGTCCCATGACCATGACTTTAGAGGTCTCCAAGGCACAGTGAGCAGAGGTTGGACCACTACACCATGTTGTCCCTAGGAGACACTTGGCAGTGCCTGGAGATGTGTTAAGTTGTCACACAAGGGTGGGGACTGCTGGCATTTGGTGGGTGGAAGCCATGGATGCTGGCTGTGTTCCCACCACAAGGCAGATCAGCTGGCCACAGATATCAGCAGTGGGGAAGCCCTGGGGCAAGGAGGTAGGAGGTCTTCCCTGTGCTGTGTGACCTTGAACTTCCTCTGCCAGCTCCCATGGACCCTCTCTTTCCTTTCCTGTGAAGGGAGAACACCAGAAGGAGAACCCCTTCCAAGTGGGGCCGAGTGTTCCAGTTGTCCAGCAGACACCTACTGTAGATGTCTTTGTCAATCCCGGTAGTCCTCCATGCAAAAAAAGGGAAACCGTGGGATTACAGACCTAGTGTTCAAAACTGGGGGAAGGAACCCTGGCCTAGGAAACGCCCCTGCTGGGGGAGGAGCCAGATTCTGAAGCCGCCCACTGAGGGGCGTCTCTTTTTCCCAGCATGCTGCTTGGCGCCGCCCTTTGAAGGGCTTCTTTTTTCCCAGCATGCCTCTTGGTGCCCTCTTTCTTTTCTGATCGTTGTTTTACCCCTTAAAATATAAAGCATCTCAAGCCAGAGAAGAAAACAAGAGTAAAAAAACAAAAACAAAAGAACAACAACAAAAATCAAACACAGAATAAAATATGCATCTGTCTTTCCTCAATTCCTAAAACCTGTTTTGATGGAGCTCATAACATTATTTAACGGGAAAAGTGGGGCTTGATTCTGTGCTCCTGCAAAAGTTTCAGGGATAGAGAGGGGTTTGCCAAGAGCCACCTTTCTTGGGACAGACAGCCTGGTTCTGCTGGGACGATTGTGCCCAGGTGATAGGTTGAGAGGAGGGCTGCTGGGAGGTGCGGCAGCTTAACCCAAAGAGGTGGGTGGAGCTGGCGGTGGAAGAGATGAGAAATATTTATAGCTGGTGTTGCAACTTACTAGGAGGGAACTGGCTATCCAAGGCTTGGTCTTTAGTCCCAGCCCTGTCCAATGCGCGGGAGGAGGTTTCCCAATTTCAAATAAGAACAGCCTCCCACCCAGTTTTCAGCATTGGCATTGAACCTGGACCCAGAGGGAGGGCAATGTTCCCAGGATCTAAGGAAGTGAGTTAGGGGTGAGCCACGGCTTGCCGGGTCCTGGCAGGTATCACTCAGAGTGTCCTTATTACAGGAGGGTCCTAGCCCGGCCCATGTCGGAGTCCATGGAGGGCTGCTGACCTACTATGTGAAAGAAAAGGTGGCAGCAGATGCCTGGAACTCAAAGCATCTTAGTATAAAGGGACAGGAAGGCGTTTGTCCTGCGGTGGGGAAGGACTGGGGGCAATAGCATCTTCTGAGAAGGACTGGAAAAGAAGGGGGTCTCCTCTCTGGAAGTTATAAGCATGGGACATGTTTTGTCGCTGATGCCAGACTGTCAGGCACACCCTGGAGTTAAGAGGTGGTTGGATGGCTTCAGAAGGCTGGGACATGGTGCCCAGGGCAGAGAAGTGAGTCTTACCCGAGGGGCAGAGAGGCCACAAGGCAGGAACCTGGGACAGAGGAGGGAGCTGGACCAGGGATCCGTCCATAGCCTGGATTTATAAAGACAAGCTAGAGAGCCCACAGGGGTCAGGGAACTCAGCAGTCACAGCCGTGCTGAGGCGCTCTAGGCACCGTGTGAGTAGCTTGCTTTAGCCATTCCAACAATAAGAATATTATTGCCATTTCTGTGCACAGATGGGCAAATGAAAGCCCAGATGAGATGGGTATCCCAAGTTCTGAGTTGATGCTACTCCAATCTAAACTTTTCTTAAAGACTCATCTTGGTTTGTACAGTTAACCCCAGGAAGCAAGATCCTGCCTCTGTTCTAATCTTAAATTTGAACTGATTATATTTAACAACAAAAGCTTTCTTTAAACCAAATCAAGTGTAAGAACTCAATCTGGGAAACGAATTTCCACAAAACCAGGGCAATTTCTTACTAACCTAAGTTTTTTTTAAAGATTGGAAAAATAAAATGTGTGGGTTTTAAAGGTTTTGTTTTTGTTTTGTTTTGTTTTGCCTTGGTTTTTTTATTGTTTGTTCAGTTGGGTTTTTTTTGTTTTTTATCAGACAGACAAACATGGCAGCCGTAAGCTGACATGGGCGTGGGAGAGAGTGCCACTCCCTGAGCAGACGGCCAAGTGTTTCAGCATGACTTCAGAGTTGAGTAATAACCAAGAAACATCAGCAGACATATCCTTGTGCCCCAGTGGAGCCACTTCTAGGAATTTACCTGATAGATATACAAACAAAAAAGTTGCAGGATCTTGCTGGACTGGGGGATGGGTGCCCACAAAAGCTGAAGGGCTGGGAACAAACAGTAAGGACACGCACAGAACAAAGATTCAAAGCAAGCCAGCTCCACACACTGCGTCTCTGCAGGCTTCTGGAAGTATGAATCACGCCCAAATGTGCCAATATGGAAAGATAACCTTCTAATTAGGAAAAGTGAGCAGGTCTCAAGGATTGAGCTTGAGCAATGTTTCCATGTGTGCACACCTGGGTAACCACCACAGACGCAGAAGGTCTCCAGCCCTACACAGTTGCTCCCATGCAAGCCCACCCACTGGTAGGCCCCCAAGAGATCTGTTTTCTCAACTTCGGGACCTGTGGAGTGCTCCTGTCTATAAATGTATGACTTTTCTACGTCTGCCCTTGCACTGAAATAATGACATGGAGACCTATGTATTAATTATAAGCTTCTGGTGATAACCTGGGCAGATATTCATCTATTCTAACCAGACTGTGCTGGCCTGGCCTACTTCCCAGCCATGAGGCGAGGCCCGTTACCTAGCATCTTAGTCTTGCTCTGGCACCTTCTTCTTTATTCAGGGCGACTCCTCCCTCTCCTCTCTCCACCTGGGACCCCCTCATTGGGATCAGAAGTTCTCCCTAACTCTCCTGCCCAGCTACAAGCAATCAGAGGTAAAGGGGGACTTTTTTTTATACAATACTGAGATAGGAGATGTTTCACGATCAGATCTCTAGGACACATAAGTGGGCTACTGAGTTCATAGTGCACAGAAGCATCCCCCAACAGCCGTCTGTCTCTTTCACATTTATGTTTGGCATCTTTCACTTAGCACCATGTTTTTGATGCTCACAAGCATTGTTTGTAGAAGTTGTTTGGGTTTTTTGACTATTGGCAAGTAATATCCCTTGCAAGCACGTGGTCCTGCAGCCTGTTGTCCATCTCCCTGTGGGTGTCTTGAGTGTCCAATGTGTGCTGATCAGCACTCTACAGTCTCAGACTCCCCAAAGAAAAAAATCCTTTGTCTCCAGCCCTACGAGGAGGATGTGGCTCATATGGGGTCTGAGGGGTCGGTGAACTTCCTGGCCTCTTCTTCTTGACTAATGGAGCCCAAAGTCGCTTTGTGCTTTCACATACAATTTTTATGTGTGTGTGTGCGCATATGCGTGCAAAATTCTGAGCAGATTTGTACGTGTTTGAGAAAACAAGCCAAGACGCTTTCCAAAGCAGCTCAATCCATTGAAGTCTCAAAGCCACTGGCAGCTTGAGAGTTCCTGATCCTTGTCCCCTGGTTACAGAGATCATTGTGGTAATAATAAGTCTACATAGCAAACTCCAGCCTAGCCAGGACTACCTAGTGAAACCCTGTTTCAAAATTTAAAATTAAATTAAAATTAAGGGGGGGGGGGTTAAGTTGGCTTACAGTCCACCTTGGGGAAAAGCATAATGGTTGAGATAGAAGGTGGCTGTCATGTGACATCTGGAGTCACGAAGCAGAGCCAGGCCATAAAGCCCACCCCTAGTGATGAACTGCCTCCAGTGAAGTGCCACCTCTTAAAGGTTCTGCAGTCTTCCAAATGTGTGCCACTAGCTGGGGACCAACTGTCCAAATACATAGGGCCATAGGGACATCTTACATCCAAACGGCAATACCTGGACAGGTTGAGAATTTCTCAAACCCTGATGGGCCAGCCTGCTTTAAATTTTATTAATTATCATCTGTGTTTGTGTGTGTGTGTGTATGAGTGTGCAGTGTGTGTGAGTAGGGGCACACATGTGCTACGGCAGCACATGACATGTGTGGGGCAGGGTCAGAGGACAATATTCAGGACTCTATTTTCTTCTTCCTCCGTGAGATCCAGGAACTAAACTCAGTTCCCTGGGCACTTTTACTTGTGGATCCTTCTCACCTGCCTAGAGATGGGGATGAGCTGACCTCTGGGGGTCACAGGGAAACCAGAGAAGGAAAGTGACCTCAGAAATAGTAGTGTGACCCCCAAAGGCAGAGGGATAGTAGCAAAAGTCTCTCCCTTCCCCCAGCCAAGATCCCATCCATCCTTTTAGATCTAGTGTAGGCTGCATATGCGTGGGGAGGGTTCTCTTGTGCCTCCTCTCCCAGCTACGGTGGCTTTGTTGCTCTGGTCCTGGCTGCTGCCTCTCTGGCTTCAGCTCCTGTCTGTAAAGGGGGCTGTGTTGGTTCTCAGCCCTCACCTCAGAGGCCCTGGGAGATTGCACTGTGGTACAGAGCCACTTGCATCTGCCTCATTCCTATTGTATGGTAGTGACAGAGGGGCTCCATCCCCTGCCTGTCACTTGATGTGTGCCCAGGCATCGCAGTCAAGTGAGAAACTGGCTTGTTGGTCTCTTCCAGATAATATTTGTGGTTCTGTAATTTTGAAGAATCATTTGATTCACTTCCGGCTTAAGCTAGTTCCTGGGTGTTTAAAAACCTACCCAGGAAGTTTCAGACTCTGTTGTTGGCTATCCCTTAGACACATTCTTGGGATAATCATCACGACTGTTTCCTAACCTTGACACCACTGAAAAGAAATAAATCAAAGACACAGAGCCTGAGTGTGATGGAGCTTGGGGCAGTGAGGATGACTCCTAGCTAGAGCTGGGTCTGGGTGCCTTAGTTCCCAGCTCTGGGCTGAGAGCTCAGAGAGGAAGGAGTGGAGAGGCAGAGGGAAGAGAGGGAGGCCTGCTCTTGGGAGCTGTGCTCATACAAGCCAGCTACAAAGCTACTGAGCACTGCAGAGCCTCAGCCAGTGTCTAGGACTCCAGTCTGAAGTCCATCAGCATAATAGAAGAATCTTGCTCTGTTGCACAACCGTAGCCACCCAACGCACAGTAGGGAGCCATGGGGTCTGAGACACAGCTCTGAGGAAAAGTCTTGACTAGCTCTATCCAGGGCCTGGGCACAAAGCTTTGGCTTCAGCAAGGTTTATAGACTCAAGAGACTCCCTGAGCCTCACCTTTTCTTCTCTAAAATGGGGTTGAGGATACCCAGCCACATGACAAGGTTCTAAACGAAGCTCAAAGTATGTTCTCTGATACAAATTGAAAATAAAGGTTTTTATCAACATGAGAAAGTGATACAGGGCTCAAGGGGGGGGGGGACTTTCAACTAATATGCATGTGTGCATGCATACACACATGTACATGCACATACAAACATGCATCATGCACATATGCACAGGCACACTCATACCTGTGAACACACACAAAAGGAGCAAACATGCTGACATGAATTTACAAATACATGCAGAGCTGGACGCTGGTCACAAAGCCCTTATACAATGGTTGGTGTCCCAGCACAAAGCTCATTTGCATATCTATGGACAATCATTTGCATGTTGTCAATCAAGAGGGACAATGAAAGCCTGGGCCCAAGAATCAGATCCCAGGGGTGCCTCATGTCTTTTTCTCTGTCTCCCAAAACATCCCTAGAGTGTAACCAGCTCAGCTTCCAGGGCTTGGTCCACACCTGTCCTGGGGGTTTCTTGGCCAGTGGTCAACATTCTTCCCCTGCCCACTTGTATTACAGGGAAGGAAAGGGGGGAGGGAGGGAGAGGGGGAAACTCCATGCCTTGTTCTGGTGACATCTGACATCATATGGTTTGATGTTCTACTGACAGAACCTGGAGGACCCTGGTTTACATATCCACTGGCCATGTTGTTGGCCTGAAAGACCCAAGCCCAGATTGCGTGGCTGGTCCTGGCAGAGCCACATAGACACACAAGTTCAGCCTGTGTCCCCCGAGCCAGCCGCTGAGCCCCATCTCCCTTGGTTTGGCTTTTTGTAAGCCTAAGACAGGACAGCGTTGTAGAATGTACAAGCATATGAATCATGATTTATTCTTCTGAAGTACCAGCCTGTCTCTGTCTTGGACTTGAAAGCCATCTTATAGTAAAGACAAACTGGGCTCATTCCTATCTATGATTAAATGTTTCTCAAGGATTGGGCTATGCCCCACCTGTAACCTTAACTACAAATGGCTCTGTACCATCTATTCTAGGAAACGGCAACCATGTCTTTGCTTCAAAAGGTTGTGACGACCAACTTGCTATGTTTATGTTCTGCTTCTGTAACCCGTCTCCCATTTGGAAATCCCTACTCCTGAACTGTAAAAACCTTTATCTTACCTATGTCCAATGCTGATCTCTTGAACCCCACCTTTAGGGGAGACAGCCTGTGTCCCCAAATTTAAAAGAAAAATAAGATTGCATTAATGGACTGCTTGCCTCTATCAATTTGGCCATGAAGATTTGGGTTGGTGGTCTCCCTCCTACCATCTGTGGAATTAACACTCCTGTGCATCTCGACTGTGGGAGCTGACCATGCATCTGTGGAGACTTCAGCTCTCAAGAGCCTTCCTCCGCACCCACTGTGGAGCTAAGCCTCTGCACAGACCTCCCTCTGCCTGCAAAATTCTGCTTCTAACTCCTGTGCAGCCAGCTCCCACGGATCCTGCAACTTCCTCCTTTCTCTTCTCTCTGCTGTTAGAGTTCATGGCTCATCTCCCCTCACCACCAACCCCAAGTCCCCAGAACCAAAGCGTTAACATCTCAAAGGCAGGACTCAGCAGCTTTCTCTTCTGTGAAGTCATCTCTTCTCTGCCCAGCACTGTAAACAGTCAAGGAGAGCTGTCAGCTAGGTGAGTGAGTGAGTGAGTGAGTGAATTACAGTTTGTCATACTCAGTCTGGCTACACCGATTATTTACATGTCTGTATGTCTGCGTGTCTGCATGTCCTTGCTGCTTCACTGCCACAACAGAGCTGCATGGTACTTACCTGAGAACCCACAGCCCAGCGTACTCACTACCTGACCTTTCAGGGAAATGCTTGCAGACTTTAGCAGTGTCTGCTTCCTCACTTTAGGGAATAAGGTGGAGGCCCTGGCCACCTGTCCCCAAACTCATCAAAGATCTCAGCGAGGAGCGACTTCAAAGATTTGGCTCGCGTTTTGAAGGACTTGGTTGTCAGTCACTTGACCACATTGTTTTCTGGGCCTTGCCTAGGGAACTTGTCTCAGGAACTGCTTGCCTCATGGAGGACCAGGGACAAGGTACAGGGTCCTAGGGACCTACTTCATACTCCAGGTCTCTCTCCCTCTTGTCCAGTATGAGAGCATCAATCACTGATGAAGACAGCACCCCCTTTATCCAGTCACCTCAATAGTGCCACCAGCTGGAGGCCAAGCCTTCAACACACAAGCCTGCAGGGGAGAGGGTACATGTCACACCCAGAGTGTAACACTGTTATCTTAGACTCCAAGAGTGAAGTGTGATTGCAGCCTTGACATCCTCTGCAACCTCCACACACACCAAGGCACACTACCTCTGGGCTCTCATGACATCCGGTTCTCTCCTGCCCCAGGGCCTTTGCACGGCTACATGTCAAGCTAAACCACTCATCTCTCCCTCCCTGCCGAGAGAGAGAGAGAGAGAGAGAGAGAGAGAGAGAGAGAGAGTTATAGAACCTTCTTGTATCTCAACATCTTCCTTTCCCTGGAGGGCAGGAGCCTGAGAAGGTAGGAATGGCTGTATTTTTACTCCTTGTCCTTGGGTCTGGCCCAGAACCTTCCCCAGAAGAAGCCCTTCGGTGTTAACTTCCTTTCCAGGGTTGTTTTGAGGTGATCTGAGATGATACTACACTAACAAGACTTACCTTGGGGGTGGAAAAAGACAGAGAGAGAGAGAGAGAGAGAGAGAGAGAGAGAGAGAGAGAGAGAGGCACTTGCTGCTCTTTCAGAGAACAAGAAGATAGTTCCTGGACTCACAAGTGCCTGTAACTCCAGTTCCCTGTAACCTGACCTCCCAGCCTCTCTGGCACCTGCACAGGTGTATACACACCATCAACAACAAAGAAATCTTTTTTTAGAGACTTTGTTTCACACTTAGTGTCAATAAACATTCAATAAGAAAGATGTTCCAATTCTCATAGTAATTATTTTAAAAGTTATTGATATGAACGTGGAGGGAAATGTCTGCACAACTGTATGGAAGAGGGGCGGGGTGGGGCGGGCCTCTCCATTTCCCTCCTCTGTAATTGTTGTTGTTGTTTTGTTTGTTTGTTTGAGATAGGGTCTCACTATGTAGCCCTGGTAATCCTGGAACTCAATTTGTAGACCAGGCAGGCCTAGAACTTACAGAGATCTGCCTGCTTCTGCCTCCCAAGTGCTAGAATTAGAGGCATGCACCTCACCCCACCCCACCCTCCCCACCCCACCCCACCCCACCCTCTGTAATTTCAATTCTTAAGAAAAAAATAAAATCATGGCTTGCAATCCTGGAGTTAGCATCGAGCCCCAAAGAGGACCTACCCCTGATTATGTTTCCAGTCTCTGGAAAGTGTGAGGCTTTTCTAGGTCCTCATAGGCCATCGAAGCAGGTGGACGTGTTGTGTGGTGAGTTGGTCCATCCCAGCCAGGGCAAGCAGTACCTACTATGCGCTCACCCGCTGCTCCTCCCATGGAATGCTCAGTGGCTTATCTCATAGTTGATTCCAGAACCAGTCAAGCTGACAACCAAGGCTAACACCAGAGTCACCCTCTGATCCGAGCGTATGCCCACTGTATATGCGCCTACTGTATATGCTTCCTGCTCACTAGTGTGTGCATCTGTCTGTTAGCACACCAGCTGTCCTGATACGTTCTTGCTTGCCTCTCATGCATCAACTGTGTGCCAGCTCCACTGAGGATATTGTGTATTAGTCCAGGTTCTTCAGAAGAGTGAATGAATGCATGTTACAACTGGGGAGTTATTAGATTGGCTTATATGATGCAGTCCTGGTAGTCTGGCTGTCTGCATGCTGGATAAACTGAGAACCTAGAAGCTATCCAGCTCATGAGGCTGGGTGCCTCAGAGTCCAATCTGGTGTTGAAGGTCTGAGGATTCCTAGAGAGCCACTGGCCCTCTCTGTGCACGTTAGTGGCTCCCCAAAATCTGGATTCTGACAGCAGCCGAGGATTCAGCTGCAGCTAAGGCAGCCACAAGGTGGATGCAGTCACCTGTAAGTTGGGAAGACTGTGGCATTTGATGCCTGCCTCTGCTCCTCCTGGCTGGGGCCTCAGGGGCATCAGTACTAGCTTCCAAATGGCTCCTGAGGCTTGCCACTTCTGAGGTCTACAAGGTCAAAAGGAATCGGCTTTCAGTAAGCAAGGACTATCACCAGATTGGGCCAGCAGTTGCCAGCCAAGGTTTCTGCAAAGCCAGGTAGTCTACCAGCATCTCCCCAGACCTGACCACCAGATACCTGTGTGCAATCCATGAATGCAGCCTTATGCCATGTCCCCTGCAATTTCACCCAGAAGTCAATGGGGCATAGTGGTTGCTATGCAAATAAGCTTCCCAAACAGCTATCAAGGCTCCAGGGTGGCCTGGGCCTTTTGGTCAGTTGGTAATAACAAAAATCCCCAGCATTATTGCCAGGAATCCAGTGTCCCTAGATGCCAGGACTAGTCTGACCCAGTCCCATTCAGACCCTTCATCTCATTTCTCTGGACTTGAGGACAAGTCACTCACCTCCCCAAGGGTCACTTTCCCCTTCTGGGTGAAATGTGTGAGGCAGGCAGCACCTGTCCAGCACACTGTGAGCATCAGGGCAGGCAGCCTCACCAAAACCTTCACTCCTGTCACCAGTGCTGCCGGGCCAGGGAGCTGGGAGCAGAACATCCAGGACCCCTGTTCTATCTCTGGACACACACAGAGAAACGCCAACGGGGATCCTGGCAAGGCGAGTTTGCCCCCAGATCCTTGACAAATGTTCCTTCTGTGTCTCAGCATTTCCAAAGGGGACACAGGACTGCTCCCAGAACACAGACTGGGATGCTGAGGAGAAGCCGAGGAGGTGAGAAGCCGATCCCCACCTCAGTCCCTGCCCTGCAGAGCCTCGGGTCAGGGGTACATCACTGCTTTGTGGTGTTTGAAGTAGGGTCCAGCTATGTAGCTTAGGCAAACCTCAAAACTCATCATCCTCCTGCCTCAGGCTCCCAAGTGCTGGGGTTACAGGCACACACCACTGTCCCAGGCTCTGCGTTGTGTCTGTATTGTCTTACTGCAAAGTGGTACCCATGTCTAGCTGGAGTCCGACCTCATCCAAGGACCCTGTGCAAGGTGATGGGCGTTGGGAGGCAGGGCCAGAGTTAGGGGTGCAGTATGAGAAGCCATAACCTCAGGCCAGGTCCTTGACCTCGTTTTGCCTCAGTTTCCACATTGGGAGCTGCGTAAAGGGGTGCTGCCGAGGTGCGTAATTACCATTTACTAACTCCAGGCCTGGAGCCACTGTGGTGAAAGTCTCCACTGAGGACTGCATGTTTTATTGTCATAATCACTATGGGCTTAGAGGAAATTCAAAGAGGTATTTTATTACCCACATTATAGAAGTTTCTCTGCTTGGGAGGGACTGTCCCAGGGTAATTAGGGCAGACAGGGCCCTGCTGAGAGACTCTCAGCCTGGAAAGACTTCATGCTAGCTCTGTCTACCTGGGAGTCTCCTAACTACCAAGTATTTCTGATGAGTCACAGGGACACAAGCAAGTGACCCCAGGAGGCTGAACACTGAGCTGCACAGCAGATGAGGCAGGATATGCAAAGCCAGAGAGAACTTGGCCCCTGTTAGCTACCTGGGTATAACCCAGCTTGGGTCTCCCTGGAGGGATAGGAGGGAAGCCCAGTGCAGGGAAGGGTGTGGGTAGAGGTGCTCCCCCCTGGTTTACTCTGACCCTGTGGTATAATGGGGCACAGCTGTCCATCTGTGAGACATCTGAGCTCAGTCACACTTGAACCTATAGACAGAGACGGGGTCCTGACCTCATCCCCAGCCAGTTGACTTCAGCCTTTTCACACCGGTTTGGACAGGAGCGTGTCACATTGCCAAATAAACGCTTGTTTCCCACAGGTCAGGGGTCTGGAAGGAGATGGCTGCAGGGACCATTTTGGCAGTTCAGTGGGACAGGAGCCTGGAGTTTCCTGGACGGATGGAAGGTGACGTCTCAGCATCATCCCAGAGCAAAAGGGAGGACCAGCACTGCCAGCTGCCTTGGAAAAGTGAATACTTCCCCAGCATTAGCCTCAGGACCTTTGCATATACCCTGTGCACACACGTCACTGAGGCTGCTCATCCTTTTCCCCATTCCTGGTTTTAGAGTCACATCTCAGTTTCCAGAGGCCCTTGGGCCTATGGTTCATTGTGCGCCAGTACTTCTGATTGACTACTTATACAAGGATTTGACTTCCTGTGTCCCCTGAGGACTGGAAGGCCCATGGGAACAGGGACTTGGTTATTCCTGTGAAACCTGTGTCCCCTAAAGCCCCACCTCCAGTGTGCCAGGAACACAGAGGCAAAGTTTTGACATCCATGACCAAAGCTTAGATATGCCATGATCATTTGACCATAATCCTTAGTTTTCCTGGGATTACCATACGTGGGATGTTTTGATGCCAAACAAGGGGCCCAGTTAGGTTATATCCTGAACCCCCTTGGCTCTTCACCCCTGGGAGCCAGCATGTCACTCTATCTCCCCAGGGAGGGAAGTGACAGGAGTTGTTATTGGGTACAATGTCCTCAGGCTAGACCTACAAGCCTGCTATTTGTCTTGCTCTTGAAACTGGCCAGCTGGAGGAAGAGCCTAAACTGGCAGGCCACACCCCTCCTGGCTCCGGGCCACATTCCCACGATCATCCACAAAGATGTGCTGGGCCTGGCTGGGCACTAGGATGGCCTCCTAGAGACCATGTTCCCAGTGCATGGAGCTCACAGGCTGCTGGCACAGACACATGTAGAGGGAGTGGGTGGACAGACTATGCCCCTGGGTTGAGGACAGTGGCTGTGTAGCCACATCAGGGGTGGGAGAACAGACACAACAGGACCATATGGCCCTCCCCCTCCGGATCCCCAGATCTGTTTCCTATGCCCGTCCCCCCCATGTTGCTCCGCCTGCCAGCTCCCATGTTCTTACCCTACTCCCATGGGACCTTTGGCGCTCCAACCCACACTAGTCACTATCTGATCTTTGGGAGGTAGGACCTGGGATTTCTCATGCAAGCATGTTCTGGCTTTAGCTGAAGCTTTGAGGAAACCAGGGTCACAAGTCACAGGAAAGCCCTAAGCCATTTTCTCTCCCTCCACTCTTCACAGCTGCCCTTCAGACAAGCTACCTGGAAGCCAGTCAGAAAAGCCACTCTATGCTGCCGTGGGGAGGCGTGGAAGCAGGCTGGGCCAAGATGCCCTGTTTCACACAGCTTCTCAAAGCAGAGACCTGGACCAGATAGCTGGGTGCTCGTTGTGAAATCCGACAGGTGCCTGCTCTTCCTGTCGAGTTCCTGAGCACAGATGAAAACTTCTAAAATTGGTCAGGAAGCACCAAGAAAATACCCTACCTCATGTTCCAGCCCAAGGGTCCCGATAGAGTGGGAGTCATCCTGCCTCCATCCTGCCTCCGGGACCCCTTAGGCCAGCTCCGGAGGCTGGCTCAGTTTAGTCTCCTCTGAACCCAAACTGTACTTAGGGCCTCTCTGCCGCAAACAGCCCGTACCCTGCAGCACCCCGATTATGCGATGGTCAGGTGACCTTTCTGCCTGCAGGGGCTGTGTGAATCCATTTGAGGGAAGAAGGCATTATCCAATCTTTCCACCTACTGAAGGCATTTCATAAAGTGCTGGAGGCTGGCCTTGGCCGTGCCTGTCCGCTAGGACCAGAAGAGGGCAGCGTTCCCCTGCCCAGGGAGAAGCACAGTAAGGCTGTGCTTGGGAGGGGTGGAGGTGGGGAGCGGCTCCAAGGTCCATTCACTTCTTGGAATGGGGTGGCTTTGCTGGGTCTCCCACAAGTGGGAGATGACACAGGTCTCCCATTGGAGGCTTAAAGCCTTAGAAAATAAAGACAAAATCGAGTTTCCACGTGTCCCTTCAGGTCATTCAACAAATGTGCAAAGAAAACCAGGACTGGGGAGCCACTCAGCAGGGAAAATTCTTGCTCCCTAGCATGAGGACCTGAGTCTGGATCCCCAGCTCCCACATAGAAACCAGAGCACCGAGGCCTGCGACTCTAATCTCAGCTCTGGGGTATGAGGTAAACACAAGAACATCTCAGGGGCTTGCTGGGTGGTCAAGCTTCTCCTTCCGGGAATTCCTCATTCAGTGGGAGACCCCGTCTCAAAAACAGCAATGGTGGTAAACCAACAGAGTGACCCTTCGGAAAGACCAGGCAGCCTCTGTATCAGGAGCTCAGGACTTCTCCTGGGAGTTCAAGCCTTCAGGCAGAAGCTCTGGGTTTGTGGGGACAGTTGAGGACAGCTCGCTTTCAGATGCAACTGGCATTGAAAGGGAACTCAGGCCAGGGGTTCAGCTGAGCAAGGCAGCGTCTCAGAGCCTTCATTTACTCATCTGCAATATGGGGACAGTGAAAACAGTAGTTCCAGAGTCTGACAGATGAGGAAATGTCAGGGTTATAGGTTAGCCTGGCGGGTTAAGTCCCCTGGCATGGAACACTTGTTTTCCAGTGTGCTATTAGACTCAGCACCCCAGAGCACCCCAGAGCACCCCAGAGCACCCCAGAGCATTGTGGCAACACCCCGATAATGCCATCCAGCCAGCTTGTCCTATAAACAGGAAACACGGAACTTGTTTCCCATAAGCTCCTTGGCCCACTGCCTGTCATGCCCTCAGGTTGAGAAAGTGCTGATAATGGTTTGTGCCCAATGACCAAGTCACCACTGAAGCAAGCAGTTTCTTGGGACTCAGCCCCTTTCTGTCATTAATCAGCTAATCAATACATAGTCATCCATACAGCTTACAGACGGATCCTGGGGCTCCATTCAGTCTGTCCGCCGCCTGCCTTCTGGTTACAGAAGTGAGGACCCAGGAAGTCAATGGCTCTAAGTCAGAAACACAGAGCCTGATGAGACTCCCCATCCATCCCTGGGAATCAGATCTGATCACATTTGGGAACTACTGAGTTCCCACCCCAGATGGGGGGTGGGGGGGAGCCAAAGGTACCTGGGTCACAGGTCATTGGGACTGCAGATTTCAAAGCTCCCAACCCCAACCCCTGCACACACTCTCATAGGTCTCTGGTCCCAGTCCCATGCCTGGGCAGTGGCCACCTTTTCAGACAGATTCCTCTTCATTGGCACAAGACAATTTGAATCCTAATGGTTAACACACCAGGAAACACTGCAGCTTCATCCCTGCCTCTGGTTCTAGTGTCCAGAGACACAGACTCCTCCAAGGACCCCATAAGGAAACTTCCATTACAGCTGAATAAAGAGGTTGCCCACGGTTACATACACAGAATAGATGGGTGACAGGTAAGCGTCTCTGGCACATTCTCTCCCTCGGCATGTAGATGGAGGTCCTGGGTGGCTCCATTTCCCTAGGGTTGACATCTCAGTGAGGGGCCTATAGTCCCTGCCCAGAGCCTGGTAAGGAGGACGCTTCTGCTGGAACCACAGCTTAGGGGCTCCTATTTCTGCCAGCCCTGGTCATAGCTGCCCAGAAACTAACCCTCCCCCGTACCTGAGGGTGACTTGCTAAAGTCTGTGCTGCTCCTTGAAGCTGGTATATCTGCAAACCCTGGAAACCAGAGGAGATGTCTTGGAGCTCACTCTGAGCACCATCCCCAAATGCAGCCAGCCCTCAGCCTTGCCCTCCGCCTTGTCCAGCAGCCTTGCCCAGCACACAGGCACAGAGCCCTTGGCACGCTCAAAGCCTTGTTTCCAGCCTTGAAAGAGTTGGCCTTCTCAGCCCGCTGAGCCCCTGGGAGCGTTCTGAAAGGAAACCCGATGTCTCAAGTATTTGCCATCATTAGTTGTAATATTCTGTTTTATCCTCAGCCGACGGGAGCTAGGGAGGCCCAGGCTGGCTCCAGGGGGGTGCTGTCTGTGTGGCCCACAGAGGCTGGGCATGAGGACAGTCCCAGGCTTCTAGGGAACATGTTCCCATGGCTTTATTCCCTCAGTAGTGGCGGGGCTCATTTCTGTTCAAACCAGGGCTGCCTTCTCCACCTTTTAGATCTGGTCAAATGCTTGGAAGGTGAGCCATGTCGCTGATGATAAAGAGACAGCCATTTCATTTTGTCTCATGGGAGGGCAAGCCACTGGGCATCCGTGTGAGGGGTAGTAAAGGGTTAAGGGTGTTGGAATCAGAAGCCCCTACTGGCCCTTCAGATGCTGCAGTGAGCAGTGTGCCTCCAGAACGCACAGCTAGGAACTCAGAGCTGAGACCGGGATACACGGTGCCAGCCAGTTTGTTCCAGTGGAGAACTGTAAACCAGAAAGATGGAAGGGCTTGGGGATTGAGGATCATATTCTAATCCCAGCAGGATGGTGGTGGCAGGTGACCAGACTTCCTAGAAACTTACCCATATGTCCCCTTGGGACAGAAGCATCAGGACGGCAGTCAGCTGAGGACCAAAGACCGGTGCCTTACGGTTTGTTTGGGCTTTTTCCCTACCTTTTCTATCCCCTTGAAGCTGAGCCCAGCCTGCAGCAGGCTCTTTTGAGCAGTGCAGAGTTATCTGTGGACACCAGGCTTCCTTATGTTCTGCATGGTGGCTATAAGCCTTCAGGGTGAACTACACCCAAGGTCTAGGTCAGGAACCTCTCACCCTTCTTCCTCTCACCCCTAATCCTGTACAGTATGGCAGTGTCCGGTGAGAGCCTTCATAAATGCTCCCGAGGAACATTTATGAGCTAGTTGGTCTGCCCAACCTGCTAAGTGCTGAGCAGAAAATTCTGTTTTCATGTGCGTTCCTTCATCTAAGCTTCGCCCCCCCCCAGAGGGTGGGGGATGGGTGGTGGGTTCTCAGAAGTGCTAAACTACTTCACACAAGGCTCTTTTCTCCTGCAGACATCAGGATGGCCTCATTTCCCCTCTATCTGACCTCCCAGGTCTCTCTCTCTAAGGAGGGGCCCAGCAACAAGAGCAGCACCCATGGGGGCGTGGCCGGAAACTCATTCTGCATTCATTGTGTTATCTTGGCATCTGTGTGTCCAGTCTTTACAGCAGGAAGGAGTTTATAATTAGCACTGCTTCATTTGATTTGTGGAGCTGGCTGGATTTGAACCCTGGGCTTTGTGAGTGCTAGGCAAGGTTACTGAACTAACTACCTGCCCAGCCCAACCCTGCTTCTTTGAATAAACAAAAAGAGATCGAGGTGGGGAGGAGAAAAGATAGAAAAACGATAGAGCAAGTTGGCTGGAGACAGAATGTATGCTACAGGGGCCAGTGAGATGGCTCAACTGCTAGAGGGGCTTGCTGCCAAGCTTGAGAATCTGAGTTCAATCCCCAGAATGCTCATGATGGAAGGAGAGAGGCAACTCCCACCAACTGTCCTCTGACCTTTACACATGCTGTAAAACTAGAGTTATCAAGGAAGGATGCAAACAGAGCCCTGGGACACCCTGGACAAGCTGAGACCCATGTCGAAACCCTAAAGCAGCCAATTCTGGGAGCAGAGTAGTGGCGGCATGTGCCTTTAATGGCAACATTTGGGAAGCAGAGGCAGGCAGATCTCTGTGAGTTTGAGACCAGTCTGGTCTACAGAGTGAGTTCCTGGACAGCCAAAGCTACACCAGACAGACCCTGTCTCAACAACAACAACAACAACAACAACAACAATAATAATAATTTGGGGAATGGACAAAGATATGTGTTTAAGAATATTCACCAGATCTTACAGATCAGGAAATAGATACAATTAAATGTCCAGACATGGAGCCCTGGACACCTGCAAGCCATTAGAAATCACGTATTAAATGGAATTCCCTGGAAAATGCAGAGCACAAGACAGACTGACTGACTGGAAACGTGGGTGACTTTTATTTCCTCTCTGTATGATCCGTCTCTAATTTCCTATAATGAAAGAATTTACTCAGTAATCAGAAAATAAAAACACCGTTGTTTTATTTTTAAAGTAGAGCCGCAGGGTGCGTGGTTTCAATGCTAACATTTATTTATGTAGAATTTATTTAAGAAAGCATGGACCAACCCTGGTGGCTGGCAGACATAGGTTTCTGGCGAATTGTTCACAGTTCTGGACCCTTGGTTTCACCATCAACATACTACAAAGCTTCTGTAAGTGTTCTGAGTGTGTCTGTGTCTGTGAGTGTGTCTGTGTGCATGTGTCTGTGTCTGTGGGTGTGTGTCTGTGTCTGTGGGTGTGTGTCTGTGTGCATGTGTCTGTGTCTGTGAGTGTGTCTGTGTGCATGTATTTGTGTCTGTAGGTGTGTGTCTGTGTGCATGTGTCTGTGTGTCTGTGTGCATGTGTCTCTGTGTGTGCGTCTGTGTGCATGTGTCTGTGTCTGTGGGTGTGTGTCTGTGTGCATGTGTCTGTGTCTGTGAGTGTGTCTGTGTGCATGTATTTGTGTCTGTGTGCATGTGCATGTGTCTGTGGGTGTATGTCTGTGTGTCTGTGTGCATGTGTCTGTGTCTGTGGGTGTGTGATTGTGTGTCTGTGTGCATGTGTCTGTGTAACATGATCCAGTCCCCCAAGAGCCTGAGCTTGGAGCTGGCTTAGTGGCTGGCACAGATATTATTCTTCCCATGGTCATTGCAGCTGCTTCAGGGGAGAAGACACAGAAGAACTGAGTCCAGGTTTAAGTCACAAAGCCATGTACAGCCCAGTCCAGAGGATGAACTGGGTTGGCCCATGGTGCAAAACTGCAAAATATTTAAAGAAGACTGAAGGACCCTGGGAAGAAAAAAAAGAGAGAATATGGCTTTGGAAGTAGGGACAGGAAGGTGGGAGGGAAGAGGGCCCAGTAGACGCCTCTGCCTTGAGCTGCTCACAGTGCTCCATCAGGCTCTGAGCAGTGCTCCATCAGGCTCTGGGCAATGCTCCATCAGGCTCTGAGCAGTGCTCCATCAGGTTCTGGGCAGTGCTCCATCAGACTCTGGGCAGTGTTCCATCAGGCTCTGAGCAGTGCTCCATCAGGCTCTGGGCAGTGCTCCATCAGGCTCTGGGCA